>CM076570.1:1135729718-1135892951 GCA_034641835.2 Pinus albicaulis
TTAATATTTTAACAACCACTACTTGCCAAAAGCTCGGCATTACATTAGTAGAACCCACCTCTACTTTGTTAGAATTGGCTGACCGATCTGTGGTTAGACCAGAGGGTATTCTACAGGATGTCATGGTCTCTGTTGATTCCTGGGAGTATCCAACCGATTTCTTGATAATTAATCCAAAAACCCGACTTGATGGACACCCGCTAATTTTAGGTAGACCTTGGCTTGCCACTGCTGATGCCTACATTGGCTGCCGGCAGGGAAATATGACCATAACCAGAGGACCGAATAGCAAAAATTTAGTTCTATATCCTCCAGCGCAGCCAAGTGTCACAATAATCAAAACTAATAAGCACCATGTATCATACCTTACTGATAACATCAGATCTCCATTAACTATACAAGAGGCACTTGATTTTAAAGACCAAACAGAAGATGATGCCATTAATAATTTCATTAGTCAAACTGAATCTCGCACACAGTGTCACATGATAGAAGCGGCATTTGATAATGAATTAGAGGAAGATCCTCTGAAAGATACGCATGACCAAACGATACCTGTTACTTCTGTTGCAAATAGTAAAACTGTGGAAATTGGACCGGGAAAAACTTTAAACATCAATGCTAATCTCACACCTGAACAAGAAACTAAGCTCATCCATCTGTTAACGAAATATCAAGAAGCATTTTCATGGGATTACCCTGATATGAAAGGAATCGATCCCCAGTTATGTACACACCACATTTATATAGAAAAAGATGCCAGACCTGTTCGTCAGCCGCAAAGGAGACTTAATCCTCATCTAAAGGATGTGGTAAAAGCTGAACTTCAGAAACTTTTAGATGTCAATTTTATCTATCCTATTTCTGATTGTAAATGGGTCTCTCCGCTTGTGGTGGTACCAAAAAAGAATGGAAAATGGAGAATCTGTGTGGATTATAGGGAACTAAATAAGGCAACACAAAAAGATCATTTTCCTCTCCCATTCATAGACCAAGTATTAGATACTTTAGCAGGAAAGAAATTCTTTTCTTTCCTGGATGGCTTCAGTGGATACAATCACATTCAGATTGCCCCTGAAGACCAGGATAAAACTACTTTTACTTGTCCCTGGGGAACATTTGCCTATCGAGTTCTACCTTTTGGCCTATGTAATGCTCCTGCCACATTCCAAAGGGCTATCCTTAGCATTTTTGCAGATTTAATAAACGATGGACTTGAAGTTTACATGGATGACTTTACACCATATGGAGATGATTTTGATCCAGCTCTAGACACCCTAGAAAAATTCCTACAACGCTGCATTGTTACCAGGCTTTGCTTAAGCCACGAAAAATGTTTCATGATGATGACTGAAGGACTTATTCTAGGACATTATGTTTCAGCAGCCGGCATTCAGGTAGACCCGGCCAAAATCCAAATACTTTTGCTCATTCCCACTCCTACTACTCAAACAAAGGTACGCAGCTTTCTTGGATTTTCTGGTTATTATAGACGATTTATAGAACATTATTCGCACATTGCTGCTCCTTTATATGCACTAACTGGTAACGTTGATTTTCTTTGGACAGAAAAATGTGACCGTGCTTTCGAGGGTCTAAAGAAGCTCGTATCCACAGCTCCAGTCCTTCGAGGACCAAACTGGGACCTACCATTCCAGATATCATCTGATGCCTCAGATACAGCTATTGGCGCAGTCCTTGGGCAGGAAGAGGATAAAAAACCATATGCTATCTATTACATCAGCAAAAATTTATCTCATGCTGAATTAAATTACACTGTTACTGAAAAAGAATTCCTAGCTGTAATACACGCTGTCAATAAGTTTAGACATTATATTATAGGCTATCCTGTTATCTTGTATACAGACCACTCTGCCATAAAATATTTAGCAAATAAGCCTGTCACAAATGCCAGAGTAACTAGATGGTTGATTTTATTATAGGAATTCGATATTACAATCAAGGACCGGCCTGGAAAAGAAAACCCTGTAGCCGATTTTCTTTCGAGAATACCAAAACCAACCGATGCAGCAGCAGTTGAAGATCAATTTCCGGATGAGCACCTGTTTGCTGTTGCCGTTCAAACACCCTGGTATGCTGATGTTGCCAACTACCTCGCAGTAGGTAAACTACCAAAACATTTAACTCCTAATGAGCGCAAGCAGATTGTTCAGAAGAGTTCTCGATTCTCGTGGATTGGGGGCTATTTGTTTCACACAGGGGCAGACATGCATATCAGGCGATGTGTTCGAGAGGATGAAATCTTTGACATCCTAAAAGCCTGTCACGATGGACCGTGTGGTGGACACTTCGCTGAGTGAAGAACTGGACACAAAGTATTGCAGACAGGATATTACTGGCCTACGATCTTCAAAGATGCAAGGAAATTTGTCCAAGCCTGTGACAGCTGCCAGCGAGCAGGACGACTTGGTCAAGCTGATGAGATGCCTCTGAAACCACAGTTAGTCATCGAACCATTCGAGCGATGGGCTCTTGATTTCATTGGACCCATCAACCCCTCGTCAAATCAGAAAACATATATCTTGGTGGCAACAGAATATGTCACCAAATGGGTTGAGGCAGAAGCATTGCCAAGAGCCACAGAGGACTCTGTCATACAGTTCCTGTTCCATCTATTTGTACGTTATGGCCTTCCAAAGGAAATCATTACAGATGGAGGACCATAATTTTCTGGGAATAGATTAGCTGCAACACTCAACAATTATCACGTCCAGCATAAAATCACTACTCCATATCACCCACAGGCGAATGGGCAGGTAGAAAGTAGCAATAAGATAATAGAATCAATCCTAACGAAAACCATTGCGTCACATAGGCGTGATTGGGCTACCCGACTACCTGAAGCACTCTGGGCCTATAGAACCACATGGAGGAGCACCACCGGTTACTCACCTTATCAATTAGTGTTTGGGAAACAACCCATTTTTCCCATAGAATTCGAAATCCAAACATTACGGACAGCACAGGAAGTTGGCCTAGATCTAAGCGAGGCACAAATCAATCGACTACAGCAGATCAATGAATTAGACGAAATTAGGCTCTCTGCACTACCAAATATAGCATTGATTCAACAGCAGCGAGCTAAATGGCATGATGCGCTCATTAAGAACAAAGTCTTCCACGAGGGAGACTGGGCTCTGTTATACGACTCTCGGTTTCAGGACTTCCCTGGAAAACTTCAGACTCGATGGTTGGGACCATACGAAATCCAGAAGGTGCATGACAACGAAACCCTTACTCTAATTACCATTGACGGTTCTGGATATGCATTCAAAGTAAATGGCCACCGAGTTCGTCTCTATCGCAAACCACTCACTCGGGAATCCTTCTGCCAGCAGCTACGCCGAGGCACTGATATGGAGATTTTAGGAGAGGAAGAGAAATCTTCCTCACCTATCATTCATTAAGGAATTCATTTCTTTTTACAATTTGTACATAAGTTCTTGTCTTTGAGTTGTTCTTGTACATATGTTTGAATTAAATGTTTTCTTGTCATTTTTTTGCTGTTCCTTTTCTTTTTCAAAGTTTCGATTTTTGTCGTTCTAAAAAAAATGGCATTTGCGTGTTTTTGCTGTTGGTTTTGCTTGTTTCGATGTTCCTTTTCTAAAGGAACAGCATTCTGGATCTCTGTTGTTCCTTTTCTAAAGGAACGACATTTTTACGTCTTTTGCTGTTCCCTTCCCAAAGGAACCGTATTTTTTGGTTACTACTGTTCCTTTTTTTTTTCAAAGAAACAACATTCTTTTGTGGCTGCTTGTTCCTGTTTCAAAGGAACGGCATTTTGAGTGTTTTTATAGTATTTTTATTTTTGTCGTTCCTTTTTCAAAGGAACGGCATTTGCATTTTTGCTGTTCCTTTTTCTGTCATCCGTCGTTGTTTCTTTTTCCAAAGGAACACAACTAGCATACTTTTGCTCTCCTTGTGAAACAGCTTATTCCTTTTGCTGATCTAAATTGAGGATGCTTCTTGCCTATCTTCTTTCAAGTCTTTAAGATACAGCTATGTACTTGTGCAATGAATATAAAATTACAACATACCGAAATCCGCAAACCATAAATTGCTATATCTATAAGGCTCTGCATTAGTAAGAGGACAAAAGGAAGGACACACTTATTTCTTATCTTTCGTTGTCATTGTTTTACTAATTTTGCCCTGATTGGTTATCTTTATCATGCTGATCCCTTTAAACCTTTTTGATTATTATTTAGGAATAAGAGCAAAGGGCTTATATCTTCCTATTGGGATGATAAGACTTCTTCCACCATTCCTACTCTTAAGGAGTGTTGAACCACCCTTTGTGTATAAACAAGGAAAAATACTCTATGAAAAAGGGAAATATTTGAACATGATATGTGAGATGTCAAATGCAGGATAGGGGGTCTCATCAAGAGCCAGCCTACCATGATCATGAGGATGGAAGTGAAGTGGCATTCCCATTATGGCTACCACACCAGGGATATGGTCCAAAAGGTATATCAAATAAACGAACCTTGGAACAGGAGGTCTCATCACGAGCCGGCCTGCCCACGTTTCGCTCCTTCCTCGTGAATGGCATTATGGTTAACTGGTCACCAAGCCAGCATAATGGTCTACATTTTGACATAACAACATTCCTAAGCATACACAAAGGATCATGGTTCCAAGGATGAAAAAACAACTCTGCCAAGGTTATGGACACCTGTCGGCAGCAGAGCACTGTTAATGGTATTGAAGTCACCTTGGTTACACCAATGGGTAAGATACTAATACTCTTTTGTTTCTTATATCCTAGGAACTAATCATATATTATTTCCCGATTTATATATCGCATGAACATTTATCATCACCAATCATGGCAAAGGAAGTGACCATGACCACTTGAGATCTGGCAAGTACGATACATGTCCTACCCACCAGCCTCATATCATAACACAGCAGCCTCTTATGTAATACGCGATCAATTCTCCGCCTCGATTTCGGTAATTTGTTGTCCTTCTAAACATGGCATAATTCCATATGCTGTTCCTTTCTGACTTGGTTGCAGATCGGGTGCCGCTCCTTTATTTGCCGGCTGGGACAGCCTATCACATTGCCGGGGGCGGAGGTTAACCTCATTATTCCCTGAATTACGTGTCAGCTCACCATTCGGGAAAGATAGTGTACGACGGTATGGCATGGTTTAACGGCATGGCATTTCTATTTTTACACAAGTTGCTGTTCATAATCCATTTCCGTTGCATTGTTGCATACTCTGTGTTTTTTTTTCGAAATCTTGCGATTATCACCCTCTCTGTGTTTCAAACAGCACAAGCAGTTGCTGTTCCATTGAGAATCCACAGTGAAACCATGGGAGGAAGGGCAATTCGAAGCGAACCTCAGAAGTTGACAATCTCCGCTGCTGCCCAGGAGATCCTGGAAAGAGCAGGATGGCTGAATTATCTCAGTCGCCTGCAGGAGTCTAATGAAACAGTAGCGATGGAATTTTTGCAGAACCTGCAGGAGGATCACTCCACAGTAAGGGGGAAGCGGATAGCGGTCACCGACGATATAATTGCAGAAGTTTCGGGACTACCAACCACCGGACCAGTATGGACATTAAAGAAGGAAAGATTACAGAAGATCATGGAAATTTTCCAGGACGAAGGTCAGAGCTTGACAATTAAGGGGAAGGGCATTCTGCCAGCAACGCTAGGAGAACCATGGACGGAATTAGCAAGGACAGTGCAGAACTACATCACCTGCGAGGGGAGGAAAGACGTGGTAAGACCACGACATCTTAAACTCTTAGCTGTTTTAAAGCAGAAATGCTCTGTAAACCTACCTGCACTTCTGAATTCATTACTGCATGATGCTGCACGAAGCATAAAAAAGGCACAGCATGTAGATTCAGTCGTCAGCCACCATGGGCTAATACGATTAGTAGTCAGTCATAGTCTCACCCAGCAGCAGAGCAGCTGGGAAGAGCTGATTGTAATGATTAAGGGGGGATTGACAGCGCCATCCCCAAAACGTAAACATTCTACAAGCACACCAGAACGTCCGGAAAAACGCAGAGAACAAAAACATGTTGCAAGTGCATCAGAACGACCAGAGATACACCAGGAATCGGCAAAGCGCAAGCATGCCATCGATCCACCCGAGCAGCCAGAGGAGCCTAGAAAATCAGTCCGGTTAGCTCGGATGCGAGGAAGGCTAGAAAAGCCCAGAAAATCAGCCCGGTTACCTAGGATGCGAGGAAGCCTAGAGAAGCCCAGAAAATCAGCCCGGTTGGCTCGGATGCGAGGAAGGCTGGAAAAGCTCCAGGAAAGCATCATCCAACCAGTGGTAAGTGAGGACGAGCAATCCGAAGAAAACGAGGAAGCAGCTAAGCATTCGGAAACAGAAATAGAATCAGAAGCTGAACAGGAGGAGGAAATGGGACAGCAGGGAGATAGCCCATTACAAGACCCAATGGGAGAAGATGAATTGGCCGCAGTCCTGGCCAATATGGGTAAGTATGGCCAACCTTCTAGTCCAGTAGACCTCCATGAAAAACCCCAAGAAGAAAACGCATCTGAAAAATCACATGCAGTAGAGGCAGAAAAAGGAAATTTGCCTGTTCATGATGAAGAGGAGATAAGAGATACTGAACGGGAACAATCTGTCCCCAAGACACCAGAGGAAATTCCGGAGGGAGTAGGAGCAGAAAAAGCAGTTGCCCAGGAAGAGACAGAACCAGTCAAGGTTCCTACCCCAGAACAGCCAGAGCAGAACAGTGAGGAAGCGCCCCAACAGAAAGATCTAGAAACCAGTCATGGTCTAATGAAACGCTGGAAATTAAGAAATTGCGAATGGAACGACAGAAATTATTGAATACAATAACCCAGCTCAGACAGCAAATTAGAATTTTGAAAGAAAACCAGAGGGTAAGAAGGACCGGAGGGAAGAAAAAGAGGGCCAACAATCGCCCTGCTGTTCAAAACCCTACTGAAAATCTAGCTGCCGTTCCAAATGATGTTGAGGAACAGCAACAGACTGATATTCGCGTTAAAATAGAAAGGGATGATATAAGGACCAGTGAAAAGAAAATCCAGACAGAGGCACCACCCTCAGGGGTAATAAGGGTTCTGAACTCCAAACAGCATAATAAGAAAGTGCAGGTAAAACTCCCGGCCTCTGCTGACCTATGGAAAAAAGATCCGAAGACAAAAACCTTGCATAAGATGATGAAGCAAGCCCAGCAGGAAGCCGAACAACTTAGAGAGCAAACGGTCCCCCGAGAAAAATATGAAGAGTTACAGCAGCAACTAAGGGACGTCAATCAATCCAAAAGCCAGGCCTTTGAAGGGTGGAAAAAGGAACAAGAGGAAGTTGCACAGGTAACCCGTAGACTAGATATTGTTATCAAGCAGATGAATACCTTGTGTTCTTTATACAATGATGTTTTAGCATGTAGGGCCCCTGCTAAAAACTATGCTCTGTTTTTATTAGAATGGTATTTACAATTAAAAATAAAAGCTGTTAAAGCAGGCGCCCCTATACAAATCAACACTGTCAATGACTTTATAGACTGCTGTAAACACTATGGAGTGAAGGTCCAGAGATTGCTGTGTGAACTTTATTTGCATGACCTTGTGCTAGATCAGGAGACTGAGTTGAACCCTGGCCCTTTCATTGGAGACATCCAATTACAAGCATTCATTTCATTCGGGGTTAATCAGATTAAGTGGCTCAAAGCCTATGATACTTTCCAGAGTCAGGAAAATGGCCTAGATTTACGAGTAAGGGCTGAGCCTAGGAACCCAGTGCAGTTGTGGAAAGCTCATAGAAACCTCATAAGGACTCCGGGTGTCATTGAAACGTTGGGACCCATGCATGAGGCACTCATTCGACAGAGTTTAGATTATTTTCTTTCCATCGAAGACCTCGCCATTGATGCAGCCAAATTTCGGTACCGAATCTCTGATCCAAACATCCAGCTCAGGGAACCATTTAAGTATGAGAATTTTGAATTAGCTGCCAACCGTTTGAACCTCTATGGCGAGAGCATTTTGAAAGCAGGGCCATCCTGGTTAGGATATAGATTTCGCACTCCAATTATTTGGCACCCTACACCCGGATACCAGGCACTGTATGAGATGCCTGAGGGGAAAACAGGTCAGTTCTTTGACTATCTAATCACTCATCATGGCTGTAGTCCTCCGCATGAGACTCCTTCTCCAGCATACTCTCTCACTGCCTGGCATGTCAACTACAATGTTTTCATGAGGACATGGAACAAGGTAAGCAGGGGGGTGTGTGGAGTACTAAAAAGGTATGCTTTTGATGACTATTTTAGTAACTTTTTAGTAGAATTTGTAAACCTTTTTGCATCATGAATTTGGAAAATAATAAGAAATTATAATAAAACATGTGAGAATTGATATGCAAAACTTAACCACTGATAATGGTTATTTTCTGTGCAGGAAAAGGAGAAAACGAGGAGTTGCCATTCCAAAGGAAAGGATAAAGTCGAGGTAACTGTTGTCCCTCTGAAGGAGAACCGAATGCAAACAAGGTTAAACAGATCAAAGCGAATCGGCCCGGAAAAGGAGGAGAAGACACCAGCTCGGCGCAAAAGAAAAGAAAAGAGGAATGATTAACAGTTTGGCGAATCCCTCAGGATCTTCGATCCTGAGGGATCACTGCTTTATTTATCTTGTTACTTGGACATCTCCGCCATCACCTTTATATAAAGGGACAGCACTGTTAGCTTAGGAATGGAAGATACGTTTTATGTAATTTGCTGTTAAAACATCAGCTCTGATTATTGAATCTCGTTGAGAACTGGTTCATTGTATTTTTGTCCGATGCATTAATATAAGCTTGGCAATTATTTCATCTCGGCGTCTGGATTAACTTAAGGCGGTGTACCGTTTGAGGCTAAGGGCCCGGCCCCGGAGGACACTTGCTTCTGTATCACTACGATTTGATTTCCGCGTGGTTTGTTTATCGTTGTTATTTGGTAATCTGAGATGCTTTATAAGTTGATATTATATGCTCTGTTAAGATTAAATCATTGAGGTTTTTACAGATAGAATCGTGTATTGACTCTGCATTATGTTATTGATCCTTTCAGAGTTAATTGCATGTTATTAGTCTTAACCGAATATTCTTATTGTTCTGTTACAGAGCTTTTATACCGAACATTCATGTCATAGATTTGTTTGAAGCAGTGTTCATGATTATTGGATTCAGAGATGATACTGTTCTGTTTGGGAGTACAGTCGAGTCCCTGATAATTAAGATTACTATTCCAGCATGTTGAGTGCGTATATGATTTACTAGATCTGTTCCATAATTTGTCAATAGTTAATGCTGTTCCATTAGTGTGTTTTGCGTGATTTTCCTTAAGAGTGAAAGATTGTTATTTGATTGTGAAGAGTGTATAGTTTGGTTACGACTCGCGAGACTTAGTTGTTCGATTGCTGTTCCATTTTAGAATTACTGTTCCATTTCAGATTTGCTGTTCAATTTTTTATTTGCTGTTCCATTTACTCGCATTTGTTGATTTGGTGTGAGAGACGATCTAAGGCTGTAGTCAGCTTTGGCATTCACTGTATAGCTCCCAGACCTGTGGTCTATGCCCTAATTTCCTTTCCATCAGTTTCCCAAGGGATGGGTTATCGCTGCCGAACCCTTGACTGATAAGCTGTCGAGTTTTCTGAATGTGTGATTGATTCTTTTGAAGTAATTTAGTTCTAAACAAGCATCCATTTACTCTTGTATTTCTTAAACACTGTACTACTAGCATTACTCTGACAAGTGATAGCCTCAGACTGAGACACTCTTTGGAATAACAAAACGCTCCCGGATTGACATATTAATGTGAGGTAATTAGAGGTGAAAGAGACCCTTTTTATAGCTCTACACACCCCTACTACCCCACTCCATGGTATGTCATATGATAAAAAAATTAATATTATTAAAGCCTGATGGGTCATGAACCCCACGGACCCTCCTAACTGTATGAAAAAACATAAATTAATAAACGGGTGGGGCAGGGGCTATCAACCCCGCCACCCGAACTCACACCATACACATGTAACGTATATGTATACATTGTAACGAACCGTCGGCAGGAGGTATGGTGGGCGAGATGCCTGATGTGGGTCGGGCCTGCCACATTTAAGACTTCATTATTTTAAAACTAATATGCGTCCTTTTTAGAGGGGTCGGGATTTGACCCCCCAACGTCCCTCGAACGAATTTCCCCATTTTCCATTATGCCAACTACCTTGTCTTAGTAATTTCTCCTGGGATTTAATATTTAAACTTGACATTTGCCCATTGCGCCCAGGCCAGACCAAGAGTGGAGCATGCATGTAGTTCGAGACAGTAATGTTTTATTGCAGGCAGGTGCGAAACCATGAGCCAATAGTATAGGGATCGAAACCATGATTGAGCCTAACTTTCAAGAGGGAAAAATTTTTCCAGTGTCCAAATGGGACAAAATTTATGTCGATTTTTCACTATTTGACACCGCGAATTTGATGGTGTATTCAGATTTTGCATCTAAGCTTTATATTTTTTGGTAAATTTTTAAGGTGAAGTTGCAGGTGTCAACATTCAATGTGTGAGAATTCATTTTTAGGATATTTGACGCCACGAGATTGATGGTATAGCCAGATCCAAAAATTTATCATCCTCTTCTTCAGGTAGCTCCAGGATGTGAGGTATATGCAGTATGATCATGTACTTCCTTGTCTCTTTGCTATGAAATGCATTGTGTTGTATAGATCCATGTTGATGTTTGATGTGGGATCTTGTTTTGTTCTTGATGTGAGATGTAATTTCTATCATGAATTTGTTTTATGTTAGAGATCCCTTTGTTGCCATGTTGGCGAGATACTCATTATCACACGTATGTTTTATGGAGATCCCTTTGTTTCCATGCTGGTAGGATACTTATAGTCCTTATGTGTGAGTTATTGTCATACTGATAGGAGTCATTTTTGAGAAGGAGATTTCTTGTAGAAAAACATCTCGTAGAGAAGTCTAGCCACTCCTATGTGAGGACATTTTCCTTGTATAATAGAGAAAACACCATCCAAGTACATCGTCACTCTTTCCAGCTCTTAATGTAGTGGCCTACACCATCTTGGTACTGAGGCCCAGAGATGTAGTCCCTCCTAGATGAACTCTGTTATCAATCTCTTAGGTTTCTAATGCTTGTTATGTTCCTCTTCTTTACAGAATGTAGATATGCTATTTTATGTTCATTAATTCTTTGATGCAATTCTAACACACTAGTTGAAGTAAAAGTCTTGGTTTAAAGCGTATAAAAAATTTAATTGGATCAGTGCGGATTTCGAGAATAAGATGAAATTTTTACTTGGAATAAAAGATCAAGAAACAAAATACTGCCCCCATTTCATAGATGGTAAATTGGGTAAACCATTTGCCCTGATTTTAGGGCATGAAATGTCAGGAAATGAAGCATAGTACTTTCCCACGAAATAAATCATTGGCCCTAATTTCGGGGAATGAGAGCTCAGGAAAGAGAGTACTTCCCCACATTTTTTGAATGGTATGTTAGGATAACCATTAGCCCTGATTCCACAGCCTTGCCCCAAAGGAATGAAAGAGAATCAAACTCGTGAGTAGAAACAACTAGCAACAATATCAAAGAACTTCATATATGGATCCATACCACTTGAGTTAACCCTTTGGGCTCAAAAATTAAGATGAACTATTTGATAAGGTACCCAAAACTGGTGATTTTGTTTTAAAGAGTACCTCGATTGTATGCTCCAAATATCACATCTACAATGGCTGCTCCAAGAGCTTCTCCTCGATAGCCCACCCAAAGAATACCTAATTTTTTTTTATCATCTTTTGCAAATGTTATATCAAAAAGACCCTAGACATGATTGTAAGAACTACGGGTGTCTTAGATGCAACAATAAATTTGGCTACTAGCTATTGGTGTTGGCCCAACAACAACAAACTTGTTTTGTCTAGAGCCTTTTCCTCCAATGTCAAGTCTCCACTTACTATTAAGATCAATCCACCGTTCCATCTACATTGCATGCAGTATGAACAACCCCAACTATTAATCTATCATTTCATTTGCATGCAATTCCAACTCTTCTAGAATTATTCTTACAAAGTTGATCATGCTGAGAGCTTAAAGGATGTTTAAAAGCTTCGAGGCATTTTAACCCATTCATTTTTTATATATGTTTTTCTTTTTCTTTTTTTGATATGAGAAAAGTCTCATTTCTATTTGTTTAGGAGCATTTCCTAAGGTGGTATTTGCTCTCTAGGGTGAAGGTGTATTTTATAAGCTTAATGAAGTTGGAAATGACATCAAAAAACTCCTACTTTCAGCCATTGGTTTCTGGAAGGAGTTATTCTTGGTCCTTGTTTTCCACATTTGTTTTCAAGAGAGAGAAATGATTTTTTTTCGAGAGAGAAATGCTAATAAAAATATAAAATTGCATAAAATTTTTACTTCTTTTTTCTATGGAACCATTTCCTATGCTACTACCTTATTTCCTTTAGAACATGTGGTGCAATTATTAGTTAGATATTTTCCAACTCAAAATCCCACTTCCTACTGGAAATTGTTGAGAATAAACAATTTACTAATAAAAAAATTTCATAACAATGCCAATTTTAGGATTTGGTAATGTTTATTCATTCCCTCTCCACAATTTTAGGCAAAGATTTTAGAAATACGAGAGTTTTTAGTTTTTTCAAACCACGTTTATTTGTCAAAATGACGGGTTTCAGTGTTACGACAGTTTTGCTAAACTTTTGCTAGCCATTTGAAAATTTTCAAAAAACTCTCAAAACGGGTTTGAACGTTCTGAATGATTTTCAGACATCTTTCACCATTGTACTACAACAATTTATTTCAGAAAATAAAGTCTAGATTATTGTGGGACGAGACATCGACTTATTTATTACTCATTCTTTATGTACGATCATGTCGAAAATGTAGGTGCGAGTTCATGTTTTCCAACTTCACGGTAATGGCATGAGCGGCACATTTTTATAATCAATTCAGCATTTCTTTTTTCTCCTCTCGCTACGGTCGTAAGAGTGTAAAAGCGTTACTGGGTTTCCTCGACGAAAATTCTCATTCCACGTGGGATGAAAGCCATCGATAGTACTTTGTTTTATTGTGATAATTTGGCCGGATATTGAATTCTTTTAGACACATGCTACTCTCTCTGCTTAGGTTCGTACAATCACACCAGATTTTCCAATAATGCGTTGATCATAAATTCCTCGCTTAAAAATAAAACCTCGTCTCATGTCATCACACCAGATGGTAGCTATTTATATGTGTTGGATTACAAACTGGGGTGGAGTTTACAAATAGAATCCATTCATTTCCAAGCTCTCTGTTGCGTGTATGTCTTTTCTGTGGTATTTTGCAGAAATGGCGGCCTCCTCACAAATTTATCAGAGTAAGCGAGGGAGAGATGAGTTTTGGAATGGTGGAATCGCTTCTCCAGACGCGAAGAGAACCAAAAGTAGCACGTTGGTTCATAACAGTGCTCTCATGTTATTGCTCGAGAAGATCAATAGCATGGGCAACAATGACAAGACCGATGTTGGGATAAATGGGATTGTAGATTCTTTGGAAGATAAAATTGAGTTAAAGGGCCAAATAGATCATTACATTGATTCCACTTATCAGAACTACAATACTTATCAGATGGGTTCAATTAATCAAGGCCAGTTAACTGAACACTCAAGTATTGAAGTGATCTCCTCTGGTATAGAGGACTTCACATATTACGACGATGTTGGCACAGAGCTTGGTTTCTTCGTAGACATTATTACTACTCATGAACTTGGAATCATGATCAATGACATCTATGGATATTCAATGCCCCATATTATGTATTCTAATTCCGTCTATGGATTTTCTGAGACTGTGAAGGTTTTCTTTGGGTCTCTATGGGAGGATGATATTCGACATCTGAATTAACATCTAGTCATTTAAAATGATTTTTCGTCCATACATCAAGAAGAATTTGGAATTACTAGTGCAGTCAAGTTTCATGACATTGGTAGTGACACTAAACATATTAAAGAATGATGGTAAAGACATATTGCAGAAAATTCTCTACCTGCATTGCAAGTTGAAAAAATGCTCAGAGTCGATAATGTAGCATTATTCCCAACCTGTTTGATACCAATTACGACCTCTCTTGAGATGAATGTTGAAGATTAATTTTAGGCTAGTTGAACTGCTTAAAAAAATTTGGTGTTTAGTCCTTTCTAAATATTTTTTTTATACATATCAAAATTTGATCATTTGAAAAGTATACATGATCAAACTGATGATATGAAAAGAAAAATATTTGAAAATATTTTGACATCAATATTTTCAATTCCAAGTCACTAAATAATAAATTAAAGCTAAATATCATATATTTTACCGATTAAATAGATTGGAACCATTAGCCCACATTGAAATTGAACTGTTTTGTCTCATTTTCTATGCCTCTCACCCAAATTGAAAGCAGGCAACCGACCTCTCGCAACAATTTCTCTTTGGGTTCTCCCTTGGTCATTCCTGTTACCAAGTACATTGATAGGAGCTATGTCCAATATTGAATCCATGAACAGAAAGACTCATTGAGGAATTTTTACAATTATTAAAGGTTATATATTGAACACATGCACGTACTATTGAAATTATACATATTTCTTAATTTAGTTATTTATTGAATATGTAAACTTATTATGTATTATTCGTTCGAATATGTACAGATGAAATCAATGTCGATGATGAGATGTTAGAAAATGTTGACACTCACACATATGGAGATAAAAGAGTTGACCATGTTATAAGATATTGTGTTAAACACATTTTTGATACGTACTTCATGAAGGGAAATGTGACAGTTCAAGCCCAAATGTTGAAAGGTCTCCTATCATTAAGGAAATCAAAAGAAGCTATGACTTTATTGGCTATTCGAAAATCAACAAAAGATAAAAAAATATGAAGAAAAATGTGATACAAAATATAAATAGTGTTATAAATTCAATTAGAAGATCTAGACAGAAAAATGTTTCAGTTGAACGTATAAAAATGCATATGGCAGTGGTTTCATCAAGTATTAAAGAGAATAACTTGGTAAAATCTATGGCACGAGCATCAGGAACCTCACGAAAAACTTTGCACAAACATCGGAAATTTCTGTTGCAAATAGATGTAAATGATGAAATCGCTTGTTGGAGAGTTATTTGTAGGCAACCATACGAAGATAGACCGGGAGAAAATGTTAAAAAAATAATATATGAATATTGGAAGAAAAATTCACATGTTTCGCCAAATGCAAGGAATGTGATGCGAAGAAGAATAGCACGAAATCACTACGAACAACATAAAAAACATTTATTGGAAACCACTCAAATAGAGTTGTTCAACAAGTTCAAAGAAGAGAATCATGAAATTCATGTCTCAATCAATGGTTTTAGTCAACAAAAACCATGGTATGTAAAACCTATCACCGTACGCGACACTTTTTGTTGTCGTTATCATATGGAATTTGAGTTATATTATGACACATTCCTTAATTTTGGTAGAAAATTTTGGAAAGATTCACCTCCTCCTTCCACTATCCGTGATTTCATATCTCAAATTCTATGTGAAAGAGAAAGTGATGAATCATTTTACGAAAAGAAATGTGTTGGTGGTAAAAAATGCAATGATTGTGGAAATTTGACTAAATTTCAAAACAAATATTGTATTTATATAAATGATCAATCATTGTCCAACATGAAAGTGAAATGGAAGACATATGAATATATCCATACATCAATTCAAGGTTCAAATAGTGCTAAAAGAATTGAATTACAAGAAGAAGAAATTCTGGTGATAGATTTTTTGAGAAAGTTTGAGGCAGAAATTTATAAATACACCAAGCATTCCCATAGAGCTCGATGGAAGACTTGCAATTCAAAAAATCTCGTGAATTTTTTCCACCAAGGACCATTTTTTCAGTAATTGAATTTGCAGAAAACTACACATTTATTCCAGAAAAATAAATTCAGAGTGAATACTATCATTCTGACCAAGTCTCCATGCTCATCCATATTCTATATAGACATGATGAACAAAACGTTGATCATATAGAAAGCATCAGTGAAAATCGACATGTTGTTAAAGAATATCACTTTTATATCAGTGATGATCGTACACATGATACATATTTTGTACAACACTGTTTTGGAAATATTTATGACTCCTTGAAAGGTCATGGAATAAAATTCAATGAACATTGGATATGGTTAGATGGATGCATGGGTCAATTCAAATATTCAAGATCATTCTTTTGGTTGTGTTGTCTTCATAAAAAAACCTGCATTAAACATTGTTGGAATTTCTTTGAGACTGGCCATGGAAAAGGAGAACATGATGGTGCAGGGGCATGCATAAAATGAGCACTTCGAAGATATCAAATGAACCCCTCTTCAAATTGAATTGTGGATGCTAAAGAAGTTGTTCAATGGTACTGCTACTCTAAGCCATGAGACTAATCGATCAAGGGAAATGCGAAGGTACATTCAATTTAATTTTTATTGGATATCTAATTTTAAATAGTGTACATTTATCACAATGATTATCTTTTATGGTATTTTGATATCATATTTACATTCTTCTTTGAATTTTTCATATATAGGTTTTTTTGGCATATTAGGATCGAAGATGTAGATAGATCAATTGGAAATGACGTTGAAACAATAAAAGGGAATCGAAAATTGCATTCAATTAAAACAAAGTTATCCACAAATGTGTTTGCATTTGATAAAATAAAATACTCTTGTTTTTGTCATGTTTGCATATAAAACACAAAATCCAATGGCATTTGTGAAAACAAAATGTATGTAAAATATTGGAAACATACAGAGCTAAATACAAAGGGGACAATGTCCATTGCAATGCTTGAAGAAATGCAATTAGAGGAGACTACAATATCATCTGATGGTGATCGAGTTTCTGATCTTGTTAGAGAAGGTAACATTTGAATTTCTTTCGAATGATAGAGATCTAGAAATAAATTTAAATACATAAGTTTGTTAAGTTTGTTTTATTGTGCAGAAGATGTTTTTTTTGTAATTGCACCTACTGACAATGATGAAAATATGAAGTATTATTTGATGTGTTGCACTTAACAAAAAATGAAATTATTAGAAAATTATAATGATCACAGGTTTCCGTATGAAAGATGATCTATTATACTGAAAGGTTATTTTTTCAAACAATCTAATCAAAGTGGGGATTTTGTTTAATTTGAAGACTATGAACTTGATGTCATAAGTTGTCAATATAGATACTTGGTGTGTGTAGCACACATAAGGTTGATAGAGGTTCAATCAAAGAAAACAAATAAAATTAAGAAATGGAAAATGTCAAAATCTGATCATGAACGGACCATTGAAGAAGGCATTCCATTGGAATTTTTTTAATTAAATTTCCCAATAATTTCTTCTTTTTCGATTCTTGTTTTAGAAATTCCAAAACTCAACCAAAAATTGAGTTGCCTTGTTATGCTATATGTGCAAGTGTTTGCACATGTACATTGTTTTGGTACATGCACACTAGTATCAACTGAAAGTAGCTTTTCTATAGATGAATTGACAAAAAATGTTGCATATATATATATATATATATATATCTTTTCTAGAATGCAATTAGAACTGAAAGTAGCTTTTATATGTGCATTAATGAAAAATGTTGCAAGTACTGGATATATATGTTCTAGAATGCAATTAAGTGAAAGTAGTTTTTCTATGTGCATTGATGAAAAATGTTGCACGTATTGGATATATATATGTTTTAGTATGCAATTAACGAATGAAAGTAGCTTCTCTCTCTCTCTCTCTCTCTCTCTATATATATATATATATATATATATATATATATATATATATATATATATATATATATAAACAATCATAAGATTCTAGGTCTTGTTAGATGTGTCAAACATATATATCAATATGTATTGTACTTCAATCGTTTTAACATATATATTCAGACATGTGTAAAATCATTTCATGTACATATATTCATGTGAACTTTTTTTTGTTTGGAAAATGACAACTTGAATTTTAAAAACAAAACGTAATTTCATAATCACATACCAAATTTAGTTCAACCATCCAAAACTTGAGTTTTAAAATTGTTTTGATTATATCACAACATTACTTCACATGCCATGCCAATTGTAGTTTAACTATCCAATAAAAATATTTAACATTATATCACATGCCAAATGTAGGTCAACCATCCAAAATTTAAGTTTTAATTAACAAAACATTATAGATCAAAACATTACTTCACATGCCAAATGTAGTTAAACCATCCAAAACTTAAGTTTTAAAACCAAAACAAATTATAACACACCATTACTTCACATGCCAAATGTAGTTCTTGACCATCCAAAACTTAAGTTTTAAAAACAAAACAAATTATAATACAACATTACTTCACATGCCAAATGTTATAAAAACAAAACATTATAGATCACAAGTATCAAGTATCAAGTAACATTAATTCACATACCAAATGTAGTTCAACCATCCAAAACTTGAATTTTAAAATATATATATATATATATATATATATATATACTTCACATGCCAAATGCACTTCAACCATCTAGAACTTAAGTTTTAAAAAAATTATATATCAGATTCACATATACCAAATGTATTTCACATAAAATATGTCCAAAATTTATAGATCTCACAAGCATCAAGTATCAAGTTATATATGACTGCATCTAGATAAGAATATATATAAAAAAGTAAATTTAAGACTAAATCTATTCAGAATATAATGTTTCATGTGTGCATCTGCATCATCCATCAAATAGTGCATTTGCATCATCCATCAAATACATATGGATGTAGTGCCTTTCCCAGCAAAGTCACAATCCTCAAGCTATCCTGCGGAGCATGGGGAACCTGTACACAATATGTACAAACATTAAAATTTGATGTTTTGAAATTGAGTGAGAATATATAGAACTTCATGTAGAAAACAAAATGTGAAAAAATCATGCAATACCTCATGAGGTTCCCTCTCCATTTTTTGCTTGCCCACTACAACTTCCCCCACGAGAACATCTCCAACTGTAAACTATATATATATATATATATATATATATTAAAAAATTTCAAATGAAAATGAATACATAAACTTGATTTCAATAATATTAAAAAAAAGTTAGACAACTTTTTCAAATGGTTGAAATGGTGTGGATGTTCCTATCTCCATCACTAGAGTCTGTGGAGAAAATAAATCCTTAATAGAAACCTAAAATTCAAAAAAAAAAAGTATAAAATAACTCAAGATCAAGATCTCAATTTATAATAAAACTTTTAAACTTCAGTTTATAAATTATAACTTGAAAACATCTATTTAAGTAAAAAATTGAATACTTTTGCTGGTGAGACTACTCAATAAAATAAAATCTCCAAAAACCTAAAATTAAAAAAATTTAAAATAACTCAAAATCTCTAGATCTCAATTTATAATACAACTTTTAAACTTCAATTTATAACTTGTAACTTAAACACACACACACACATACACACACACATATATATAAGTGAAAAATTGAATACTTGTGCTGGTGGATTTGGCACATCTCCTAAGATTGGTTCAGAAAGAACATCTCCAAAAACATAAAATTCAAAAAATTTAAAATAACTCAAGATATAGATATATCACATTTTTAAATGGAACTTTTTGAGGTGGAATATATAACTTAAAAACATAAATTTTAAAAGTGAAATAGTGTCCATACTTGTGATTGTGGATTTGGCACATCTCCTAAGGAAGTAGAAGGTACATCTCCCAAAGAAGAAGAAGGTACGGCCATCCCAAAAACATTGAACGGAATCAGAATATGTTAAAACATTTTATTATATATATGTACATATACATGTGTGCACAATTATTTATTTTAAAAATATCTCATCATGTTTCGATATATATAATAATAGATAAAAAATAATTGTACATCATCATGTTCACTTAAAAAACACTAACATTTTCCAACATATCTTGATGGTGAGAACCATCTTGATTGTATGATTGATGGTGAGACCCATCTTGATTGTTTGAACCAGAGGCTTCGACTATGATACTAACATTTTCTTCATTCATCAAGCGTGACAACTGCAAATGGGGTTAACATTTAATAATACATTTTTGTTAAGTTAATGTATACAAACAAATGTATGTATATATGTATTTATTACAAATTGTACATGTGTTAAAATAATTGAACCCTAACCATTAACATATTGTTCCCATGCCCTCTTCATCATGAACAATTAGGTCCTGCCAACCATTGTGACAATTCTTTGCATATGTTTTGAGATCTTCAACACTCATGTTGTCAATCTCTTCATCTGTATAATACAAAAAACTAGCACGTGCATTCTCACATGCTCTTTTTCGATTCAGAAAACATCAAATCCACCCAATCCATTTTGAATATTGTCAATGATGGCATCCCTTGCTTCTCGAATAATTTGAGAAGTGGCTTCCATTTCTGACTACAATGTTTCGACATGAAAATTTCGACTAACCAATGGTGGCTCAGGGCGAGGCAACTCAACATCATGCCTAGCACCCCTACGGTCACACAATCGACCTTTCCTAGGACCAAAAAATTCAGAGCGAAGGTCATTGTAATTGGGTTTCATTTCCAAAAATAATTCTGCATAAAATATTTTTTCAAAATAAAGCGCAACCTCGTTGTTCCATCGGAGTCTTCTATAGGTTGCAAGGTGTCTATCATACAAATAGTAAGCTATATTAGGGTTCTTGAAATATTGCACCTTCAACATATTTCTTTTCGGCCTTTCTTTAAAATTAAACATAGACTTGGCCATTTCTGTTGTAACTCTTTGTTTAACAACCTCCCTTTTATCGGGACCCATCACTGTTTCCTTTCTTTTTCTCATGACTTCTACAAAAGTATCAGTGGTCGGCCCAAGATTTCGGTACACATCTACTGGTTCGCCTAAGGAGTGTGTAACAATTTCCAAGCTTTGTCATGTAAGATTCCAAACAATAAAAATTTGGATAGATCTAAAACATCTTAGTGTTTTCATTTAATACAATATTTCATTAAGAACCAGAACACAAGAATTGCAGCCATTTTATTTATATTATTCACTGAAAGTAAAATACATGCCCAGACCATAAAATCCTACAAATGGCATGCACAACTACTTGACAATGACAAATATAAGAAATTGAAGCCCACTTGTGAATCCTGGATGGATCCACCACATAAACATCACCACGGGGTTTTCGTCTTAGGATTAATGATAGAACTGGCCATGCCAGGTTCTTAACCCAAACACAATAATATAGATAATCCAGAATGCCCTAAATGCCTAGCTTCTCTCCCGTTTTATAGGCTTGATGGGTCAATACCAACAAGAAATACCATGGGTCAATACCATAGGAAAACACCATGGATCGGTTCTATCCACTTTGACTGGATCAAGAAAGGGAATATTACAAATCCTCCTGCCCAAAGATTTCTTATCCTCAAGCGATCCACTTCTATCCACAACAGAAGAATTTATACATTGATACCAGGATCCCATACAATCCGATGTGCCCTCCATGTTGAATGGTCTTGAATGGATCCTTAAATACCTAGATCCCAAACAATCCTCTGACCAATCCCTCCCTCAATAGATTTACCTAGATCCCAAACAATCCTTTGGCCAATCCTTCCCCCAATGGATTCTCCTGGATCCCAATGCCACTTAAATCCTGGGACCTGTGGGTTATGGTACCATTTCAACTCTCCATCGTTTCCTACACCAGATGGTCCAAGCTGTAATTTTCCTTTGGCTATGGGTATCCTCCAAATAATCAACCCATCAATGATGTAGATGTGTCATTGGTGGGCAGGCGTTGAAGGATTTGGGAAAATTTATCCATCATCGCGTTCATCTGTTTCTCGAGGGCCTCCTCGAGCAAGATTTTCATAGGATCTCCTGCTCCCTCATCTTTCTTTCCTTCTGCCATGGGGGGTCGTCAGGGTTCGCGAGGTTGAACTCCTTATACCTTGGTCACGTTGGGGACATGAAAAGAAAAATAGAGAAAGAGAATACCACTCTGATACCACTGATTCGTATTTATGCAGGAATGCAACATAGTATACATATAGCCATAGATACAGAGATGCAGCGGAAATAATTCTTTATTTTATTAATAATCAAATGACTGAAATAAACAACTAGGGCGCTGATAGGCGTATCTCTGAGAAAATATGTAGTGGCTACAAGCCTCTGAAATGTGTTACAATGATACATAATGGAAATGAGCAAGTGAGGGCACTTCTAGAATATCTCTGAGAAGAGATGCGATGACTATAGGCCTCCCCATTGTCTTACAGAAATGATGGGAACAAGCGAGCTAGGGCACTGGTAGCGCTTATCTCTAAGAAGATATGTGTCGGCTACTAGCCCCTGAACTGTGTTACATAAGCCAGGATTCCATTATAGGCAGAATAAGATAAATAGTTAGAACATGGTGGGCTTATCTGAAAGATATGGCTATGACTATAGGCCTATGAAGCACGTGTTACAAAACAAGCACTGAAACATGCCTATGAAACAATGGAAATGGATGAGTTAGGGCATGATAGTGTATCCACGAAGATGTGATGGCTATCAGCCCTAAACTATCTTACAATGGGGCTGAAGCTATATTTATTTTAAAGAAACAATGTAAAACAAGCGATCAAGCCTAACCCTACAAATTGTTTAAAACAATGGGTCTGCGTTTGGACATGGGTCAAACCCACAGCTAAGAGATATAACTGACATCCGATCTGGTTGTGCATTCAATACCTCGTTAGAAATATATATCCAAGGAATACAACTTTTTATGTGAGAAACATCATTCCATGGCCTCATGTTATTCCTAGGTTTCCTAGAAAAAGGTCGTTTAGGCCTCAAAACGGTTCCGGAAGTTCAGGACCCAAAAAACTGCTAAAAATAGTAAGTCGTGCCGAAACGGAAAAACTGAAAGAACTAATGGTGGGGTTTCCAGTGGTGGTGGTGTACCAATATCCACAAGGATCAGTAAATCTTTGAAACATCTCAAGGGTCTTTGGGGCACGAAAACTTCTTTAAAAAATAGTAAGGTACTGGAGTAAAAAGCTATGAGAATTGATGGTCGGGCCAAATGGGTGGGTGGGTGACCGTGATATCCACTGATCATTCTTGTGTTAACAATTTATAATCAATTCAAAAATACATTCATATGTATGAATACATGTACATATTCATTTATTAAATTGCGTGAACCATGGGCATGCTCCATTGATGGTGTAGACACCCTTCTCCTCTTGGCTCCTAAAAAATAAAAAATGAAACTTATCAACATCTAATTTAACTCACAAAATTTATAAAAAATAAATTCCATATGTACACACATGTATGTATATGTATGGATATTTAAAATTATATTTAAATACCATGAACACCCCTCAATCCCTGATCCCCCTCTCTCATAGAGATATGGGATTTTGTTGATCTTCGTTGTTCATCCTCCATGATATATATATCTACAATGGACATTTAAAATTATATTTTTAAATTACTATCTAAAATAAATTCAAAATAAATTTTAGAAAATTAATGTAATTTAGTGTACACAAATTATGTAAAACACAACTTTCAAAGAACTAATTAATGTGTGAAACTCAATTAAACAAAAAAATTTATAAAAATGTAAGTTACCCAAATTCCTTTACATAGGTGGGTACACCACTATAGAAGTCGGAAAAACATGGTCATTAAAAGGAAATAAGTGTGAAACTCCATTTAAAGAAAAATTTATTGAAGTCCCCGCATTTTTAATTTTCAAAAAAATGTGAAAATTCACCACTTGTTACCAAATGTCAAAGTTCTGAGTTATTTGGCTTTACATGGTTTGGTGGGAGCACACTTGGTATATAATTGAAAAAAACACATGCTCATTAAAAAATGCATTTATAAGTACAAAAAACACACACATCCAAGATATGTTACAATGTCCATTAATAAATTTTGAAGGAGAGCATCTCAACACCAATTCATGTTTTAGAGATTAATCTTGAATTTTTGAAGAAGAGCATCTCAAAACTAATTCATCTTTGAGAGATGAATCTTGAATTTTTGAAGAAGAGTGTCGCAAAACTAATTCATATTTGAGAGATGAATCTTGCATTGGCATTGCCCCGTATAATTCTAATTCATCTATTAATTCATCTTTGATAGATGAATCCTGAATTGGCATTGACCCACACAATAGATCAGCAGACATCTTATTCACATTTGTACAATGTGTTATACTAAAAAATTGAAATTCGCTAACAATATTGTTTGCTATTCCATGCAGTTCTTTTAGCCTCTCCTTCTTAACTTGGTACACGCCATTCATCTAGTTGCACACAAGTTCGGAATTGGTGAAAAATACAATTCCATTTGATCCATACTCCATAGTTGTTCCCAAGCCTTCTCTCAATGCAATATAATATGCCTCGTTTTTTGTTGTTCTTCCCAATATATTCATTTTCCTTTGGATGACTTTTCTAGTCGCAATATTGGAAAGCACATATGTAATCATTGCTTTCCCTGGATTGGGATAGCAAGAAAAATCTATGCATAATTTCCATTTTTCAACCATATTTAGTGGATTTTTTTATCCCTGAAAAAAAAAAAAAATTTAATAAAAATATATTAAATTGACATTTATTGCAAATGCATAGGAGAAACGACACATATGCATGGGATAAATGACATGTGCATGGTTTATCTTAAATTTTGACTTAAAGTTTATGGTAGAATTCACATCTATAAATGATATGCGTTAAAGATTGTACTGCCTAGAGTTTAAGGGATATTTATGACACATATACATGGTTCATGCATGGTTTGCATGAAGTTTGCCTTAAAATTTATGGCATAAATCATATCTAGTTCAATAACATGCCTTAAGAAAGGATGAGATCCAGAGGCTACCTAGCCCTTTACAGACTCCTTTATAACTTGTAGAAGTTAAGACTCAACCAACAAACTAAAATCCCATGGAAGTTCAGCCACTTTAGGCTCAGTTTTTAGGCCTTAAATTTTGCCTTGAATTAATGGGGGAAAGCCTTGAGTTTGGGGATACTATCCTATGAGAGTTCAGCCACTTTAGGTTTAGTTTTTAGGCCTTAAAGTTTTCCTTGAATTAATGGGAGGAAGCCTTTAGTTTGTGGGAGAAATGATATTTACATGGTTTGCAAAATTATTTTATGCACTTACTAAAACAACGTTCAGTTTTTAGGCCTTAAAGTTTGCCTTGAATTAATGGGGGAAAGCCTTGATTTTGGGGATACTATCCTATGAGAGTTCAGGAAATTTAGATTCAGTCTTTAGGCCTTAAATTTTGCCTTGAATTAATGGGAGGAAGCCTTTAGTTTGTGGGGCAAATGACATTTACATGGTTTGCAAAAAACTTTTATGTACTTACTAAAACAACTAGTTATGTCAAAAGTCACACCTTTATGAGTTTGTGGGAGAAATGAAATAGAAATGAAACATGACTTAAGTCACTAAATTTTATAGGAGAGAATACAAATAGGTTTTCCTTAGGTGGTAGTGGTTTATGGATATTAAAATGAAGAACTTCTATTTAGATATGTTTAGGATAGTGAATGTGAAGTGGCATTCTCGGACGTGTCGCCTTCATAAAAGATGAGATCCAGAGGCTACCCAGCCCTTTACAGACTCTGCCTTTAGAACTTGTAGAAGTTAACACTCAACATACAGACTAAAATCCTATGGAATTTCAAAATCATATGAGAGTTTAGCCACTTTAGGTTCAATTTTTAGGCCTTAAATTTTGCCTTGAATTAATGAGAGAAAGCCTTTCGTTTGTGGGAGAAATGACATTTACATGGTTTACAAAATAATTTTATGCGCTTACAAAAAACACGATTTAAAGTTAATGGGCGAAAACCAACATGACATATATTCTTTAAAAAATTTCCTAAGAGTTTATGGGAGAAATGACACATGTACACAATTTTCCTTAAAGTGGTTGTGGTTTATGGATATTAAAATGAAGAACTTCTGTTTAGATCTATTCCAGAGATTGAATGTAGGGGCATTTACTGGATATGTCACCTTTCATAAGAGATGAGATCCAAAGGCGATTTGGCCCTTTATAGACTCTGCCTATAGAACTTGTAGAAGTTAACACTACCTGTCCCAATTATACCCTATGAAGTGTGTAGAGGACCGTGGAATAACTCACACTACTTTACATAGACATAAGGGTGTATAAGACTGTACTAAGTTCAAAAATATGGTCATATTATTGGATATATTTCCCAAGAGCCCAAATGTACTTCTTAATTATATGTGGGGTCTATATTACCATCTACAAAAATAAGTGATTCTTTCCAAGCTAAGGATAATGTATGAGCCATGTGTATACACACATTATCAAGAGACCATAGGCCAAAATAAATGGTACTTAAGTGGTTTGAAGAAAAAATAGCACCAAGAAGCTTTGAAGGAGGAGAATAGGAACTGGAAATAGGAGGATAAGAATAAAATAGCCACTACACATCCATGCAAGGGTAGTTGAAATATTTCTAACCATTTCAACATTGATGGTCACATTAAGGAGAATTATTGGATGTTTGGTATGTGTTATATTATTTATGTGAATACCCCATGCACTATATATTTTTATAAGCATAGTGGTGGGAATAAAATGGGTGGAAAGGACCCCCACTTTATGGTTTCATATAGATGAAAAATTCCCCACACACAGGTGTTCATGGGTAGTGCCCCCAGAAAATGTTTTTGGGAAAAAATACTCCCTTTATGATGGTTTTCATCATATGGTTTTTTATATTAGCATTTTTCTAGTGCATGGAAGTTTACCCCATGGTTCTACAGTTTCAGTTAAAGAACTAAAATTTTATCTGATCCAAGGTAATGGATTGGTAGTTTATAATTGTCATGGGATATACACATATATACATACATACATATGTCTATGTGTGTGTGTGTGTCTGATGGTCTAAAAATTAATATACTAATAAAAACAAGATCTTCTCGTTTTGGGTTTCTCGAGTAAATTATATGTTAATGCATGTGTTTTACATTGAAATTTTTTCATTTTGTTAAGAATCTATTTGAAACAATTAACTATATAACGTTAAAACCTATGTTTTGTATCAAATTACTTTTGGTTTCAATGGGAAACTTTTATGGCTAATGTGTTTTTCAATGCGAAAGACCCCATTAAAATGGGAGATATATATGGGAATGACTCCTATGGTGTAATAAAATAGTTTCAAGTAATTTAAAGATATATAGATGCATAAATTCAATGAGCATAGTTTTGAGATATAAAAGTCCAAAATAAAATAGTTGTTGATGAGCAAATAGTAGGTGGATCACTATGGATATATCTGCTTCATTAAAAGGGATTTTTCTAGAAGGATGGACTAAGTTGGAAAGAAGGGAAAATATCACAATTATATGTTAATGTGCATGTGTTTTACATTGGATATTTTTCATTTTATTAAGAATCTATTAGAAACATTTAACTATATAAGGTTAAAACCTATGTTTTGTATCAAATTACTTTTTAGCAGTTTCAAATAGAAACTTTTATGGCTAATGTGTTTAAAATATCACAGTTAACATATGACCATGTGTTTTACATTGAATATTTTTCATTTTATTAAGAATCTATTTGAAAAAATTAACTATATAAGGTTAAAACCTATGTTTTGTATCCAATTACTTTTGGTTTCAATGGGAAACTTTTATAGCTAATGTGTTTTTCTTGAAATGTGATAGACCCCATTAAAATGGGAGATATATCAAATTGATTCCTATGGTGAAATAAAATAGTTGAGTAGTTTAAAGATATAGATGCATAAATTCAATGAGTATAGTTTTGAATATATAAGTCCAAAACGGAATATTTGTTGGTGAACAAATATCAATGCATCACTATGGATATATCTGCTTCATTGAAAGGGATAATTCCAGAAGGATGTCCACTAAGTTGGAAAGAAGGGAAAATATCACAATTATATGTTAATGCATGTGTTTTACATTGAATATTTTCATTTTATTAAGAATTTATTTGAAACAATTAACTATATAAGGTTAAAACCTATGTTTCGTATCAAATCATTTTTGGTTTCAATGGGAAACTTTTATGGCTAATGTGTTTTTCTCAAAATGTGATAGACCCCATTAAAATGGGAGATATATCAAAATGATTCCTATGGTGTAATAAAATAGTTGAGTAGTTTAAAGATATAGATGCATAAATTCAATGAGCATAGTTTTCAGATATATAAGTCCAAAATGGAATAGTTGTTGGTGAACAAATATTAGTGGATCACTATGGATATATCTACTTCATTAAAAGGGATTTTTCCAGAAGGATGGACTAAGTTGGAAAGAAGGGAAAATATCCCAATTATATGTTGATGTGAATGTGTTTTACATTGAATATTTTTCGTTTTATTAAGAATCTATTTGAAACAATTAACTATATAAGGTTAAAACCTATGTTTTGTATCAAATTACTTTTGGTTTCAATGGGAAACTTTTATGGCTAATGTGTTTTTCTCGAAATGTGATAGACCCCATTAAAATGGGAGATATATCGAAATGATTCCTATGGTGTAATAAAATGGTTTCAAGTAGTTTAAAGATATAGATGCATAAATTCAATGAGCATAGTTTTGAGATATAAAAATCCAAAATGGAATAGTTGTTTGTCAAAAAATATCAGTGGATCACTATGGATATATTTGCTTCATTAAAAAGGATTTTTCTAGAAGGATGTCCACTAAGTTGGAAAGAAGGGAAAATATCACAATTATATGTTAATGATGTGTTTTACATTGAATATTTTTCATTTTATTAAGAATCTATTTGAAACAATTAACTATATAAGGTTAAAACCTATGTTTTATATCCAATCACTTTTGGTTTCAACGGGAAACTTTTATGGCTAATGTGTTTTTTCTCGAAATGTGATAGACCCCATTAAAATGGGAGATATATTGAAATGATTCCTATGGTGTAATAAAATAATTGAGTAGTTTAAAGATATAGATGCATAAATTCAATGAGCATAGTTTTGAGATATATAAGTCCAAAATGGAATAGTTTTTGGTGAACAAATATTAGTGGGTCCCTATGGATATATCTGCTTCATTAAAAGGGATTTTTCTATAATGATGGACTAAGTTGGAAAGAAGGGAAAATATCACAATTATATGTTAATGTACATGTGTTTTACATTGAAAATTTTTCATTTTATTAATAATCTATTTGAAACAATTAACTATATAAGGTTAAAACCTATGTTTTGTATCAAATTAATTTTGGTTTCAATGGGAAACTTTTATGGCTAATGTGTTTTTCTCAAAATGTGATAGACCCCGTTAAAATGGGAGATATATCGAAATGATTCCTATGGTGTAATAAATAGTTTCAAGTAGTTTAAAGATATAGATGCATAAATTCAATAGGCATTGTTTTGAGATATATAAGTCCAAAATGGAATAGTTGTTGGTGAAAAAATATCAGTGGATCACTATGGATATATTTGCTTCATTAAAAGGGATTCTTCTAGAAGGATGGACTAAGTAGGAAAAAAGGGAAAATATCACAATTATATGTTAATGCATGTGTTTTACATTGAATATAAAAGGCTTTTTCTCTCTCTCATTGTTTGAGTCGTGATCTTATAAAAGGTTTCCACTAAATCCATTCCCTATTAATTTTCATGTGAACCACATTCCCAAAGCCACCCATCTATGTACCTAAGAGCCAAGCCAAGTGTAAAAGGGGCTTATTTCATATTCTTCTTTAACACATATGTGATTAATTATCTTTAGAATTTATATGGTAGAAATACGTATAAAGATTAATCCTTAGTATAGATCTATTTTGACTTTAAGGAATATTTCATGTTTTTTAGAAAGTTTATATTAGGAGGTAGAACTAAACCGTCTATAACCCAAAAAAGAAACCATGGCCCGTGAGCGTCACATGCAAATACAAGTTAATCCCATGTTTGAAACACCACCTCACATCATCATAAGGGTTGGAAACCACTAAGCACCCATACTAAGTTCCCTAGAAGGGATGACTATAATATTTAATGAATGGGTTTATCTCCAAGGTCAAAAGGAAAATCAAAGTTAGGAAAGGGAATTAAAATAGAAATTAAGGTAAGACCATGACCTTTTACCCAATATTGAACAAAGGTGAGAAACCATAGATATCATGAAGGAAGTTCAAGAATCCAAACTATCTGATATGATAGGTAAGAGTGTAACATACCTCAAATACATATAAAGACAAAATTGTTCCCTTTAACACTACTATAATTGTGCATGCATAAGAAATATTATCTTTTTTCTAGAAGGATATTCTGAGAGGAATCTTGAGCGAGTTCTTGAAGGTTGAAAGAACGAAGATCTGGGATTATCAATTGCAGGTTTAGACCCTCTATTGACCTACATTGAAGGCAATTCAACTATGCAGTCCTTGACCGAAATTGCAGAGGCTTAAATTCGAGTTTCCTAAGAAATTTTAGAGGTGACACTTGGTTGTTTTGATTGGTTTTCTGAGCATATTTCGGTCAACTGTCGTTTGGATTTTGGAGGACAGTTTGATTATCTCTCTCTCTAAACATTTATATATATTAAGAAGAAGAAGATCTGTTGGGTTTTCCCTTATCTGTTTTGTCTTCTACACTTTATTTATATGTTCTATATACAATTACTATCAAGATCCTTGACCAAAATTGTAGAGGCTTAATCTTGGGTTTCCTAAGAGATTTTTATTTTATTTCTATGTTCTATATACAATTACTGTCAAGATCCTTGACCAAAATTATTATCTATATACAATTGTCAACTGTCATTTGGATTTTGGAGGACAGTTTGAAAGTCAGGATAGTTTGATTATCTCTCTCTCTAAACATTTATATCTATTAAGAAGAAGAATATTTGTTGGGTTTTCCCTTATCTGTTTTGTCTTCTGCATTTTATTTCTATGTTCTATATACAATTACTATCAAGATCATTGACCAAAATTGCAGAGGCTTAAATTTGGGTTTCCTAAGAGATTTGCATTTTATTTATATGTTCTATATACAATTACTGTCAAGATCCCTGGCCAAAATTGCAGAGGCTTAAATTCAGATTTCCTAAGAGATTTCAAAAGTGACACTTGGTTGTTTCAATTGGTTTTATGAGCATCTTTTGGTCGGTCAACTGTCATTTGGATTTTGGAGGACAATTTGAAAATCAAAGCCTTGAATTTGACTTCATTATCGTTGTAAAATATTGGATTATCTCTCTCTCTAAACATTTATATCTATTAAGAAGAAGAAGATCTGTTGGGTTTTCCCTTATCTGTTTTGTCTTCTACATTTTATTTCTATGTTCTATATATAATTATTGTCAAGATTGATCTAATGGTTAATGTGATTACTATTTAAAGTAGAATTGTAATTGGGATAATAAAAGGACATTGAAGTAATTTTTGCAAGAATAGAACATACCATTGTTAAAAATTAGCATGGTATCATATCCCAGTTTAACCATTTAATGTTTAACAGGGAATTTCAATGATAGAAGATTTATACTTGGAAATTCACAGAAATTCGCAGACGAATCCGCAACAAGGATGAAGTCGGGAGATCAATTCACAGAAATTCGCAGACGAAGCTGCAACGAGAACGAAGCCGGGAGATCAATTCGCAGAAATTCACAAACGAAGACGCAACAAGGACAAACCCAGGACAAAATTCCCTGCGAAAAAAAAAAAAAAAAAATCAAACAAAAAAAACAGAGCAACTGCAACACCCCACCTCGTCACAGAGCAACAGAGCAACACCGCAACAGAGCGAGACAGAGATAGACGCAAGACAGAGACAAACGTGAGACATGTAGAAAATTTATAAACACAATAATGTATTTCTGGATTCTCCTGACCTAACAAATTTAATCTGATGTTAAATACAGAATCCTTCCACTTATTTCTTTGTGGAAATTAATTCGCCAATTGCAAAACACATATGAAGCAAAATCAATCGCACATAACAAGATGTTTTACCGGGAAATCTTAAAGTTAAAAACCAAACTATCATATATTATGTATATCATATATTATGTATATCAATGGAACATGTAACAATCTCATACAAAGCTCAACTCATAGAGCTCGCAGTACAATCAACAATTGTCACAAACTGTCATGCAGAAATTTGCATATCTATGCACCAATTTCTTGCCTCCTGACAGCCTGCCTCCACTGCGCAATCCCTGCTGAAGAAGACCCCTGAATGAATTTGACCTTGCCTTGACTTGACTGCAGAATACTTATAGGAATCTCCAATGTGTGTGTGGGTGCATTGAATGATCCAATATAGTCACCTATCTCTCCACTGGGTCACCACTGGATCTGACATGCAAGTAGTTAATTGTTGTATTTCTTCAGTTGCAAGTAAGACACTATTTGTGAATTAATTAAATAATTAATTAACTCATCTATCACTAGTGTATGTTCAATTACAACTAGCACAACTGAGTTTAACTCACTGAACTGAGTTAAACTAAATAAAAACTCACATAACTACTCTTCCAACTCTATTACAACTTGCCACTGTCAATTATAATGAATTCCTCCATGCATGAGTCACCAACCACCCTAGGAAATGCGTAATTACTTCAACCCACTGATGTGCCACACCTGTTCACTGAAATAAAGTGCTCCAAGAGAATAAGTTACTATTTATTGTCTGGTTATTATTAAGGGCTAATAATAATTGACATGCATTCTATTTTTAGATTTGTGATATATAAATAGACTTCGCTCATCTTCTAAAAATAGAAACTCATCTAAAGATAGAATTTTCTCAACCATCTAGAATCAGCCTCCTGCTAATTTTAGAATATGCTCACCATTCTAAAAATAGGCATACACCTAAAAATATCCTATGTGGGCCCCACCTAGTTTAGGTGATTATTTTTCACTAGGATCAAGGAATGATGTTTCCAGATGCCACTTTCACTGTTTCTTGTTGCAATATTCAACACTCCCTCTCAACAAGAAAGGAATGTATTTTCATGCGACATGCAACTCCATGCATTCGACCTACAACCTTTGCATGCAACACTTCTGAAACTGAATAGCCTCCAAACAACTGAATCAGTATAATGCATCTGTCATCAAAGTCTTTTGACTTGTGTTGGTACCAACTGCACATGTCTCCTAGAACCACTATGTTGTTGAACTCTGCACCCATGCACTCTGCACTTGCTGTCAACTCTGAACCGCGCTCCTATATTCGACACTGTCACTTTGACCTAACTACATCAATCCAACTGATTATGCTACTGCTGCTCTGTGGGCTCCTCATAGCCACGTTCAATTCATGAGATCCACACCATCTCAAAGAATCTTTCCCAAAAATATCTTCTTGGGATTACTCATGCATGTTGCCCCACCTCTTACCTGGTGGTATAGTTGCATACACTCCCTCTACCCATCTAGCTCAAAATTTCTCTGCATGAGTGGTTGCTCCCACTCCATGATCCTCCTCTTGTGGCTGCTCCACATCCCGAGGTTCACTCTTACCTGCATGCAAATCCTGCTCCCTTTCAAGCTTCAATTTCATGTTTTCCTCGTGTTAGTATGAATCTTTCGTCGTAAAAGATCACTTTAGCTACACATAACAAATAGCCCTAACATCGATTGTGGCTGCAAAATATCTTTTAGTCTGCTGCACAAATTCATATCTAAGCACAAAAGACATTAAGCAGATAAAATATAATATGGTTCCATGCATCCAATAGACAAGACAAGAACAAAGTGTTTAAAAGAACGATTTGTATTATATTAAAGAATGGGGCACCTGAGAGGAAAACAAGAAAGGTGTTTTCCGGTTCTCCTCAATGGGATGGGTTCTTGAAAGTCCTCAACATTTCAGATCTAAAATTCCTCTCTTATTGTGGTAGAAAACCCTAACAAACATAGAACTCAATGGGAGCTCACAAAGAAAAAATGGAAAATGGTGACCAAGAATAGATCCAGTGTGATCTAATGCAATGAAGGTGACTAATGAATGGGGAAAACCCTTCTATTTATAACAAAATATTGGGGTGTTCTAGAACTCAGTGCATGAATAAAATATTATTAATCAAATTCTAGAATCACCCTTTAGGAATATTTTATTATATTTGTTGGAGGAAAAAGGTCTTTTGACTTGGGTCAATTCCTTTATTTATAAACAATAAATAAATAAATGATTTATTTATTATTTTAGGGAGATGGTGGGAATATAATTAAATAAATAATGATTTATTTAATTATTTACAAATGATTTAGTCAAATTTAACTAGGAATATTATTAAATAATTATTTGAATAACTTATTCCTAGGAAATAATTAAATAAATAATGATTTATTTAATCAATTTTCTTGTTTTGGGTTAAATATGACTTAGGAAATATAGACAAATGTTATTTTATATAGTGAAAGCAATTTTACTTAGGGTAAAATTGGTCTTACATGGTGTACTTGGGTTCATATAATGATAATGGGTTAGATGACCAAAAAAATGGTGTAACAGATTACCCCCCAATGTACGAGTGTTAGGAGCAAATCGTATGACCGAAGTACGTTGTAAAAACTCAATCACTAGGCATAAAGAGGGAAGTGAGAGAGAGGAATGTAAGGTAGTTTAATGTGCTAAATGACTAGACCCGGAGGAGACGAGACTTACAGGTGCAACAAGTCTCTAGGTGATGGAGTAGTACTAGTGTTAAAGGCGGTGGGGGAGGCATACCTATGCCCACTGAGACAATAGTACAAAGAATAAGGCGCCCAGAAAACCGCGGAACGCAAGAATGAAACATGTGCTGGCCTAAAATTGAGCCAGATAAAAATGATGAATCCCATAAACATGTGATGCCTAGAATAACCTTTAGGACTTATACAAGAATATTTTAGTATATGAGATATAAATATGCCCAAATGCCCCCTACACACGGGGAAGGGCTCACAAAATCTGACTGATATATGCAAATTGAAGAGGCACTGCAAGCGGTTGAGGCTGATATCATCAAATGAGAGGAGCTGCATCAAGGGTGGAAATGAAGAAGTCATCCGAGCATGTGGGGGGCTACCTGCAGGGCCACCCCCTCATGAGGGTTGAGACATCTCACACACGCCCGAAAATCACCAGTAGTTGTTGCTGCATCACTGGACCATCAAGTGTATAGATCACGATTAGGCTGAGAAGAGCTCGAACCAAAGTACACCGCCCCCTAGACCTAGCTTCTGGAGTAAATGAGCTGATGTCGACAGAAGTAGGTCCGCCATAGGTGAGGCAATAAGGGAACCCCAATTAAGGCACGAGGGAAAATAGTAGAGTGACGAAAAAGTAGATACTGATAATGATGATGGAATGAGGGATACAGAGGAGTGGTTGGATGACTTCCCTTGTTAGAGCATAAAGGGCATGAATGGCTTGGCAGCAACGAACACAATATCATGAGGGATAGGGGACAAAAGTACTGAAGGCCATAATGGGCAACACGAGAGAGGGATCAAGCAAGAAAGGATGGAGGACTATAGTGGGGTACAAAGGGGCTCGGAATAGACTCTATTGATGTGATGATGACTCGACTCGGATGCTCTAAACAAGGGCGACTCAAGGGTGTTGCCTCATAGTACGAGTCCAATGGGGGACCATAAAAGCATGAGTACAATAGGGTAGCTCATGACGAAAATCAACACAAACGAAGACGAGTAAGTAGGCAAAGTGCTGCCCCAAGTACAAGTGTCGTAAGTGAAGAAATTTGATTTTAAGAAGAGGTGAATAGACCCTTCACGGACAAAATGTGTCCTGGTGAAGTATCAAAACATGAAAAACTGACAGATACCCATTTGAGTGCTCGGTGAGAGCTTTCCAACGGTGTGGACGGTGTGTCAAACGGGGCTACGGTTTGGTTGCAGCGGGCGAAAGAAAAAACAGGGGTTTTCTTCTAATAAGGCATTTTCCCTCCAAAATCATTCATTTTCTTGTGTAGATGTGGTGAATGTGGAGAGGAGAGAAGGCCCTAAATCTTGCGGCAATCGTAGCAGAAAAACCGACCGTTGGAATCGTGATCCGTCAGTTGCAGGTAAGAGGCCTAATCCTACACTTTGTTTTTGATGGATTGAAATTGCAGATTAGGGTTTTGAAGCTCAATAACTACTCCTACTTCCTTATTACGGTCGGGTCGCACTTTTTGGGGCAAAATCTGTGACCTGGGATGCAGGTTTTGGCGTGAAAAAGTGCGACCTGGCCCAGGTTTTGCCCAAAAAGTGCGACCTGATAGATGTGGGAGGTTTCAGTGCTAATATGGGCTGAGATTTAGTTTTGGTATAGGTTAATGCAGTTTTTTTGATCTGGAGACTGACAAAAATGATGGTTTTGTGCAGATATGGCAGATATACGGATCAAGTGGAGAGAGAGAGACTTAGGTACATTACGAACGGAAATCCAAGCAGATCAGTGTGTCCGTCGTGCACTGGCTAGGTATGGGGTTTTGAAATTTTTGGAGAACCCTTTGATGAGGGCTGGAGAGCCCTTGTTGGCCCAGATTATCAGTTACTGGGATCCAGATCATGAGGCGTTTATAGTGCAGGGGCACAGGATCGAGCTGAAAGTCCAGGATCTATATTTCTTGACTGGTCTCCCACCATTAGGGATGGTGGGAAATATGCAGCCAGTGTTACCACGGGGGCGTAACATTATGGAGTTTGTTGATCGACATTGTCAACCGGGTGTCCGAGTTAAAGGGATGCGGATATCCATTAGGGATATCGAGAGGTTGGAGACCCGGGCAGTGGCCACAGTAGTGTTGCAGATCTTTGGCAGCCCATTGGGATCAGATGCCACTATACATAGACGACTATCCCTATAGTGGGATGAGTTATTGGGGATATCTTGACTTGACGCTTCCGCCTGGTCGAGTGTGGGGGCCCGATGGTAAGTGAAAAGCAACTAATCTTTTATGTGCATTTTAGAGTTTGTGACTAGTATTCATGGTACTAATCGTTATATGTTTTGGAATGCAGATATAGCTCCGGTGAAACCGGCCGGATATATGGGATGACCGGTAACAGCAGGAGCTACAGGTGCGAGTGGATCAAGGAAAACACAAAACGAGGATATGGCCGCTCTGGTGGAGGACATCCGTCGTAGATGTGAGGGGTTGCTGACCGGTGTGTCGAAGCGTGGTTGGCAAGATTTAGACGACCAGTACATAGAGTTATGTATTGGGCTACCCTCGGAATGGCGAGGTATCATGTGACGCATGGTGATGGCTGGTCAGACTGTGCGTGATCTACGAGCTGCGGGAGCAGAGCCATTGGCTTGGGATCCTCCAGAGAGTGATTAGATGTAGGGCAAATGGTGCCCCCTAGTGTTTTTGTAGGGGCAAGTGGTGCCCCCCATTTTGTAGTTTTGTTTTTTGTACCATGCTATGGGCATGTGATATGTTTCAGAGCAGATGGACTCTAAAAACACGTGTTATATGATATATATGATTTATGTATATTTTGTGGATGATGTGAAATGTTATTGTCTTGTGTGTGATAAATTCTAGTCTAGAACATGATTTGCAATTTGATCGACGTAGTGATTTTGACGTCGAGGGATATGGTTGAAAGTAATGGATGTAAATGCACGTATCAAAAGTTTCACACGTAAATATTGTCTAAACGGGATAGGGTTATGCACATGATAGACACCATTAAGTTGTAGGACAAGAAGCAGGGAATCTAAATGAACATGCAAATGGAGGATCTGATGAGAGAGGGCATCGGCTAAGAGAACACACACGGCATCATATTCAGCCTGATTATTGGTGGCATTACCAATGCAGACCCCATTTGCAAGAACCATGGTATGCAAGGGGGTAAAGATGGCCCATGTTGCCGAAGCGAAATTCTGGGAAGAGCGACTTGCCCCATCGGCATAGCCAAGATAATGGGTGGAGGAGAGGGCCGATGTAATAGTGTCGCGGGACAACAAATGGGAGGGATGAGAAAAAGGATGGCAGCGTGAGTAGAGGATAGACATCCACTGACGGCTATGGGAGGGAGCAGTCTAGGTAGGAAGTCTAGGACTCATAGATCGATGAGAGGGAGATGAATGAGAACTATGGGATGAAGAGCTGGAACTCAGGCTGTGAAGAACATCGAAGATACGGATGGTATGATTTTGATTATGGGAGTGAATGGAAGGGTCAAGGGGACCATACAACACTGCAAAGATACCGAAATCAACAGTATGGGAAGAGAGGCGCAGATATGGGTCATCACGGGGAATGACAGAAGAACAGGTAAAAAGATGGTCAAAACATAAAGAGCCCAAGAATGTGTCTAAAGGAGGATCAAGTAGAATAGATGGAGTGGATTTGGAGGGAATGTACTCAGATGGTTGCGCGGATGATGATAGGTATAGGAGGGGAGCAGCAGATTCTAACATTTCAACATCAGGGGGAGGAATGTCAATGGTAGCAGGAGGATCCTCGAGTATACATGACGTATATTGAGCAAGGATGGGAGAGGCGGATTGATTTTTTTCAATTTCGTACTCGCGAATGACCTCTAAAGAGGCTTGGTAATGCTGAGGTGAGGACAATGGTGAGAGTAATGGCCATGGACACCACACAGAGCACAGGGTTTGTTGGTGCAAATAGTCTTTGAGGTCTTGGCTGCGGATGAGGAAGAAACAGAGGTTTCAGGGACCATCGATTCAGGGAACGCGACTTTAACCATGGGTTGGATACGGGGCAACTCAGGACAAGTATGGGTGGGGTGACCGATACCATCACACAAGGCACAAGGCTTGGCGGGTGGGGGAGGGGGAGGGGTAGGGTCGGGTGCAGTGGCCTTGTCTTTGGATGCCCCCTTTCGAGTTTTTATTTTCTTGCCTGTAGGGGTTACAGCGTGGGGAGGGTCCTACGGAGGGGCTAGGGGCACTGTAGCGGTGGAAGGAGAGAAGGGAATCAGTTGCACCGGTGTCACAGCTATGTATGGTTTGGGGTGGCCTGGTGGGGTCTCATCTGGAGGAGTAAGATACCATACTGGTATTCCCAAGGTTAAATTAGGTAGGGAAAGGGTGGCCATGACAGGGACTAAATAAACGTCGGGGGGAGGACCAAGGAAAGGTATCTGACCGGTGGGGTAATGACCAGGAGGGACGGCTCCCATATGGTGGGGACCTAAGGGAACCAACTCAGGAGGGAAGGGAGGTTCCTAAGTGGGAGGTGGATGGGAAGGACCAGGCAAAAATGGTTCGGTCGACTTAAGCGAAGAGCTAGGAGCAGGTTGCGGTGGGCGAGATGGAAGTTGCTAACTAGCCAGAGCAGGTTGCGGAAGGCCAGCCTGAGATGATTACATCATGCAAACATTCGCTAAATTGGGGTCAGAGACATGAGGAGGGGGAGGACCAGGAAAATTTCCAAGCAAAGAGGAGTCTTTGTAGACGCCAGGGGAAACATTGGTCAAAGAATCAACAATTGGTTTATTGGTGACAGTGGAGATTGTGGACTCAGGGGAGGTCTGAGATTTTGGTTCATGGTAGGTTAACTAGTCAATGGTGACAATCTTGCCATTATGAGGAAAGAACATCTTGCGGTGGACTGCGGATGGGACGACAGACATGGCATAAGTGTAACTATGTCCCAAAAGAATGTTGTAGTCAAGATGGGCGTCAATAACTTCAACGTCGACACAAACAGTCTTGCCTGCAAGGGTGATAGGAAAATTATGGAAGAGGCCAAGGGGCTGGGAGGCATGGCCATCCCACGCACGAAGGGTGATTGTGGAAGGGGCCAGTTCAAGGGATCCAAGTTGTTTCCAAACCGAAGCAGACATTACACAGGTAGATGCCCCCTCATTAATAATACACTGAGTGACATTGGCATGTCGGATTTTGACTGGGATTTGGAAAAAAATCGAAGGAGGAAGAGGGGGATGGTCTGACTGACGGACATCGAAAATAATCAATTGGTCATCAGCAGGATCTACAGCAACCACGACAGATAGTAGAGCCTTCTTTTGAGAAGGACACGACTGGAGGAGTTCCAGTGTTGAAATGGTAGCAGGAGATTGTGCCAGATCATCTACTATGCTGTATGAATGGGCAGCCCGACCAGAGGCAGCGTTTCGGCGTAATGGTCCCTTAGGAGTCTTGGGATGAACCTCAGTTTTGGGTGGAGGGATTTGTAAGGGACCATTGGGTGTCGACAGAGGCTCTATAGGACCTGAAGATGGAGACTCAAAGACAGAGGGAACGGGAGGCGTGGAATACTGACGGGATCGAGTTTGAAGGTTGAGGTCGACGATGAGAGAAGGGTCAGAGGCCATCATGAGAATGTGGTAATCAGAGGAACCAGAAGGGGAAGGTTGAGTGGTTATTGAGGCATGAGGAGGTTGAGTGGCCACGAATCCTTGTTGAGGGAAAGGATCGGTAAACACAGCGGGTTGGGAAGTAGTTGGAGTGGGAGAAATAGTAGGGGAGGAGTGTGGCCCCCTCACGGTGGCCTGAGATTCCCACATTTGCCGCATTTGTGGTAATAAAGGACAATCATGAGTGTAGTGACCATAAACACCGCAACAAGAACAGGGCTTATTGGTGCGAAGCGACCTGTCCAGCTTAGGCTGAGAGCCCTGTGGTTGGTTGGTAGTGGTAGAGTCAATACTGGAAGGATTAGATCCATGATTACCAGAAGTGGATTGATTTCCTCTTCTCCTTCTTTGAGAAGGAAGAAAATTAGGTGCCCCCAGTTGTGCAAATATTTGCCCTAGAGGGGGTATTAAGTGCGGTTGCGGGGGTGGAGAAGGCAAGGGAGTGGGAGGTCCAAATGTTGGAGGAGATGGGACACTAGGTTGTGGATATGGATAAGGGGTAGGGTGGGCAGCAGTGAGGTAAGCAGGAGGGTGGGAAAAAGGAGGAGGCATATCATAGCCTGAATACATGGTACCTGGAGTGGAAAAGTGCCGGAGGGGCTAGCCCCTGGAGGGAAACCATGGCCTAGAAGAGGTTGGGGAGAGGTATGTGACAGGGCTCCAACGATACCGTTGGCAGAGTGAGATGCCCCTGAGGTATTAGGGCCACCGGGCTTGGGAAGGTTAGAAAGGACGGTATAAACATAACCGGATTGGGCGTAAATAAGGTCATATTTCAGGGCTATTTGGAGGGTGGTTTCTTCGGTTTGGGGAAAATGGGATGTGACATCTTTGCCAATGGGAGGTAAGAGAGAGCGAAGGAACCAGTCCATGTAAACCCGATCTTCAAAGGGGGAAGCACGACACAAGCTCCATCTTCGCCGCCATTCCTAGACATGAGCAGAAAGGCGGGTCGAAGAGGATTGATGGAAAGAAGTTAAGAGTTCAGTGCCAGTGTCGTATCGGAGAAGGAGCTGGAAATAGGATAAAAAGGCTTAGGCAATGGTCGCAAAGGTGGTATGGGAAGAGGTGGCTTGATCAACATACCATTTGGAAGCTTCGCCGGTAAGCGTGCACTGGAACAAACGAAGACGGATGGAGTCATCGGTGATGGAATTGGAGCAACACCACATGTGGAAAGATCGGATATGGTTAGAGGGATCTTCACTAGCAAGGCCTTCAAACTTGGGAATGTCGGAGGGGAGCTTGGTTGGCATAGCAGGCCAACTAACATCGTGGCGAATAGGGTCATTAATCAGCTGATTGAAATCGGGGAGACTGAGGCCGGCCATGTAAGGGAGTAATGGGGCAGTCGAGGTAGGTCCCGTAGTGGTTCCACTGGAAATGGACCTAGCGGTAGAACTGGGGTTAGGGCTAGGTCCTGAACTAGATATGGTGAAGGTAAAAGAGGGAGAACCAGAAGTAGTGGGAGAACCCGAAAAATCAGAAGAAGAGTCAGAGTGCGGACTCAGGGGAGGACTTACTCAAGGATGACGGGAAGGAGGAAGTCGACCAATCGGAAACTGAGGGTGAAGGCCAAGAAGTCTCTGGGAGAAGTGCCTTTGGGGCACAATGATGACGGGAAGAAGAAAAACCGACAAGGGCAGGGAGGGATAAAATCAAGTGAGGTCAAGGGCGGAGAGGTGCAGTGACAATTGATTTTAAAGTCTTTTCCAGGTGGTGTTAACCAGGCTCTTCTTCACTTAGGGTCGGTGTGTGGCGTGCGTTAATTTTAATTGTTTAAACCCAGACGTTTTGAGAGTAAAATAAAAAGTGTGCTGCGTAACTGAAAATAAATCTGCAGTAAATAAAACGAAAATAACAGAAATTTAACAGCTACTAAGGCATCAATTTAACCCAATAAGGTGAGTCTCTCAAAACTAGTCTATAAGAGGGAAAAACTAAGCCAAGCACGCAAAAAGGAGGCCAATAGATCTAATGTCAGGAGGGACTGGGATCTAACATAGAAATCTGTTGAAAAGTGGTGCAGAGAACAACAAATAGGCAGAGGCAAGGTTGCTGCTAAAAAGGAGGAGATCAGCTAAAAATAGAAGAGACAAGGCGGTGGCCGTGGAAAGGAACCCAAACAAAACGATATGAGGTGATTTGAGAGGGAGAAGAGCTGATCGAAATGGATCTGAAAAGGAGGTATCAAATCTGAGAAAAATAAGGCTGAAACTCTTAAAATGCAGACTTCTGAAACAGCAAAGACTCTCCAACAAAAAGTGGAGGGTACTAGAGCCCTAAGGGGCAAGATTCCATCTTAGTTGAGTGAAGAAAATCAGAAACAGGTCTAAACGGGCAGAGATGGAGGCTGGAAAAACCTTGACAGAAGCTTCAGACAAACCCAAAAAAAGTGCTGAAAAATTTGCAGAAAAAGTGCAAGTCGCAGGTTCTGACCTGTTTTCGGTCCAAGTCGCAGGTTTGGGTCAGAAAAGTGCGTCCTCAAGCTCAGGTCGCACTTTTTGGGCCGATAAGTGCGACCTGTAGATCCAGCTCTTTCAGCGGCAGATTGCAGAAAAAATTTGTCGCCTCAGTTGCGGCTGATGTCTGTCACCTGCGCAATAAGGCCAAAAACACACGGAAGTTAAAAATTTGACTGTTTGAGGGTTTTAGAGGTGGAAAGCACCATAAAAATAGGAAAAACAGAAAATGGAAGAGAAAACCTAAGGTCTGAAACAGCTGGATATGCAGGAATAGATAAAACGACAGCGGTCGTAAAATAAAACCCGTGTGGAGTCGCCAATTGTTAGTATGAATCTTTCGTCATAAAAGATCACTTTAGCTACGCATAACAAATAGCCCTAACATCGATTGTGGCTGCAAAATATCTTTAAGTCTGCTGCACAAATTCAGATCTAAGCACAAAAGACATTAAGCAGATAAAATATAATATGGCTCCATGCATCCAATAGACAAGACAAGAACAAAGTGTTTAAAATAATGATTTGTATTATATTAAAGAATGGGGCACCTGAGAGGAAAACAAGAAAGGTGTTTTCCGGTTCTCCTCAATGGGATGGGTTCTTGAAAGTCCTCAACGTTTCAGATCTAAAATTCCTCTCTCTTATTGTGGTAGAAAACCCTGACAAACATAGAACTCAATGGGAGCTCACAAAGCAAAAATGGAAAATGGTGACCAAGAATAGATCCAGTGTGATCTAATGCAATGAAGTTGACTAATGAATGGGGAAAACCCTTCTATTTATAACAAAATATTGGGGTGTTCTAGAACTCGGTGCATGAATAAAATATTATTAATCAAATTCTAGAATCACCCTTTAGGGATATTTTATTATATTTTTTGGAGGGAAAAGGTCTTTTGACTTGGGTCAATTCCTTTATTTGTAAACAATAAATAAATAAATGATTTATTTATTATTTTAGGGAGATGGTGGGAATATAATTAAATAAGTAATGATTTATTTAATTATTTACAAATGATTTAGTTAAATTTAACTAGGAATATTATTAAATAATGATTTGAATAACTTATTCCTAGGAAATAATTAAATAAATAATGATTTATTTAATCGATTTCCTTGTTTTGGGTTAAATATGACTTAGGAAATATAGACAAATGTTATTTTATATAGTGAAAGCAATTTTACTTAGGGTAAAATTGGTCTTACATGGTGTACTTGGGTTCATCTAATGATAATGGGTTAGATGACCAAAAAAATGGTGTAACACCTCACACTTCCCAATAGTAGGAAGCTCCATAGAAATCCCATCTACTTCAAGTCTATAAAGATTCTTAACTCGAATCCCAACCTTCTTGGCTTCCCTGTTTCTTTGTGTCGCAGGAACACTTTTCCTTCACTAAAGACAACATCATAGCCTCTATCCTCTAACATTGCAACTAAGATTAAATTCTTCTTTAAACCTGGAACATACACAACATCTTTTAAATGAAAGAGTTTACTTGACGCCCTCTAAAAGGTAATGGTACCAATGTCGGTCGCACTGTATCATCCATCATCTCCCAACTCAACATGCATATGGAGATCTTTCTCCACCAAGTCACTGAAAAGTTTCTCATCTCCCGTCATGTGAAAGGAAGCACCACTATCAAAGTACTACCCCGATCCCAATGCACTAGACACCATGCATGCGATCAGTGAGAAGTAAAGCTCAAATTGCGAGGCAAGAGCCTCACTAGCTGCAACTCCAGCAACCATCTTGTTCTTCTTCTTATGTGGACAATTTGTGGCAATATGTCCAAACTCGTGATAGTGAAAACACTTCACTTTGGACATGTTGTGCTCCTTGCCATCTTCATCGCCCTCATATTTTGAATGGAATTTCTTTGCCTTCTTCTTCTTCACCTTGGAAGCCAAAGCACAATCCTCTTCATCATAATGCTTTGATGAAGATTCATCCCTGGTGTTTCGCCTTATCTCCTCCTGCACTAGATCCGACCACAGTCACTCCCAATCCGGCAGTTTCTCCCGTCCACTGATAAAGTCTTGATAACTATGCCAACTCTTCGAAAGCCCAAGGAGAGCCAAGATCACTGTCATCATCCACAATATTGAATCCTACACTTCCAAGCTCATCCCTGCATTGGACAAACTTTTTCAATTATATTGGAATAGTGTCGTTCTTCTCGATCTTGATTTTTCTGAGTTTATACTTCAGCGCCAATTTCCTATGGTCGTTGTTGCTTTGGAAAAGATCTGTCAAAGCCTTTCACATTGCAAATGGAGTGGCTTTCCCATGAAGGCTTGACACAATATGGTCTTTCACACCTTCCAACAGAATCCTCCTTGCCCTTGCTACTTTCTTTTGCCATGCGTCAAGTACTACAGCATCCGCCGAAGTGGGCTTAGGAACATCGCTATCGATGAACTCATTCAAGCCATTATCTTCAAGCACCACCTCCATCCTGTCCTTCCAAGCTTTGTAGTTCAATTTTCCCTCGAGTGTATACTCCAACCGCAACCCATTGAAAGCCATTTCAATGTATACTCAATTGTCGCACCAAGAAATTCTTGCAGCAATTTCGAAATGTTCCACCAACACAAAACTCAGCATTGCTTCAATATTGCAATCTCCAGTGATTAACCTAGCTCTGATACCATATATAAAATTTATAAACACGATAATGTATCTATGGATTCTCCTGATCTAAAAAAATTTAATCTTATGTTAAATACAGAATCCTTCCACTTAATTCTTTGCGGAAATTAAATCGCCAATTGCAAAACACATATGAAGCAAAATCAATCGCACATAACAAGATGTTTTACTGGGAAATCTTAAAGCTAGAAACCCTAACTATCATATATTATTTATATCAATGGAACATGTAACAATATCATACAAAGCTCAGCTCATAGAGCTCTCAGTACAATCAACAATCTTCACACACTGTCATGCAGAAATTTGCATATCTATGCACCAATTTCTTGCCTCCTGACAGCCTGCCTCCACTGCACAATCCCTACTGAAGAAGACCCCTGAATGAATTTGACCTTGCCTTTCCTTGACTGTGCAATACTCATAGGCATCTCCAATGTGTGAGTGAATGCATTGAATGATCCACTATAGTCACAACAGATAGTCCATCTCACCCTTTCACCTATCTCTCCACTGGGTCTCCACTAGATCTGACATGCAAGTAGTTAATTGTTGTATTTCTTCAGTTGCTAGTAAGACACTATTTGTGAATTAATTAAATAATTAATTCTCTCATCTATCACTAGTGTATGTTTAGTTACAACTAGCACAACTGAGTTTAACTCACTAAACTAAGTTAAACTAAATAACAACTCACATAACTACTCTTCCAACTCTATTACAATTGGCCACTGTCAGTTATAACGAATTCCTCCATGCATGAGTCACCACCCACCCTAGGAATTGCGTAATTCCTTCAGCCCACTAATGTGTCGCATCTGTTCACTAAAATAAAGTGCTCCAAGAGAATAAGTTACTATTTATTGTCTGATTATTATTAAGGGCTAATAATAATCGACATGCATTCTATTTTTAGATTTGCGATCTATAAATAGACTTCGCCCATTTTCTAAAAATAGAAATTCATCTAAAGATAGAATTTTCTCAACCATCTAGAATCAACCTCTTGCTAATTTTAGAATATGCTCACCATTCTAAAAATAGAAATACACCTAAAAATAGCCTGTGTGGGCCCCACCTACTTTAGGCGATCATTTTTCACTAGGATGAAGGAATGATGTTTCCAGATGCCACTTTCACTATTTCTTGTTGCAATCTTCAACAAGACACATGTGCATAAGAAACTCGTTACGGTTTGCAGGCTGACATATTTATAAGAACAAGTTCGGCCGAACTTTTGTTGCTAGTTTCCCATCTCCAGTCAAAAATCTGTTTGCCCATGTCATTAGTATGCCATCAATGTAAACGACAGAATGAGTTCGGCCGAACTAATTTCTAAAGTTTGGTCGAACTCTCGAATAGTTCGGCCATATTATTGAGAAAAAAAAAATTTCCATCCCCAATTCTCACAAAAGTGTAACCAAACTTCGCATTTTCAACCTTTAGCTAAATCAAATTTTAGGTATATGTGGGGGATTTCCTATATAACTGAAAGTACATGAAATTAATATTTCATATCAATTATTTTTTCATGACATCCTACTCAAAGGGTTACCAATAAGGGTATAAAGGGTTTCCAAAAATGTGATTCCACTTGTATATCCTATGTGTATTCTTCCTTGACTGTATTTTTACCTATTGAATGATAGATTATTGTGTTATTGAAATACATTGGAATGTCTCTAGAAAAATTTTCAAAATTTTAGGAATCACTAGAAAATAACCTACTTGTTCAAGGTAGGGTTTGAGGTTGATAATGTAAAATGATCACAATTATTGATATACTTCTTAGATTGGCTATTACAAACCCAATTATGAAATGGTTCAACTTCTATAGATTTATTAACACTAGTTTAAATAAAATCTATGCACTCTATCAAAATACACCCAACTTGTGAAATTTGCAACAACAAAAAAACCCTAAAAAGTGTTGATTTTAAATTGATGATATCTCCACTTCCTAGACTCCATTTTGGACATTTTGGATACTTTGCTCTTTTTTTAATTCAATATTAATTCAAGAGGAATTTAGATATTGGGGTGGATTTCCAAATTCCACACAAAAAGTTTTGTAAACCAACCTAAATGTTGGTGAACTCTTTCTCCCATTAAAAATTAGCAAAAAAAGAAAAACAATATCACAATTTGTGCCCAAAATTCTCCCACTTCATGCCCAACAAAGATCTTCAATACAACTTGTATTGTACTTAACTATAAAAATTTAGAGAATTCAAATAAAATGTAGTGAAAATCTCAAGAACACAAGAGAAAAGAGATACAAATATTAATAATGATATCTTTGATAATAAAAATAGAGAGTTGGGTTCACTTTCCTCTTCACAAAGTTAACCTCTTTGAGAAATGCTCTAAATACGATAATAATCCTAAAGTAAAAAATTACAAGAATTTCTACTTAATATATAGTTATTCATAGGGGGAGGCAGGGGTGAGATGGGTCATTTTTCATCCCGGCGATGAAGTAGAGACACAATTTTCCTAGGGTTTAAGCAGGGCAACCAATAATCAAGCATAAATTTTAGTACTATGGTAAAGCCTAAAGGTATAAATTTCAAGGTGGATCCATCAATTGGTAGTATATAGGGATTCCATGATTGTCATACAAAAAAATCTCAAAGACAAAGAGACCTAGAAATTTAGGATCTTCCTTAGATGCTTCTCTCAATACGGTTGCAACTTAAGAAGATTGAAAGTGTATAATTCTTCCACATTAAAACATAGAATAATCAAGTTGTGTATTTTCTAGCCAACCAAGGAGAAACTTTAGAACAAGGATTATTTATGCAAGATCAAGGAGTTCCAACCATATTATGTATTACATGATTAGAGAAATGAAATATTTTTTGGATATCACATCCCATCATACTTGTATATGGAGATTGATTAAGTTTAAAATTCGTTAGGTTAATTAATTCTCACTATAATCGCAACTTCTTGAAGGATTGTGTTTGGAAGCCCTTACCTAAGATGACTTACGTCAGTGAAATCACTAGATGGGATCTCGAGGCGAGATCCACCATGCCTCTTGATAGGTGGAAAACATTCTCCAATGCACTAGTATCCATTGATACAAAATATCATGCTTGTGTTCTACAAACTATGCGAGAGTTAAATTTGTTTATGCTCGGTAGCTAAAGGAAGGAAATCATTATGGAAATTATTGTCAGGAGATCTCAAGAGAAGAACTATGGAATTGAATGCAGGCAAGAAATCGATGGACGAATAGGAGTTGAAACAAGTGGCTATAAAAGAAAATTATTGGTAGTGGCTATCTCATTAAACCAGATTAGTATTTGAATTATCAGTAGAATGGAGTGCCCGACGAATTAGGAATGCGAGGAAGACATGAAGGCATAGTTTCTCTTGAGTATGTCTTACTTGTCATCTCTTATTTCTAGTCAAGGAGAAAGGGATGTCATGAAAACAAGGTCCCATTTCACTTTGGTTAGCCATCAATTGGATATGCTACAAGAAAAAAATGATTTACTTGCATGTGAAAGTGGTGAGAATGTCACTTATACTAGACAATATAGAATTGACTATGGAAACAATGATCTAGGGAATCATGAAGGAAGTGTTTATAGTAACATATGGTTAAACTCTTGGAGAGTGCACAAGGCAGGATCATGAGGAACTCATGGTTTAACCCTTGGACTGGGCCCCTCCTCAACAAGTGGAAATAATTCATCTAGAACAAGATGGAAGCTATGAAGTTGGGAAAGATGGTAATGGTTAGTTCTCAAGTCATTTCTCTATGTTTTGCAAGTTTATAGTAGATCAAGTAGTGTTTTTGAGACTGTATAAAATAAGTGATGTAATAATCCTAGTTAGAAGTTGGAAAGGTAGGAATAGATATCTTTTTGTTCAATTTTGGAACACTAAATATGGAGGACTCGCTCTGAATGTAAAGGTGTTGGTCTACAAAGCAATGTTTTAAGATCTTATCCTAAAACCTCTATTTAGATACTTTATTAATGTATGGGGCTACCTTCAATGAACAAGGATAATTAAATAGTCATACATTGTAAAATTGGTCATGTTTGTTAGTAAGGCCCAGCAGTAGGCCCTCATTATAAGTAGTGCATAGATAGTTAAAATTCTCTATGAATAGTTATGCACTTGCTTATAATGAGGGCCTACTACTGGGCCTTACTAAAAAAGAGGATCAATTTTACAATGTATGACTATTAATTGACTATTTAATTAGCCTTGTTCATTGAAGGTGACACCATACATTAATAAAGTATCTAAATAAAATTTTTAGGATAATATCCTAACAACATCTTCTCATATATCCCACTCTACTCAACCCCCAACCCCCTCTATATGTAGAATCTAAGATACCAATTCCTACACCTATTTCTCCATAACCACATCCCTTGCACCTTCATTTTAGTGCCCTAGGCCTCAAATTACCTTCAAATCCTAGGCCTTATTTCCCTAATTTATACCAATCCCATTCACACTTAATCCCCCATATCTATTCCTAATGTATGAAACCTCAATTAAAGCATGTACCAAAATAATTCTTCTAACCATATCCTTCCTTTTGACTCACCCTCCCCCTTTGATTCTCCATCCTACCCCTCTTTTCCACTACTTCTCCCCTCCATTACTCAACCACCCTTCACTTTTTCTCATCTCCTCCCACTTTTCCCCTCTCACTCAACCCCCTCATGCCCAACTCTCCTAGTCTCACATATCTGCCATTATTGTCCCCCTCCCCTTTCTCCTCTTATACCCATCCAAATTACTTTTCTACTCACCTCCTCTCTCAAACCATTTGGTGAATTTTTCTTCCTTTTTTGCATTCACACTACTCCTTGTCCCCTACCGTCCACCTTGGTGGCTTCTGGCATGATGATGCTACCAAGGTGCCACTCAATGTGGTTATTATTTTCTAGGTTTCAATAATGTTATCCAATACTATAGTATGTTGGGTAGGGGGATTAGGTATTTACCTAGGTGGAGGAGGACCTAGTGTTGGGTTGTGCATAACATTTTCTCTATATTATGAAAACTGACGATCCACCCCCTGGAATCTTCCATGTCAAAGTAAATGACATGTAATCCTAGCCTAAAATTTTCTTATAATTTCCTCAAAAAATATAGAGGTACCTCCATACTATTAAAAGAAATTTTATCGAAAACCATGAGCCTTTTACTCATCCAATGGTCTCAAAATGTTTAGTAGGTGGATCAATCCATACAAATATGGTTCTTATTAACTAGTATAGGTTGATTATTTCTTGGATCAATTAACAATAACAACAAATATTGTTCATTAATGTTTAGTTTATCAAATGGTTTTTTCATTGATGCCAATAATGGTCTATGAACACTATTAATATATGTTTATGGATTGCATTAATGGTACATATGTCCTGGAATCCAAAATGGCTAATCATATTGCCCCACATTTGTTGAAGAATTTGAGGATGAAGAACGTGAATTTTATCGCATAACCATCACCATCATGTTGTCCTTGTCATGTTGATTATAATAGTGGGTGGAATACCACATAAATCCTCCATATTAAGGAGATATGATTTTTAAAATTTTGTGCCCCGAAATCATGGTCAAGATCCCCACAATGAGATGATGAAGTCAGAAAAATTCTTGACTAAATATTGAAGAAATATTTAATTAAATTTTGAAGGTCCTATAAGGTTTTTAAAAAAAAATATTCCTATCCCAAATCAGCTAATTAATGAAGGTTTATTAGTGAAAAAATCAATCAAATATTTCAAGTTAATTAAACTTGCAAGGAGGTCAAGTCATCCTCAAAATTTTGGCTCCAAATGTTCCAAATTATAATTTCATTTTTTTGAATTATGGCATGTTAGCCTCAAGGCTTCATGGGTACGCCAAATCCTCTAAGAAAATCCCTCCATCACTATACATAGAGCTCGGTTCACTTCACTTGATAAATCAATTAAGTAACAAAATTCCACTTCTTGTTCTGTGTCGAGGGGAATAACTTTCAATATGAAAGAGAAGGTTGAAGTCTTGTCGAAGTGTGCTTGGATATGAATAAAAGGATCGAGTTATGAAGAAGTGTTGAGCTCAGTTTTTTAATTTATTTTTTTTATTTTTTTATTTTTTTATGGCTTCCTAAGATAAATTTTAATTCATTGTTCAGCTCTATGTTAAGGACACTCCTTGGCGTTATTCTCTTAATATTTTTGGTAAACAATTTTTATACTTTCATGTGGATGTTTTTCGCTTTCCAAAAGTCCTATTCTATTATTAGTTGCATGCCTATTCAAGGGTCATCCTCATCTAGGGAAGAGTTGAGGATCTTCGACCGTATTATAGTTTTTTCTAAGGCTCAAACCTCCCTTTTAAGTTCACATCTATGACAAAATTTTTCACTAACCAAGTGTTGATCTCATGTATAAATTTTGTGTACTAATGTGATTGGTATCAAACAATTCTAAGGGAAAATATGTGGTATTTTACATAGTGTCTGTTGGAATAAGGAATTACTAAGGGGGGTGGGGTGAATCAGTAATAGTGAGGTTCCCATAGCTTTAAGCACACATATTTGTTTCTTTTCACTACTACCAGTTACTTGTGAGCGCATTCATACTACAATATATATAAACAACAAGATAAGTCATTCAAATGTACACACAATCCATCAAATGAGAATCACACACATATTGGCATAGGTATTTTTGTGTGGAAACCCAAAGGGAGAAAACCACCAATTTGTTTGGGAGCACTAATTCACAAGGGACCCCAACCCCCTTTGGATAGTAAGTTTCCACTTTTAGAGAGGCACCAACCTAATATGAATGCATGCTACTACATGATCTATCCACTTTTCTACCTTTCATATAGTTTTCAAACTGAAAACACAAGATAATACCTTTGCTTAGAAATATAAATCCAATCTCCTACTATACCTACTCCTTCCCTTTTGGTCAGCAATTCTCATTTGAACTATGCTCTCTATTGCTCAACCAGCTTTGGTCTTGTTGCTCTACTACATTGTTTCATAGTTAACACTTGGACTCAGTCATCCTTTTGTTTATAGACTCTCAGCGCTACACACTTCAGCTCACAACAATTTTATATCCCCCCACTTTGCACAACTTCACTCCATTGTTTTGTTTCTCTTTTGCGCTAAGAATGATGTTGTCTATGTAGTCCTTGTAATAGCCCTAGTAAAAAAATTCATGTAATAAATCTAATAAAGGAAAAATAAGACCATGGTCATGGGACATTTATTCCAAGATGAGGATCACTGGTGATTAATTAATGGCTATGGAAATTGGCAAAGGCAATGGAAAAAAAGAAAAATGGCATTAATTGGCATTTTGTTTATGAAAATAATGGAAATTAGGAGAAAAGGAAGTTGAAAGGTCACATAATTTCAAGTGAGGAAAAATAGAGGAAAATGAAGAAAATAGAGGCCTCAATGCTAAAAAGGCCTTTGAGGATCAGTTGACAACACTTTGTCAGTTTTAGCTTGGAGTTCTATCTCTACTCTCTTTCTCTCATACTCTTGCACACTTGGAGTTTCTTGGAGAAATCTTGGAGTATTTTGGGCACACTTTGGATTGGGGGAAATAAGGAAAAGGAAAAGCAGGAAAACACAATGAAACAACAAGATCAACAACTACAATGAGTTTTATTTGGAGGTACCGAGTTGCATATGTGATTTCCTTGCTATTTTTGGCATGCATGGGTATGCATGTGGTTGTTTGGTTATGATTTTTCATTGACATGGAAGATTTCCTGAATTGACAATGGTTTTTCCTAGACTTGCCATTTCCTGGATATGCATGGTGTTGTGGGTTTTCCCTTTTTTTTTCTGATTACTACTCATGTTCCTTATGGATGTGGGTTTAGTTATTAGTTCCTGGAGCCTAAGTTGGACAAACGCTCTAGAAGCCCTACAACAACTTGGGTTGAGTTACTAGTCCTGGAAGCCTTGGTTGGACAAACTCTATGGAATCCTTGGTGAGTTGAGTTACTAGTCCTGGAGCCTTGGTTGGAAAAATGCTCTAGAGCCCCGTGGAAGTTGTGGGCTGAGTTACTAGTTCTAGATCTAGGTTGGAACAAACACTTTGGAGCCTTGGACAACATTGGTAGAGACCAATCTAGTGATGGTTAGTGATGTCTAATCATGAGGTGGAATAATTGATTGAAGGAGAAGGAAGTTTGGCCTCTAGAAGCCCTGGTTTGTTTTTTGTTGGTTTATTTCATGAGATCCCACATTCATGCTTGGAATATGGCATGGGGATGATTGGATGAAAGAGATATTTGGTTCATCCCAATCTATGGTCGAGTGGTACATGGAAGTCCCTAATTTTGTTGGATTTTTGTATGATAATAAGAGTTATTTTATTCTTGTATTTTATGAGTAAATGTACTTGTTATTAAGTGGGTTTAATGGTTGTTCTATCATTGATATTTATCAGGTTATGTGTTGTTTATAAGTACGGTTTTATGACAGACTTTAGTTATGGATCTAACCATATTTCAATTAGTAAATGAATTTTTAATGAATGTATGACTTAATAGATGATAATGTAGTTATTGTTATAGGGCATCAAACCTTCTTGACAATTATTTGATAAGTATGAGACCCCTATGTTTAGGTTTGTATTTAACTGAGTGTGATAAACTCAGTTAGCTCATGTATTTCAAGTTGAGGGTGGTTGGTGAGGCATGCAGAGTGATTCTATTAGTTATGGAGTTCGAATAGTAGTTGGTGCATTAGTTTAATGCATGAGTAATCAATTAATTCAGGTAGGTGAGATAGAGCCAGTTGAAGTAGTTGTAACTGTTTGTTGCTCTAGTGAGAGATCAAGTGAATTAAATATTATTTAATTCACAATCAGTGATCTGCCATGCAATTGATAATTTACTATGAATAGTTGCATGCATGTCAGTTCTAATGGAGACCCAATTGAGACAAAGGTTAAAGGGATGTTAACTATCAGTTGTGTGACTAGTAGGTTGCCTGCATGCAACCAGACATCCATTGGATTGCCCATGATCATTGCGTAGTTTTGGAAGGCTAAAATTCCTAAAGAATAGGGATTGCATTCATAAGGAATTGCACAAGCAAGGCAAGCTGTTTAGAGGCTGAGAATTGGATAAGTGTTGGTCAGTTTTGTCCAGGACAATGTGAGACAATTGTGAGAGTGCAAGAAACTCTTGTGAGAAGAGTGCATTGTAATTGTTTCATGATTCCATTTATTAGGGGAATTTTGAGGTCTAAAATGGGCCTCCTAAGGAAATTATAAAATACTAGTGGAATTAATAAAATAATATTTGATTACATCATCAAATTTTAGAGGGAAAAAGGAAAAAACTATTTTTTCAACTCGTATTTTCAAGTTATCTCCCAAAATTTTTACTCAAATTTCAAGCGGGAGTACACGTTGAATGAAAAATTTAATTCCTCATCCAAAGAGTACCCATGTTGCATACTTTCTATGGATCATGCTACACGAAAAATGAGAAATACATGAAAAACGTGATTGCAATCACGTTTTTTCATGTCTTTCTCATTTTCCATGTAAGAGGGTCCATCAAAAGTATGCAACATGGGTACTCCTTGGATGAAGAATTAAAATTTGCATACAATGAGTACTCCAGCTTGAAATTTGAGTAAAATATTTGGGAGATAAGTTGAAAAGAAGAGTTGAAAAAGTAGTTTTATTATTTTATTAATTTTTAATATTTTTACTCTTTTACTTAAAAAATGGTTAATCATCCCCCCATGATTGACATCACCATCTTGAATCATATTGGTTCTTATATAGTTTATTTTGGTTGTACATTTAGGAGGCCCATTTTGAGGGGTTTTGAGCAACAAGCTTTCCACGGGAAATTCTCTGTGTTGTGGTTTGATTTGATTTTTTCTTTACTTGTTGTGATTGGCGATTGTGTTTTATTTCCGCAATTGATTTGTAGAAGGATTCAGTATCTAGATTTAGTACATTGTTAGATCAGACTGAATCCACTGATATATATATATATATATATATATATATATGTTTGTATAATTTCTACACCCTTTATACTCACCTCCTCTCTCAACCCTTTTGGTGGATTTTCCTTCCTTTCTTCCATTCCCACCACCCCTCATCCCCTACCATACACCTTGGTGGCTCCTGGCATGGCGATGCTACCGAGGTGCCATGTTGCACTAGGGTGTGTGTCAAGTTGGTTATTGTTGTATAGTTTTCAATAAAATTATACACTACTGGAGGATGTTGGGTAGGGGATTAGGTATTCCCCTAGGTGGATAAGGACCTAGTGTTAGGTTGTGCTTCTACATATGTATTAAGCGAGCCACAGCTTTAATCTTGCCCTAGGATGCTCCAACTATTCTTGGGTATTTGTGTGTTATATTTTGCTCATTAATTTCCGAATTGATAGCGTCCATAGTTTTGTGGTTTTGCACATGGTTTTGAAGTGCGATGGTTTATTTTTGTTATTTTACAGATACGAGTGAGGGAACTACGGTTGTATAATGTTCTAATCAAAGGTTTATGAATTATGGGTTTATGTATGCTTCGACATGTATATATATGTGTTGTAACACTAAAAGGAATATAATGAAAAATCAAGCTGGTTGTCCCGATTTGGGATCCAGGGGAAAATATCTGTGTTTATCTGTTTTATGTTTTATGATCTCGCTATTGTTTATTTTCTGTTATAAGATTCGTGTGTAGATAATTTTTGTTCAGGGTTAAAACTTACATTTGGTATCGGAGCTGTTTCGGCTTCAAGGGGACGCCTTTGCTGCTGAGGATTTTTAGTTCAAGCCTGAGGTAGACCCTGTTCAGTGGGAGATCTACGGGATCGATTCTTATGGTGAGAGAAGATGGCGAGCGGCGGAAAGATAGAGATCAAGAAATTTAATGGTCAGAGTTTTGAGTTGTGGAAGCTCAAGATGGAGGATCTGCTGGTGGATAAAGATCAGTGGATCGCGGTAGATCCAGGTACTAAGCCAATAGGAATTTCAGATGAAGACTGGAAGAAACTGGATCGGAAGGCTAAAAGCACAATACGGTTGTGTGTCTCAGATTCAGTATTGTTGAATGTATCTGGGGAAGCTACGGCGAAGACCTTGTGGGAAAAACTTGGGACTTTGTACCAATCTAAGTCTCTGGTGAATAAGTTGTTCCTGCGGAAAAAACTGTATAACCCGAGGATGAAGGATGGAGACTCGGTGACAGAGCATCTGAATGCCTTCAATACTGTGGTAAGTCAGCTGTCATCTGTTGATATTAAAATCTCAGATGAAGATAAGTGCATCAGTTTGTTGTGTTCTCTACCAGACTCGTGGGACAGTCTGGTTATTGCAATAGGTAGCAATAAAACTACCTTGAATTTTGATGACATTGTCTCAGCCTTGCTGTTGGAGGAAATGAGACGGAGAAATATGGAGGGTCATAATGGAGATGCCTTATCTGTACGAGGAAGGTCCCAGAACAGAAACAAGAATAAGGTTTCGAGTGGAAGATCTAAATCTAGAGGGAGGTCTAAATCTCCTGGAAAGTTTGTAAAGGTGTGCTGGAAATGCGGAAAGGAAGGACACTACAAAAAGGAATGCAGATCTAAAGCTCCCGAGAAAGGAAAGGGATCTGATGAAGCTCCTTCTGCAGAGGCAAAAACCACCTCAGATGAAGGTGGGGATGTGTATTTGGCTTCTTCTTCAAATACACATGTAGATCATGAGCCATGGTTGATTGACTCAGGTGCATCCTTTCACTTCACTCCCCATAGGGAGTGGTTCTGCGAGTATGAGAAATATGATGGTGGTGATGTCTTCCTAGGGGATGATAGGAGGGCCAGAATCATCGGACGTGGAAAGGTCAAGCTGAAGCTGCAAGGTGGAAGGATTAGAACACTTCCCGGTGTTCTGCATATTCCTGCATTGGCTAGAAATTTGATTTCTGTAAGCAAGATGGATGATGCAGGTGTAAAAACAGTGTTCGAGAAAGATGCCTGCAAGATGGTTCGGGGAGCACTGGTATTAATGCGGGGAGTTCGGACTGAAACTCTATACAAGCTACAAGGTAGCACTGTTATTGATGGGTGTAACAGTTCTGTGGTTCCTGAAAGTGGGACGGAAAGTCTAGTTGTCTCTGGAGAAAAGACCATGCTATGGCATCAAAGGCTTGGACATATTGGAGAGAAGGGCCTTCGGATACTGCATAGAGATGGTATGGTAGAAGGTATGTCTAATTGTTCTCTGGATTTCGATTTCTGTGAACATTGTGTATATGGGAAGCAGAATCGGGTGAGTTTTCCTTCTGGTGCTAAGAGGGAGAACAAGATATTAGAACTTGTGCAAAGTGATGTGTTTGGGCCTGTGTCAGTTCCATCACTGGGAAAGTCTGTGTACTATGTTTCATTCATAGATGACTTCTCAAGGAATACATGGATATATTTCTTGAGGAAGAAATCTGAAGTCTTTGACAAATTTAAATAATTTAAGGCTCTGGTGGAAAACCAGACAGAGAAGAAGATAAAGGAATTGAGGACAGATAATGGTGGGGAGTTCTGCAAGAAGGAATTTGAAGAGTTCTGTAAGAAGTGTGGTATAGCATGGCAGAATACTACTCCATACACACCTCAGCAAAATGGAGTTGCAGAAAGAACGAATAGAACATTGATGGAAAAGGCAAGAAGCATGCTCAGTGGTACCGGGTTAGGACAATAATTCTGGGCAGAGGCAATGGAGACTGCATGTTACTTAGTTAACAGATCACCTTCATCAGCGTTAGAGGATAAGACCCCACATGAGGTATGGACTGGTAAGAAACCCTCTATTTCACATCTAAGGGTATTTGGATGTGATGCATATGTACATGTTCCAAAGGAGAAAAGGACAAAGTTGGATAATAAATCTGAAAGGTGCATCTTTATTGGGTATAAGGATGGTTTAAAGGGTTACAAGCTTTGGAACCCAGAAACAAGGAAGGTTGTGTACAGTCGAGATGTGGTGTTTAGAGAAGTGAAAGATGTTTTTAAACATGAAGTCCTACCAAAGGAACCTGAGAAGATAGAGTTTGAGCTAAAGGAGGATGAATCAGACTCTACAATAGAAGAAGACTCAAAAGATGAAGAGCCACAAACTCCAACTTTGAGAAGATCAGTTTGGGAAAGAAGGCAACCAGAAAGGTATAGTCCATCTGCTTTCTGTTCAGGTTTTTCCTTAACTATAACTAATGATGAACCCAGAACTGTGAGGGAGGCAGTAGATTCAGAGGATGGAAAAATCTGGAAGGAGGCCATGGTTGATGAAATGGCATCCTTGCACAAAAACGATGCATGGGATCTGGTGGAGTTGTCGGCTGGAAGGAAGCCCATTGGGAGAAAATGGGTGTTTATAAAGAAGAAGATGAATGTAGAAGGCAAGGTGGAGAAATACAAAGCTCGGTTGGTAGCGAAAGGTTATTCCCAGGTGCTGGGAATTGATTTTGGTGATATTTTTTCTCCTGTTGCCAAAGTTACTTCTATTAGATTACTTTTATCTGTTGCTACTGCATTTGATTTTGAGATAGAACATATGGATGTAAAGACAACATTTCTTCACGGGGATCTAGAAGAGGAGATCTACATGAAGCAACCTGAAGGCTTTATGGTGAAGGGTAAGGAAGAACTGGTATGCAGGTTGAATAAGTCTTTGTATGGGTTAAAACAGTCACCAAGGATGTGGTATCAGAAATTTGATACCTATATACGGGGACTTGGCTTCACCAGAAGCAAGGAGGATCACTGTGTTTATTTTAAATTAATTGGTGACCGTGTTATTTATTTGGTCTTATATGTGGATGATATGTTGTTTATTGGAAATGACAAAGAAATTATCCAAGATTTGAAGACCCAACTGTTCTCCAAATTCGACATGAAGGATCTGGGTGCTGCAAACTATATTTTGGGCATGGAAATTAAGAGAGATCGGGCAAAGAGGAAGCTCTGGTTAAACCAAAGGAAGTATGTCGAGACTATATTGCATAGGTTCAATATGCAGGATAGTAAACCGGTGAATGTTCTTATTCCTGTAGGTGTAAAGTTGTCTGCTGAACAGTGTCCCAAGACACAAGAAGAAGAGGAGTATATGTCTCGTGTTCCATATGCAAGTGCAGTGGGTAGCCTAATGTATGCAATGGTCTGTACTAGACCAGACATTGCACATGCAGTGGAAGTATTGAGCAGGTTTATGTCAAACCCAGGGAAGGAGCATTGGACAGTAGTGAAGCGGGTTTTCAGATATTTACGTGGCACTAGTGATTATGGCTTATGCTACCAGGGAAGACCAGGATTGGAAAGAATGTTGGACATTCGTGGTTTTGTTGATGCAGACTGGGCTGGAGATCTGGACCAAAGAAGATCTACAAGTGGGTATGTGTTTAGCTTATTTGGAGGCGCAGTTAGTTGGATGAGTAAAAGACAGTCTGTAGTGGCTCTTTCAACTACAGAGGCAGAATACATAGCAGCCACTCATGCAAGAAAGGAAGCAATTTGGTTGCAGAGATTGTGCTCAAGTGTGGGGTTGGTACAGCAAGCTATAAGGATAGATTGTGATAGCCAAAGTGCAATTTTCTTGGCTAAGAACCCTGCTTATCATTCAAAGACAAAGCACATTGATGTTCAATATCACTTTGTTAGAGATATGGTTGAGGCTAAAAGGGTGTTGCGGTAAAGGTGGACACTTTGAAGAATGTTGCAGATGCATTGACAAAGTCTGTGAGCACTCAGAAGTTCTCTTGGTGTAGAGAAACAATGGGTGTTGAAGAATTGGGCCAATGACTAAGCTCTCTTGTGACCCCCTGTGGAAAGAAAACAACAAGTGGGAGAATTTTGGGTATGTGTTATATTCTTTCCACGACTAAGTATGCTACAGAAAATTGGCAAAAAAACAAATGTTACAGAAAATTGTTAACTGACAAAAGTATGCTACAGGAAATCTAGTAACTAGCTTATAGAGATTTGATAACCATTTATTCATTTGCGTACTAGCATAAACTCAAACCAAAATCAACCACATGGGTTTTTTATGTAAGCTTCATGAGATGGTTCAGTACCTATTTAACCAATTTCAAATTCAATGAGGAGGGTGTTAGCTCATGGTCAAACTTAGAGTCAATTTCATGCTAGTGATTACAAGGATTCCTTTACTAAGAAATTTGAAAGTTACTTTATAAATTTGGTTCAATGATTGATATGATTGGTCAAAATATGACCAGAGAACAACAAGAGATATGATTGATGTACAAACTATTGAGTCATCATTTTGAATGCATGAAAATGGTTTATTTTCAAGTTTATATTTTTTCTATTGAATAAATGGGGGGAGATTATTTGTTGCAACATGGAAGAGAACAAGTCACCTAAGAGGTAGAAGTTGGCACACAAGAACCAACACTTCCAAAACTTGTGGTTTCCACACAAGAAGGTCAGTTGTGATTTAGATACTTTTTAAAAAAATGAATATTATATGACAGAGTTTAGGAAAGTCATATGCAAGGTAGCATGAGGACATGCAACTTCTTTAGTTAGGAGGAATGTTCAATCATGAAAATTATCATTATTTTGCATCCTTTTTTTATCACCAAAATAGGACCCTAATAGGCTGCTCATCAAGTCAATCTCAGTATAACTATTTCAAACCAATCTTTTAGCTAAGGCTTAGCCTCCTCAGCCTGAGAGGGCTCTCTCAAGGGTTAATGATATGGAATAATGATATAGATAGATGGCTAACTCTATTATTTGTGTTTTGGTTCATGTTGAGAAGATGAATGCTTGCTACCATTGGGCTATGGAATTAGTGATAGGGATAAAGATGAAAAAGGCTTTCCTTATGGAAGCTAAGGCTTGTATATAATTCAATGAAAGAATAACACATTCAGGATAATCCCAATAACTTGAGGTTCAAAGGAAGTCAGAGCATGTAGCACACGAATTCTGAGTAATGAGACATCAAGGTATTGAAATCAAAACTATTGAAATGGATTTCACCATAGCTAAATACTTAAAGGAATTCAGAGCATGATCAGTCATGAGTTCTGAGTAATAAGCACTTAAACTATGGAAGAAAAACATTTCAAATGATAGGACATAAAATCATTGAAATACATTAAGAATCTCAGGTGAAAGGAAAGCGGTATTGTTACTGTATATATCATTCAATCTAAAGCTTTATAAAGTGGTATGCTTAGATAACATTTTCCAACCTATAGGTTGAAGCTAACATCAGCATGTATACATTGGGAATTATGGAGTCAAAGTAGTCTAAGAAAATCAGTGAATCTAATTGACATGGAAGTTGAGGCTTATTATGTTTTTTAATCATGAGACACACACTTGAAACATGTAAAAACATAGTCAGTCCATTTATAAAGGAAGTCAGAGCATCTTGAACATGAGTTCTGAGTAGTATAGATGAACACCACTACAAATAAGATATATAAGAAGTATTGATAGAGTAGGAAAACACTAAAACCCCCTTCTGAATCTCAAGTTGGTCAAATAGAAGCTCTTTGCATTAGCTGAAACAATATTTTACAATATGCACCAATTTTTCCAAAAAGTCTTCAACCCCTTGCTAATTCAACCTAATGCTTCATATAGAGCCTTTACAATCTTGGATTCCATGATCCACCACTAGGAGAATTCGAATTCCCATACTTGACACCTAATCTAACCATAAAACAAACTTTTAATTACAAAATGACAAGTAAACAGTATTTGAAGAGTCCTAATCCAAATAGGAGTGAAACTCCTAAATATGATTGCAACATAACGAAGAGAAAACATAATGGCGACTCCACTAGGGACTCTGGGTTATTAAAAAGATTAATATTTCCTCAAAGAACTCAGAAACCCTACTCAACAAGTGTTAGCCAAGACTGGTACCTGGTTGCTGATGGTGGACAACATCTAGCCTCATTTCAGTTGAAATCATCCACCTGGTGACTCCACATTTTTCAGTAGGCCTAAATACTCCACTGGTAAAAGAATCCATATTGATTGTGAAGATGCAATGACTTTTTCCTCTCACTAATTGATGAAGATGGATTCCAGAATACAACGCAGGTATGCTCCAATGAACAGAGATCACATTCCTGGATTCCCACACAAAATGCCTCAGATAAATTGGGACACAAACCTGCCTATGTTTCAAGATGAAAAGTTTGATGACCCCTTGTTACATCTCATCAAATTTCATATACATACATGGAGGTTAAAAGTTGAATGGCATGAGGACTGCCTCATGAAAATGTTCATGGTGACATTAGAAGGTAAAGCAAGGGAATTTTATGAAGGTTAGAATCCTGGTTGTTTGTTTTCTTTAAAGGATTCCCACAAGGCATTTTATGAACATTATAAAGAAAATTATCCATCTTTATCATTAGCTGAAAATTGTTGTGATCAGTCTGTGGATCTCATTCAATATCTTGTAAATATTGATGAAGATTTGGGGAATTGGCATCCTGAAGATCTATTAGAGGCAATTCATGAATTTCATGCTCAGGTTAACTATCATGACAACCAAGAGAAGTTGGTTGAGGATGAAATCAATCAAGGAATGGAAGAAATTCCACAAGATCTCTCTGAAGGGACAAATGATGATCCATATGCTCTTTTGTGTAAATATCGAGAAGACATACAACCTTATGATCATTCTTCACAAGAAAAAGAGAGCAGCTATGGTTCTATCCAAAGAAAGTGAAAAATGCCCCCTCTTTTGACTAAAGAAGAAATCAATCAGATTATAAACATACAACCAGCCTCCATGTTTTTATGTAAAGAAATTATTTCTATCTGTTCCACTACTGACTTAACTACTAAAGCATCTTCTCTTGCAGAAACTATAGAACATATTGACATTGATGTTGTACTACCTTCTCAAAAAGAAATATTACCAGAGAATGCTCCTATCCATCAGGATGATGGCTTTCAGACAGAATTCATCCCACTCAATCAGTGCATATCAGGTTTGCTGGAGGACGAAATAGCAGTATATTATGAGGTTGCTAGGACAAATGATCATGAATAAAGGGAAGAGGTTCTCACTCAAAATAATCCCGAGCATGACAAAGTGGAGAAAATAGTTGGCCCAAAGGAAGCTTATTGTGTAAATCCTCAGGGCCAGGTATTATTCCAAGACCCTTTTGTTGGTTTCTTAGAAACATCCAAAAAAGGAGTGTGTTATGCCAGGAATGGTCTATTGTAGAGTTTAAAAGAAAGTTTGAGCACTACTGTTCAAAGGCAAGTAAAATGGGAGTGGACTTTTTGTTTTTTAAGCATACCTAAAAGGCTAAATGAAAATCAATCATGTAGTCACTTACTTGATTGGCTGCATTGGAGAAGGGAGTTCACTAAGTGAATATATGCATCCAAGTTAGATTAGGGTAGGTACATATGCAAAAGAATCTGATCTAGAAAAGACAAAAAGACAAGAGACAAAAAGAAGAAAAGAGGGAAGAATAAAAAGAAAAGGGTAAGCCCCATACCAAAAAACAAATATTTCTGAAAGTGTGCAAGTCAAAATGCCACTACTTTTGAAAAGAAAGTCTTGTTCAATCATACAGCCTAATCATGATTGAGCAAATTTTGAATTTTTGCTGATAAGTTAGAAAATGAAGATCTGCCAAACTGTTTATACTTGGCTTATTAGTAGCTAAATAGAAAAATTACATTGGTTCTAAAGCATAAATCTGAAACCAATGAGAAAATCGAGGGATGAGTGATAAATGGAAAATTCAAGATCAAAGCCCTCATTTTAGTTTACTTTTTGCAAATAAATTATTGTGTGCATCTTGTCTAAAATTTCCACAATTCATGACAATCAAACTGCTTAATCTTGATTTAGTCATGCTTTGAATTTCATGTTGATAGTTAGTGAACAAAAATCTGTCAAAATGTTTAATCTTGACAGATAATTAGTTAGGTAGAGAATAAAGGATCTCATCAGTCTAATATGAGCCTTTCGAAGTTATAAGGTTAGAGATAGATAGTTTTCTTTCAAAATAAAATGATGTCAAGGGTTTGAAAGTCTAAATGCACCCAAAGAATGAAGAAAACATGTTATAATAGAATAATGGGTAGGTGGAAATCATTTTGCAGGAAGCATGGTTCTCAATTTTTGAAGGTCACGGTCACAAAAAGTTGCAGGAGATCAACAATTACAGGATGAAAATTAGCCAAACACAAACATGCCACTAATCTTCGAATCTAGAGATCTGATATTCTTGACACCTCCCAAGGGAGCTGCCCTCCCTAGTTGGAGCCATTGTTAGTCTCCTGTATTCTACAGTGTGACTAAATAACTGTGGATTTTATACCATCTACTGAAAATAACATTCCCTGATTATCATTTTATTTTCATAAATCTCAATACCTTCATTATTTTCATTTTACCTATCCATTATCTCTCACTTTACCTATTTAAATCACTCTCTTACTCTGAAAATTCCATGTTTGACCTTGATCCCTCATTTTTACCCCTTCCCCTAAAAGCCCCATTTAACCCCTCCCTTTCACTCATTCCCCTCTTTTCCTTCTTTGAATTTAGTATTTATTTGAGACCCACACGTTAATAAACCCTGATTTATTAAAATTCCAACCCCGCTATATTCCTATGCCCGACTCGCCTTTATGATTAAAGAATCTCCACTTTAATATGTCCCCGACCCCTTTATATTTAAAGCCCCCACAATAAAACCCTTACCCCCCGCGGCCATATAACTCTGGCCCCACAATATGTTAAGCGCCTTCGCTTTAATGTACCCCAAGCCCCATCTTATTTTCAAACCCCCGCACCCCATGCAAATCCCGACCCCGCTTTATATTTACCCACTGCTTCATTTATTTTACCCGACCCCACCTTCCAAACTAACCCGCGATCAAATCCACCCAATCACCGTCCGATCCCCTATCACCTAATCCGACGGCCTCCACTCTGTATCGCACCCCCAAATGCCCGGCATTTAACACCACCAAAGGTTACGAAATGGGTGGTTTTCACGCCCCCTCCATACGCCACATGTCACTCCCACCATTCATCACATCCCCACAAAAAATACCACCTCACCGCCCTTTCCCTGTGCAAAAACCACAACCTACCTACCACAAAACCATTGACCCCCGTTCAAACATGTTAAAGACCTGTGTCACCGTGATAAGCCCCAATTCTCCATGTAAACCCTTGCAACACCTCTGAAGACCCGAAAGGCCATAATAAAAAACAATAAACCAAAATCCCCCAATACCCAGACTCTGTCCACAGTTCTTCCCACTGCCTCCGGGTCATATTATTTCCCTGCAGAGGTCCTGTGTGTTTTTAATTAACAAATTGTTTTAATTGTGCAGGTGGCCAATGTATAATAAAATGCATAATTTACATTTCTAAGTCCAAGAAATATTAAGTCACGGTTCTCTGGGTGATGATCCAGAAATACCTTATTTATTAAAGGATTAGGAGCACGAGAATGATCAGGAAGTAGAAATGAGACAAAAAGGGATGTCATTAATGGTTTTCAGTGTTTTTATGTTCATCCCAACAGCATTAAGTTTTATTTAATTTCATAGAAAAAATAAAAGCAAAAGGGTTAAAAACAATGGCCAATTTCAAAGTGAAGGAAAAAGAAAGACAAAGACATAGAGACAAAAACAAATGAAAAACACAGTTAAAAGAAAGAGGAAAGGAAATCACAGAAAAATCAAAGATAAAATAGTCAAAGGGTAGAGATAAAGAAAGAGATGATAGTGACAACAAAGGCAGTAAAGGATTAAAGGATAAAATATACAGATGAAGATAGAATCAGAGTTTAAAAGACAAATCAAAAGCAAATCAAGAAAGAAGATAGATCTGAATGACAAGGCCAATCAGCTTTTACTTATTCTGAATCACATTGGCCACCTACAACCTCATTTTACTTAAATAAAATCATCTACAGTTAATAAAGTAGTCAGAGATATTTTTAAGTAGCTCAAAAGTTATTGTAAAAGTTAAAGTTGAAGCCAAATAGTAAAAAATATCTTAAAGTTAGCTCAACGGTAAATTAGAAAGTTATTACTACAGTAGGTAAGTCAGAGATATCTTGGCATTGGCCCTTGCATGGTCTCAATTATCAACAAATAATTTACTCTGTAGTAAATACAAATCTGTCACCCTATATGAGGGTAACCTCCTCATCTGTAGTTAAATACTGCATGTATTGTTCTTTGTTATTGTTGGTTGCTTGCTTGGTTGGCTATTAGGCTATATTTGATCAGACTCTGAGTTGCAGAGACTATTTCACTGGAGTATTGTAATTTTTTCAGACATCTGTAATACAAGCACGTTCACAGGATTCTTGAGATATGTTAATGGTGATGTTATCCCTCTTTGTTAATGTTTCTCTTCTTTTTTCCATATTGTTCATCATTTCTTTGATAATGGAACATAAATTTTAGATTGAGATATGTTGTTTTGGCACCTTAGTTATGTCTGTTACTTTTATCTTAATGTTTTCTTCTACAAGGTCTAATTAAAGAATTAAGGGGTGTCTTTCTCTTTAGTTTCATCTAGCTTGTTGTCTTGAGGTTTCCTTAATAAAGTTTAGCTAAAGAATTCATGGATGTCCTGCTCTTTAGTTTCTCTTAAAAAATTATCTTAAAGGCTTTTCTTGTTGAAGTATATTTAAAGGATTCTTAATTTCCCTTTAGTTTTACTGAATTCACAACTTTCTTTCATTTCATATTCATTTTACCTAAGAAGATCCACTTGATATAGTTAGCTTGCCCTATGAAAACCCTTACAGAGTTGATGTACAATTAAAAGCTTTTATGACTCCATAGCCCAATGGATTAAGATTCCCACATTCTGTCTGTCCTACCTACAATCCATCAATCAATCAAAAAAAAAAAAACCCACAACTTCATAACTAGCCTAAAATCAGAAAACACAAGCATAAATATAAATCAGTGAATCATCACAAAAACAAAGAGAGCCCTCTCTGAGCCCAGGAAGGCTAAGTCCTTGGACTCCAAAGTGGCTTGATGTGGTTCTCTGCAGATTTGCTTTTTCCAATATTGCAAATCACGGAGACAACAAAGATTATGAAACTAAGATCTAATTTGGGTGTACGCAGGGCACTCTAAGAGGAATCCTTTCTGCCCATGGTGTTTTAGGAACTACCCAACGACCCATTTCACTATGGAGCTCATGAGAGTTCATTCTTATCTTGGCTATATTAATTTTTTTCTTTGAGCTAGTAAAAACAGAGAGATACTTTTGATCTTCTAGAGTAGGGTTGATGACCTCCTTATAATATCTTAATTTTCTTTTAGCCTCTAAATATTTCTCACACCACATTTTCTCTTTAAACTTAGAAGTAACAATATTTTTAATTTTATTAATATTTTGCAATGCAACATTTTTGTCGATCTCCCAATGGTTTAACCAGACCTTGGTATCTTTATACCAACCTCGTTTGAGCCTTAGGTGGTTTTATCTATAATTTAAAGCTAGATTAGGAATTCTGTGGTCTCCCATGTTATTGATTTTGTGCTTATACAATAGGAGCCTAGTCATAGCTAGGCTCTCAATAGGGGAAAGACCCACTTCTATAAGGAGAATAGAATAGGGCGTATTGCTTTTAATTTTGAGGTTATACGTTATGAAATGCTTATGTATTTTCTCAATATTTCTCCATGATTATCTAGAGATGCTACAACCCCAAACCTCACATCCATACAAGATAACAGGAGTGACTAAAGTTTCAAAGAGGATCTTCTTTGAAACTTCAACATGACATTTCCACATATAAGGTTGTCATGAAATAACATCACAAACTTCAAGTGGAGAAACATCACATAGTACCTCATCTTTTAAGGGCTAGATGTCGTAGGATAAGAAACATTGATGGTTGATGTGGATGTTTCATCCTCGGCTCAATAAAATAACAGTGTATGGATGGGGGTGTGGCACTATCGGTATCTTCAATATCTTGATGACCTTGGTTGAGATCAATTTATTTTATCTCTAGTTGTTAACAATGAAATGTAGTGGCCCCCCTTCACCTATATTTGTGAATGGAAGAGGTTCTCCCCCTCCTTAATCTCCTATAACTCTTCTAGTTGGATCTTCGTAGTTATGATGATAGCATTGAGTTCTACATTGATGATCCACTTTCCCTTATCCTTCTCAAAATCAGAGTATGACATAGGGTATGAATATTTTTCATTAAGCTCACCAACATTTACTATTTTGAGTGATATTTTTCAATTTTGTGGCATCATATTTTATGAAACTCACACTGCTTTCCATTGTCCCTATTCAACTTTTGATTACCATTATTTTCTTATTACTTGGACTATTTGTCTTAAGGTTGGATCTCCTTTCTCTATCCCTTGTTCTACAAGTTAGGGCCACCTTTCCAAGATTTTGTTGTGATATATTCACAAACATGAGCTCCCACTTATTCCTCTACTCAACATTGTACCCAATTTGACAACATATCAATAAGTGACCCCTAGTGATGAGATGTTCAAGAAATCAATATTTGTTTGGATGTACTTATGTAGGCCACCATGGTAATTTAGAAATAAGTGTCACTTGGTGTCTCTATGATGTTAGGGGAATTTTGAGGTAAAAAATCGATCTAAAAATGATAAATGTATTAACAAAATCAACTTTAAAATGACCAATAGAATTCAAGATGACGATTCAATCCCTAGGGATAAATATTTTTGGAGGAAAAGAATACATTTTTTTTTTAATTGTATTGTTGACTTATATCCTTGTATGTTTACTCAAATTTCAAGTGTGTACACTCGTTGAATTTGTAATTAGATTTTGCATCCAATGAGTACCCACTCTGGATAATTTTAAGTATATATGAACAGATAGAAAAAATAAAAATACATTAAAAAACGTGTTTGAAAACACGTTTTTCATGAATTTTTCTCTATGTGGATCTACTAAAAAATATGGAGAGTGGGTAATTTTTAGATTCAAAATCTAACTCTGCATCTAATGAGTGTACACACTTGAAATTTGAGTAAATCTACAGGGAGATAAGCCAAAATACAATTAAAAAAAATGGTTTTCTTTCTTTTATTTTAAAAATTCCTAACTATTATTTTATTATTTTCCTAAGGAGACCCATTTTAGACCTCAAAATTCCCCTAATGATATAGGTGAATATCGATGGTCACCCACCTTTTCCACTGACTCAATGGTTCCCTATATTCTTGGTATTTTTTCTATGGTTTTGGGTCCCAAATCTATGGGGTTGTTTTGAGGCCCTAAATGATGTTTCTTAGTATTTTTGGAGGGCTAATGGTTCTATGGCATGCCATAGTCGCAGTAGAAATTTTCAATCCTTGAATAGTTATTTCCAATAAGCTATTAGGTTACCTAGATGGATATTGTATGCAAACCCCCCCCTACCTCTAATTCCTCAAGAATTAGATGTACCAACTAACCACTTCAAGGCCTGCAAACCTTGTGGTACTTCATCTTCTAGGGTTAGGGTTTTTTACTTCTAAGTTTGTTTCATTATTTTAAAATTCCATTCTTTCAGAATATGGTGATATCTTTTGTGAATGTGTGTAGCCAACATCTCTCTCTCTCTCTCTTTAGAGATAACTACCAATATTCTATCCATTTTGTGTTATACAGTTTCTAGTTATTTTATTTATCAATAGAAGTTAGGTTTTCACTATAATAATATGCTCTTTGGCATATTTCTTTGTATGTTTAATTTCATTTTCTACATTTCATTTAATTGCTTATACAACCTGGATCATTGGTATCAAAGCAATATATTACTTTTTTTTCCTCATTGCATGTCCATGATGAAGTCAAGGTATAAAGAGTTGAGTCTTGAGCTAATCTCACTTAGGGATGATCACTCTCACTAATCTAAGAAGCATCCCACAATAGAAGAAAATAGAATTGACACAGAAATAATTACATGACAGAGAAATGAGATGATGAACATTTTTTCCCAAATACTTTGATGACTTCCAACAACTGCTAAGGCACCTTCAACCATTGGAAATTTAGGAGGTGTGACACCCTTAAAGGTATAATTTAAATTTATATCCCCTTATTTGAAATCCAAATATAGACGATTCTTTTGATAAATGGTTAAATTTGTTAGAGGGATATTACTCCATCCAAATTTTTTCCAACAATGAAAATATCACCTTTCCGCTCCTAAAATCTATTCTCTATGTCAAATATTGGTGGGAAGGTTACTAGGAGATAAAAAAATGAAGATGAATCTACAATATTCAAAGAAGGAACCACTTGAGAGGACTTTTTAAATTCACTTAAGGAGGAATTCAACCCTTTAGGTAACTATGATGACCAATACACAAGATGGACAACCTTGATATAGGAGAGACACTATATGGTGCCAAAGTACAACAAATTTTTCCATATCTTACACGCAAAGCTGGGTATTAGAGACTCTAGGTAGCACCTAGTTCTGAAATACTATAGTGGTCTACATAACGACATCTAGAAAGAGATGGATTTATTGAACATATCCTTGTTGGGAGCCCCTTATTGATATGTTGTGGAGGAATAAGTGGGAGTTCAGGTTTGTAAATACACCACAACAAAAGCCTAGAAATGGTGGTCTAAACTTCCAAAATAAGGAACAAAGAAAGGAGAACCAACCTCAAGACAAACAACCCAAGTCATTGGAAAAGAAGGGTAATGGGAAGTCAAAAAATGACAGTTGAAAGTGTTCTGAGTTCCACAAAATTCCTTGGCACAACCCTAATAAATGTTGTTGAAAAAAATCATTATTGGTGGCGATTAAAGAAAAAGAAAAAAACTATGGTTTGATTTTGATTTAGAATAAGATAAAGGAAAGAGGATTATTAACATAGAACCTAGTGCTACCATTGTGACTGCAAAGATCCAACCAAAAGAGCTAGAGGAGCCTAAAGAGGGGGAACACCTCTTATATTCACAGATGTGGGTGAAGAGAACCCCACTACATTTCGTCATTGACAATGAGAGCAACAACAATTTAATCTCAGACAAGGTCATCAAGAGATTTAATTTATAGATAGTGCCACAACCCCAACCATACATTATTGATTGGTTGAGACATGGACGAAACATATTTTTTATTTAGCCATGTCACATGTACTATAGCATCAAGCCCTTCAAAGATAAGGTATTGTGTGATGTTTCCTCGCTTGAATTTTGTGATTTTATTTTAGGACAAATTTATATGTGGAAATGTCATGTTGTTTATAAGTCCCATCCTCGTCGTGCCATTGCTACTCTAGGAGGTAATATCTGTAGGGTACCAAAGGTAGGTCCAACTACTACATTTTCATTGATCTCAAAAAAATAATTCCCAAAGGTAATCTTTCAAACTAAGGTAAAAGGTAAAAGGAAGGTCAATTCGAACACCATAGCCTTAGCATATTACCTCTTTGCACAACAAGATCATTTGAACAATACTATAAATATTTGAAAAGATATCTTCGCTCCACTTATGTGGGTTCCCCTACATTTCCAAGTCAAACACTAAGTTGACTTGATACCTTGCGTTCCTTTACTTAATCGCCCAATAGATAGACACTCTATCTTGGAGAATGAGGAAACAATGGGTTAAATTTATGAACTCATCTAAAAGGGCTACATTCAATTGAGATCCTCACCTTACAAGATTCCAATTATGCTGGTCTAAGAAAAGTATGGGACATGGAGACTCTACATTGATAATATAGCCATGAAAAAAAAAAACATTGTCAAGAAAAGATGCTCCATCCTCTAAATTTACAATATTCTTGATTATCTTAAGGGTTTTGAGTTATTTTATAATATTTATTTGGAGGCAGGATACTAGTAGGTTCCAATTGAACAAACCCATTTATGGAATACAACCATCAAATTTAAAGAAGGTATTTTGGAGTTGTTAGCCATGTTGGGTATGTGTTATATTCTTTCCACGACTAAGCACGCGCGGGGGGGTAAGAGGGGGGGCGATAGCTTCCCCTTTGCGTTGGGCGCAACGGGGGGGTCACAGGGGGGGTGGTAGCCCCCCCTGTCGGGGTCCAGGGCAGCACCCCGGCGAAAATTTTTGGTCCTTAATTTCCAGTGGGTAGTCCGCGTCCATGGTTTTGTGCATGGTTTTGCACATGGTTTTGGGGTACGATGGTTTTCGGCCCCTGGTATTTTTGTAGATCCGGTCAAGGGAACTACGGTTATGTTCTAATCCAGGTTTTATGGATTGGGGTTTATGTATGCTTCGGCATGTATATATATGTGTTGTAACACTAAAAGGAATATAATGAAAAATCAAGCTGGTTGTCCCGATTTGGGATCCAGGGGAAAATCTCTGTGTTTATCTGTTTTATGTTTTATGATCTCGCTATTGTTTATTTTCTGTTATAAAATTCGTGTGTAGATAATTTCTGTTCAGGGTTAAAACTTACACATATCAAGTAGATGACATGGAACCTCTCATATTTGCACATTATGTCCTCAACAAATATAGATGTAACTCCCTATTATTAGGAGGATATAAAAAACCATGAACTACCTACCCATCCAAAGGTCTCGAATTGGTTGGTAGATGGACTAGTACAAACAAATGCATTTCTTATTAACTAGTATAGATTGATTGTTTCTTGCGTCAATGAGCAATGACTACAAATCTTGTTTAGTAATGTCCATATCTCTAATTTAGTATTTATATAGACCAATTTATAATATTCATACGTCATAGCCTATAATTAGAAATACTAGTTAATAGGCATTGGGCTTTATAAATGGATAATACAGTTGAATTTAATGAACTTGCAAGAGATATTCATGAGGCTTTATGGTGTTTTAGATATCCTATATGAGTACCCTCAAAATAGCCAAGGATGCATTGATTTCAACTTTGAGTTTCTTTGTTCTAGGTTAGGGTTTGGTTCTTCTAAGTTGCAGTTTGGTGATGGCAAGTTTGAGTTCTCACTATGAACAACGGTAACCAAGTCTCATGCAATTCAACATGATGTTTATGTTTATGGTATCATTTAGGTTTTCTATTTCAACTCTAAATCAAATTTATTAATAATATTATTTATATTTATATAAATTTCATATCTCTCTATATATAGAAAAATTACTCTTTTTAATTTTATTAAAATCCTAATATAACTATAACACACACATGACATAATTTATATGTGTATTCATCATCACACTATGCATATTCTGAGCTTTCAGATTATAACAAAAAAAAATCAATATCTAAATAAAATATTTATATTATTAAAGTCATATAAAATTAAAAACAATATTATTTTGCAGGATATTAAAAACAAATTCTACATAAGTTTATGGAAATAACTCATTCATATATATTATTATTATGTTGATAAGCCTTTTCTTTTGAATCAATCTATTTTGATTTTCGTCAACATTTTTTATTTAAATTTGACATCTGTACTTTATATCACTTTGCCTTTAACCTCAACATCTGTAAATCATATAACTATGCCATGTAAATCATATAACTACTATGCCATGTAAATCATATAACTATGCCATCTGTTCAAATTATATAACTATGCCATTTGTCAAAATAGGTTCCATATATTTCGCCCTCGCTCCAACATCGATTAGTAGATCGTTTTCACTATGACTCCAAATCCCACTATCTCGACGTATGTATGCCAATCCTAAATCTCTCTCTAAATGGGAATACCCTACTGTCCACGCCCCCAACGCGGGTGAACTCGATGCCTCTTTTTATATGTGCAGGACAGGATGTGACAACGCTGACGGCGATGAAGGCCTCTGGTATATTACTCTGGTATCCATAATTTTTTGAAATATTTTGTAAACTCCATAAACCTAACGTAACATAATGCTACCATTATGGTATTATGAATTTGGGATACATGGGATAGTGTTTTTGGGTCATTGAGACACTGAAATCTCATTTGTTCTAAGAATACCATGAGAGAGTGGAATCTCATTTGTTATGAGAATACTAGGATATAATATCCGTCCACTCCCGAGGACTATATTGCATTATATAGTTTGTTAACATTTGTTTGCATTATATAGTTTGTTAACATTTGTCCATTCCCGAGGAATATATTGCGTTATAGAGTTTGATAACGTAGAAATAAAAATAATGTTCATTTTATAAGAGTGTCAATTTAGCTGTCTTTTCAGCATAGTAGTCAAAGCTCTTTACTTAGCATAGTAGTCATCTATTTATTTATTCATTCATTCGGTGATTATTAGGTCAGTTGAAGTTTATAAAATTGTCACCTTTAATTATGATTCTAGGATTTTTGTTAATGTTTTATAATATTGTCAGGTTTAACAATGATTACAGGGTGTTTTTTTTTTAATGTTTAGCATTCTTAATTAGGGCTTATTGACATAAGAAAGAAACATAAAAGATACAGTTGAGAGAAACTCCAGTCACAACAGTTTCCATGAAAGAAATGGAGATGGAGTCTCGCAGAAAATATATGGTGATCTTCATGGTTTCATTCGCAGCAACTGTGATGAATATGAGCACATGTTCAGCAGTGCAACACGTTGTTGGAGAGGATAGAGGATGGGATCCATCTTACTTAGATTTTCAAGGCTGGGCTTCTAGCAAAATATTTCAGGTTGGAGATAATCTCTGTAAGTATTGGGGTTTATAAATATAAATATATACGCAATAGAGATATTGGAACATATGAAAAATTACAAAAACTCATTTGCATGTCATGTATATTAGAGATATTTGGTAGCTGTTTCAACCTGTAAAAAAATTTGGACATGTTTCAGCCAGTAATGTAGTCCACATATTTACATTGTAATCATCATATACATTTGATCAGGGTTTGCCTATGCCTCTGCACAACAGAATGTGTTAGAGCTCAAGAGCCAAGAGGAACTCGAAAAGTGTTATCTCAGTAACCGTACTAAACTGTACAATGGAGGGCTTGATGCAGTTGCTATGTTCAAGGCTGGTAACAGGTTCTTCAGTAGTGGAAGAATAGAGGATTGTAGAAATGGGACGAAGTTCCATATCAACGGCATATTTGATGGAAAGAAAAATGGATCTGACAATTTTAATGCCTCATCACATGGCACGATCAATTATGTTGCAGACCATGATTTGAATTTGGCTTCAGATGGGATGGAAAGTGGAGCAGAGAATTTTAATTTGTTATCAGATGGCATGGAGAATGGGGCAAATAATTCGGATTTGGTATCAGATGGGATGGAGTATGGTCATGTACAAGGTTTCAAATCTTCTTCGCTTTTTCTTTCTGAGGTGAAGCATCCAAGGATGGGAAGAATGAAGGAAGCCGAAGGTCCTGCATATCCATCAATCTCTGATGTTACTCTGTCCCACCTTGCTTATTCAGTTTCTTGGGTACAAATCTGAAGCCCAAGTTTTATATGAACTCTGATGATGCCAGGTAAAACCCACAGTCCCTGTTTTCTCATATTTCAATCTCAAAGTTGTGTATAAAGTGCCTTCAAAATTCATTGCCAAACCAAATCCACAATCTGGCAACTCACACTGTTCTAATTTTTTTGAACTGGCAATTTAAATATACCTGTGTGCTTTAATATTTCCATGTGAGATTGAGATATTAAATTAAATTCTTTTTTTGGTTACGAAACCACACACCTCCTCTAAGAATTAATAAGGCGGAAGCTTTTTCTTCAAAGGTTATAGAACCCGAAATGCATATAACATGTTCTTTTATTAAAACCCAATCAAACCCCATATCCAAGGTTTGTCATTCCATCGCGCCTTTCATCATATAATAAGGCCAAAGCACATTATTATAATAACCCGCAACTACAATTTCCGTTATGTAGGGTCCACAACCCTTTGATGCGTCTTTGATATAAATCAACCATACCATATAGAACCTTCGCGCATTAACTAAAACGCTATCACCCCAACTCACATATACATGTCTTATATGCGCACTATAATATATTCACTCTCGGCACTTATTAACCAACTTCGTATCCGTTTATGCATATGGACCAACCATAATATATACGTCCACATAGCTATATGTCCCCCGAATCAAATGTTAACAAACATTTAAACATTAACTTCGTATGGGTCCCACAACATACACGTGTCCATCGCCAGAGTATATCGCGTTTTTTTCACCAATTCTACTTACCGCCCTTTTGATCACACGATACCACTGGTATCTACCTCCGAACCACTTTCACTGTTTGCTCTCCTCGTGGTTCCACTTCTTTTTGACTCAAGGTTCCGTTCTTTCGCTTGGTTAATTCCACCTCCCTTTAGTCTATTTCAACTTTGCCTTTTCATATGCTAACCTTTATTTCTTCAATCACAGACTCGCGCTCCAGTTTTCCTTATAGGCTCAGTTCTATATACATGGTAAAACCATTTGAATCTTGAATCGAAGGCTCGAGCACATTTCTCCGATTCACTGTGTGGATATTCACAGTTCTGACCTGTGTGTCTTGTCTAACATGTGCACTTTCTATTGTATTCAATTCAAGACATAAAACCGACATTAAATTACATCGATGTTTTCCTCACACAGTATTCGATTAAGGGATACATATATGGTTCACATAGAATTTAGAACAAACTCCTCCTCATTTCATACATCGATTCTTCAGCGAAACAATCAATTAGCCCTCCATACATTCAGCCAAAAATCATGATAATTAGGCATCAACTTTCTATCAGAACAGAGCACTACCTGACCCTATCACGGAGTCCTTCTCATACATAATATACGGAGATTCAAGGCATAGTCGCGCAGAAATTAACTCGACTAATGCATAGTAATATTGAAACAATTCTTTCAAAATATAAACACGAGTTACTTACAAAAACCCCCCTGTTCGGGCCAGATCTTCAAATTAAATGGCCTTCTATTCCCCTATTCGGCCTCTTCGGCTCTCTAACTCTATGCAGGTCTGCAGGACTTGCCCTTCATACTTATTTTTATACAAAACTGCCAAAGAATCGATTCAGATCCTTTGATGACTCACCAAACTCTGTAAATTCCTACAGTTCTAAATTTAGCCTAAACCTCTAATAGACAGAAACTGACTATCTCTTCCTATACCCACTAATCATTCGAGGGTAGTTACAATTCTTCTCTCTACATTTAAACAAAAATCACTCAAATATGAATAACTACATAGGAAATTAAAACCATGAGACCCCCCTATGTCTATTTATGTACAAAATATTGTCTTGAGCCTAATGCCCCTGCATCACCTGACTGTAGGTATACGTGTCATTGATAATAATAATCTTGTGATTAGGATAGAAGAAGGCGTATAGGGAGGCTCGCAAGTTTCTAACTTTCTATACAAACATTGACATCTTTCTTGGACATTGAGAAAAGAAGTGCTCCTCATTCTCGACATCTTGCAGCAAAGAAAGTGGAACATATTAAAATATCTACACAAAATTGCAACAGCGTACAATGGCATGCCCGAGGGGTAGATCCTCTCAGCATACAACTTAGCGAATTCTTTGAGTTTGTTTTGAGGGCAAGGAATGCATTCGTTGATAGTCTCATATTGTCCCCAATCAAGACATATTATTATAGATAATTTGTCATGAGCAGATCAGTAAAGCTTAATTTGTCATGAGCATATCAGTAAAGTTGTCCCCAGTCAAGACACATTATTATAGATAGGTCATAAGCAGATCAGTAAACCTCACCAGCATCAATCGTTTCATCTCTATTCATTTACATTTCTGGAGAAAACTCCATCATCCTTTACAAAATGAAAATACAACAACAATGCTAGAATGCTGTGTGGTTGTTAGGGATTATATGAACATCTGGCCCAACCAGTGGATTGTGTGTATGGGTTTTGTCACGTGTATATATATATATATATATATATATATATATATATATATATATATATATTAGTTTCAGTTTATCTAAATGTAGAATGGAAAAACCATCAGTGTATTAGTGGAATGCTATTTTCAAATTTGTATGAAAGTTGGTTGAACTTACAGAAATTTATTGAGTCAAAAGGCGTATTCTACAAGTCAGTATGGAAATTTATATTGAGTCTAAAAGTGTTTTCTACAACTCAGTGTGAAGGCTAGGTGTGATTTTGTCTATACTCAATATGGTGTTGACATGTGTTTTTTTTAAAATTAAAATAAATAAATATTTAGTCAATAAAAAAATCTAATTTTGTCTATACTCAATATGGTATTGAGATGGTTTTTTTTTAAATTAAACTAAACAAATATTAGTCAATAAAATAAATAAATATTAAGTCAATAAAAAAGTCTTTTTTTTAGAGTGTAGAAGTAAAAAATCTAATTTTTCGAGAGTGTAAAATTTGAGAAGTTGACACTTCCAAAAATTTAATCCCTCGTAAATAAGGAGTTAGATAAATCTAGACTAGTTCCAATAAATTGAAAAGAAATATGTGAAATTTGTGTACATGATGGAATTAAATTAAAATGCATAAACATTAAAACAAACATAAATCTTTTTTATTTTTATTTTATAGTTTTTAATTATGGTGTGAGTAATAGTTAGTTTTAATTAAAGTTGAGATTTAATGTATAACTTTTCATCTAACCTTGCTATTTTCGAAAATGCAAAATATATCACATCTATATTTATAATAAATATAGAACTTTTCCAAATTAACAAATCTATTTACCTCTCTCTGCACTTTCTCAGCTAACTGCTAATTATATATATCTCATTGAAAGAAAAGATTCAAATTTTTTGCAAGTTGATTCGCAAATTGGTTCTGATTCTCCTTATTCTCTGCGATGAATATTCACAAATTGGTTATGGTTCTCCTGCTTCTCCACATGAATATTCACAAATTGCTTTTATTGTTCTTCATTGGTATTAACAGATTGGTTCAGGCTCTGGTCATGATTATTTCTAAATTGATCCTGGTTCTGGTCGGGCATATTGTCAAAAAAAATTTTAAGTGGCAAAATAATAATCCAGAAGAGCTTTTGGATCTGGAAACTGCGCTGATTCACTCTGCTGGAAACTGTTCCTGATGATAACCTGCAAATGTACCTCAAGGGGCGTCTCTGCCAGGTACGTCAGTCCGCCTTGAAATCCTTCAGCAGAATCCCACATCAACCCCATTGATGACATTCTGAGTTAAACCTTCAGCAGTATTAGCAGTGGCTCTTTCAATATGGCCTGTTGCCTGACTTCGTAGGTGCTCACTAAGACATTGGCTTTCTAACTGCTTCCCAACATGATTGTCACACCGACCTTCCTTTCTTTTCCGATTAACCCAGTGGTTCAGAGAAGAACTGCCTTCATTCCCATTGAAAAAATGGGCTCTCACCTTGGTGCCCACTACCGTTACTGTGAAACTGATCACCCGTGCTTTTCTTGAAACGAATGGCTAGTGCTTTGCGATAACTGGTGAAATTTTGCATCAGGATTGTGAAACTGGCTTTGGTTTCCAGGAGGTTGGAATGTGGATGTGTTAGGGATATTCACGGCAGACTGTAACATCGAATTTGATGGGGATTGGATCCATTCCTTAGAACTGCAATGCATGGCTGTAACTGCTCCAATAACCAATCTATAGTCCTTACCCCATATTTAAACCCCAACAAATTCATCAGCTTAGCTCTAACATTGGCTTCGTTGTCATTTCTAATAGGCAATTTACAGTTTCTACGCCTCTGTCAAATCTAGGTTCATTTATTGAGTTTGCTCAGGTGTTCCTGATATTATAACAAGGCCTTCAGTTGCCCCAGGTCTAGGGCCATTCATTATAACTTTTGCTCCAGAAATCTGTTGAATATGGGCTAAGTCGCTGCCATTCTCCTCATATATAGAGCCAATAACACATTCCGGGACAACAACCTCTACAGTCGTATTTGTCACAACAACTGATTGACTTCCACTTCCCAGGCTTCCTCTTTGTGGATATCCTCTTCCATAGTCAGTCATGCTATTGGTGAAATGCTGACATATTTATTTGGGTTGTTTGTTTCATGGAGGCTTCTGGCGATTATAGGTATGTCATTAAGAAGACGGATTTACATATTTACAATATTTCTAGTCATTTTTGGAAAACATTTAAATCAACTATTCTTGGTGGTGAATCGTGATGTAGTAGTTTTTTGTGTTCTATTGATTATTGGTCTCTCCACTATCCCAGAATCTCCTATATGGCTGGTGGGAAAGCTTAAATTATTGCAATAAGTCCATTGAACTACATAAGTTAGAGAAATTTCATGCTGGGAGCTGGCAAAAATAGGCAAGAAATCAGATTTTACGGGCTCTTCGTGGCTCTGTTGCTGATGTTTGAGATGAAGAAGCTGAAATTGAGGTACTAAGCCTGTGGGTTTCTATCTTTGACATCCTTTGGTTTCAGTCTTCTTGCAATCCGTCTCTGCATTGCTCATTTGGGAAATATGTTTTCCTTTTTCTTTTTATGTTTCCATTTGTTTCCTCTGTTCAGCAATTTTCTAGATTTCTTGTGTCCTGGGTCAATATTATTATGGAAATAGCACTCTTGTGTTTTCATTGAAATCCTAGCAAAACTCTTTTGTTTGATTACGTTCAGCTTGTCATTTTATGTCATTTACACTTATATTGCAATAGGGGGATTGACAATTCGTCATTATAAAGGGGATATGCTTGCAACTAACACAAAATCCTGTTGTTTGAACGACTATAGAGGATTAGAGTGTTTGGTGCTTGAGATTCGAGGAGTCATGTAACAACATGTTACTGAACTTGGTGTTATAGGCTTTGTTTGAATTTTATCTACTTTGCTTGCTGTCTTTTATGAAGTTATTGGGAGATGTACAGGGACTTCTAGGCAAGTTTATTACCTAACCAGGGACCTTGTGCTTCATTCATATCCATATGTTGTTTGGGAGAATTTGGAACTTCCATGCCTTGACCAGTAAGTATCTTTCCAGTTGATTTGATGTAATAGGTTGCTTTCATGCTTATTTCATTAGATTTTTGTGATTATCTTGGGTTGGCTATTATGTCTGGGTTATTTTGATGAAATATATTGTTCTCATTACTTTGGTATTTTGGTTATGTCTGGGGTATTTTGATAAAATATATGGTTCTTATTACATGGTATTTTGGTTCTCTCATACTTTGATGAATAGATTCACGTGATTATGTCAATCTGGGTGTTATCGTTGAGTGAGTGATTTTGAATAGATTCACTTGATTATGTCAATCTGGGTGTTATCGTTGAGTGAGTGATTTTGAAGAAATAGATTGCACAATATTGCAGTTGACATTTATTGTGCAGGATAACAATATTAAGGTTGCAAAAGATTAAAGAATTTAAGAATATGTTGTGGGTCATTTCTATAGCACAAGTGTGTGAAGGATGTAGTTGGCTAAGTGCTGGAGTATCTTGTCAATCTGGGTGTTATCGTTGAGTGAGTGATTTTGAAGAAATAGATTGCACAATAGTGCAGTTGACATTTATTGTGCAGGATAACAATATTAAGGTTGCAAAAGATTAAAGAATTTAAGAATATGTGTGGGTCATTTCTATAGCACAAGTTTGTGAAAGATGTAGTTGGCTAAGTGCTGGAGTATCTTTACTTTTGTTTGCAGTAAATTTTTTTTGCATCCTTGACATTTCATGTACAATGGATTATAACAATGGTCTTGTATACCTTGATCTTTCTGCATTGAATATTGTTGAAAGAAAGATTCAATACTATTATAAAGTGGGCACTGTCACCCTGAAGTTGTTGATACATTTGTAAAGTGGACAAAGCTCCTGCAACATACTACCACAAAATATTTTCATCATGCAGTCACGGATTTTGCAGAGGCATTAGTTGCAAAGATGCCCAGAAATCTTAAGATGTTATCTGTTCTTTTGTTAAATTTGTCCTCTTTAGCTTAAGGTTAGAACATGTAGAGTTATGTTATTTCCTTTTATTGGTAGGGCATTTCAAATTATCCAAAGCGAGCATTTCTGCATATTTTTTTTCATGATAGTCTTTCTTACTTGAATGATATTGCTAGATAAATTCCTTTATGTTCATATTCTATAGCTTCTTTGTTTTAGCAACATTAATTGTGTTGATTGGGCAGAGCCCTGCGTATGAACAGTCAAGCTTTATGTTAGACTTAGGTCAATGGGACTGCTATATAAAAAGAAAAAAACAAATTTAATCTAAGTAAGCTATAAAAGAAAGTGCTGCTGGATGACTAAGGGCCAAAAAGAGTGCACTAGAGGGATTTGAAGGTAAAGGGGGAAGGGAAGATGCCTCAATGCCCCATGGGTCTGTCAACTGAAGAGGAGAAAACATTGCTCTCATGCGGGTTATTTCTACCATCGTAGGATGAAAGGAAAAACTTGTAATATAGGACTGTCTCAAGGGAGTGCCCTGCTGGTACCATCTGGGAGTGGAGGACTGCCTGCTGGAAAGGAGAGCCCTGTCCTAGGAGAATGGTACCTGTTTATGTGGCATATTTGGGAAGTTCTTAGAAAAGAGTCGAAGATTGTTTCTGAAGACATTGGAAAGGGATATCTCATTTAATACACAGCTCCCTTGGGAGAGCCTTCTTGTTTGGTATTGTGAGATTACAACTTCTGTTCCAACTAAATTAGTCATGCATAACTATTCCTTTCTAAATTTGCGCTATCTTGATTATCAAGGTTTCTTATTCTAAATTTGTTCATTTGTTCATTGTTGCACATGTTTATGGAACAGGCCGAAGGAATTTTATATTGATAATCTAAAAAGTTACATGATGAATATTGGTAAGATTACGAGTATAAAATCATATGCTGAGATGATCTTTGATGGCAAAGATATGATAGAAAAATTAAAGAACTTTCTGTATAGCTTTAAACAAGAATGTAGTTGAAATATACATGGCTTGAAAGGTCTAGTGTATATTGTGGAATTTTTCTCGTTTGTGGGGTTGTATGATTATAAATTTTATAAAGATTATGTGTTTTTTTAGGATTTATTGTTTTATATTGTTTTTAGATAGTGATATTGTATTATCTTTAAATATAATTTTTTAATCTCTAAAGAGATAATAGCTATTTCCTTTAATCCTAAGTATTGTCTATAGAGAGAGAAAATGAGATTGTAATAATACTTATATTATATATTGTGTTTATAAAACAAATTTTTAAAACAAACACCTACAATTATATATTGCCTTATTGTCTTTATAGAAACAAATTACAACAAATTATCTTTATATAAACAAATTACTGGACACCTACTTAAAAACAATATTTAATACAATACACAATTTTTTTTCCTCAATTTAAACAATTTACCAAAAATTTGTCAAAAATATTATTTTAAACCTCCCCTTATTACCCTTTATGTAGTAGTGAGTGAACCGTTAAAAGCCCCAACCGCAGGAAATTACAACTGAATTGGCTTCCGTTGATCAACTGTTAGAAGTGTCAATCACAAATCTGCAAAGTTTTTGGCTCTCCTGCTCCAAGTTTCTTTGTCTTCGTCTTCAAAAATTGAAGTCAATCATTGTGAGGACTGCCCACTCATAATGAAAGCTTGAACAAGGCTTTGAGCAGCGTGAGTTTGCTCAGGTGTCCCTGATACTATAACAAGGCCTTCTCTTGACCCAGGTCTAGGTTCATTCACTTTTGCTCCAGAAATCTGTTGAATATGGGCTAAGTTGCTGCCATTCTCCCCATATATAGAGCCATTGACACGTTCCGGGACAACAACCTCTACAGTGGTATTTGTCACAACAACTGATTGATTTCCACTTCCAAGGCTTCCTCTTTGTGGATATCCTCTTCCATAGTCAGTCATGCTCCGTGCACTGCCATCACCCATTCCTTGCTCTGCCCATGGACCTGGTGATGGTGGTTGGTCAATGTTGTGAGGCATTCCTCCAGGACGATGCGCCCATGGACCTGTTGATGGTGGTTGGTCAATGTCGTGATGCATTCCTCCAGGACGATGCGCCCATGGACCTGTTGATGGTAGTTGGTCAATGTTGTGATGCATTCCTCCAGGACGATGCACATTTCCAGGGAATCCTGTACGATCAACATTGTGAGGTAACCGTGCTCCTTGATCAATGTCCTGTATGGGTTCTCCATAATGTGGATACATTCCAGGAGGTGAACCAGGTTCAGCTCTTCCTCTGAATGGTGCCAATGGTCCAGAAACTGGAGGCATGTGCTCAGAGTAAATACCAACACCAGCAACTGAAAACAGGTTTTTCTGGAAATAGATTGTTTTGTAACCTTGTTGATATCCGTACAAGTGCTTCTTGAACTGCCCCCTGTTCACCAGTGATCTGCACAACTTGGTCATTTTGGGATGCACATTTTGGCAATTGGTCCTTGCCAAAAATACATATATTTGATCCAGTTAATTTTCTCATCTCAGCAATAATTATGCCGCCCTTTCCAAGCAAGCACCCAATCTGGTTTCACGGGACAAGAAGTCTTGCCGTTGCAAATTTAACTTTCTCAGGTCCAGAAGTGACAACACGATTGCACACCCGAAGAAGAGCATTCTGTGCAGGGGAAAGTTCACCTTCTGGGACCGCAGATGCTGTAATGATGACAACACGTTCATCTTCCTCAGGAACAGAATTGGCAACCTTGATTTCAGCACCTGTGTCCCTCTGAAGTCCTTTAACTATAGAACCAGCCTTTCCAATGATTCCTCCAACCTTATCATTTGAGCATAACAGCCGAAATGTGATTTCCTCCTGTGGATGCACTATTTGCCTCGTGTTACGCCCGGTTTCATGCATCATAGAAACCGAACAAGGTCCCTTCGAATGATAGTCAATACCACCAAATGACCCACCACCAGGAAATCTAGCTCCTTGCATTACTGAATGCATTATTTGGAGAAAATATATCACCGTGAGAAAGATAACCCACAGGTCTAGTAGTATGAACATTTTCTCGATCACGAGGAGGGTTTTCACGAAGACGGTCAGATACAGCTAATAGAGCCTTTTTGACAGAGGTCACATCTCCCATAATTTGCACCACTTCATCTGTGGGTAAGGCGCATGCAGGAACTTGTTCTCTTGAAAGAACACGGATTTGAGAACCACTTTCTATGCGAATTTGTTGGATAATCTTTCCACCTTTGCCAAGAACACAACCAACTTGATTAATAGGCACCAGCAATCTAGTAACTGTCGGAGTTGTCTTTCTATCAGTCTCCTCGTTCACCTTTACATCAGGTTCCCCTTCCAATATTCTGTCATGAACACGAAGAAGTGCTTCTTGTGCTGGAGAAATACGTTTCTCTTTTTTAAGGTCTTCTTCACTTCCAGCTCCTTTCCCCTGTTCCTTTGCAGCACTGCTTTCATCAGCATTTTTCTCTGTCTGTCCATTATCGTCACTTCCAACAGGTTTTTCATTGTCTCCTTTTATATCCTTCTCTGGAGCTACAATAACAATAACTCTCTCCTCGCAGCCTGGAACACCCTCCTCAATTCTGATCTTTGCACCTGTCTCTTGCCTGATTTGCTTTATAATGCTGCCTCCCTTGCCAATTATACCTCCAGTCTTTGACCCAACACAAAGTATACGAAAAACTGTTTCGTCGGGTTCAATTTTCAGAGGAGGTGGTGGGCCGCGAGATGATGCAGAAGCACGCCTTTTTGGTCTAGCCTTGGGCTCTTCGGAATTCCATTCATATTTCCGGTTTTTAGGGGCCATAACAAATGAAGGATCCATGACAGTAAGGAAGAGAACCTTCTTTTTCTTCCCACGATTCGAACTCCGGATCTGCAGATTAGACGAATTATTTGAAACACTGTAAATCAGAAAATCCCAATCAAATTCAAAGGATTCTAAGCCGCATTAATATAAGCATCTTAGTATTAAAATCTTAAAATATTAGGGTTAAGATTAACCAATGACAGAAGGTCGGCGAATATTAAGAATGAGAAATGACAGAAGTCCGCGTTACATATAGGTAGGTGGCACCTGCGAGTGACTTTTATTTCTGGGACTATACGTTACTAAACGCAGTGGGGGTTTATACTGCTCACAATTTAGATTTAAATGAATTTAAATTTAAATTTACATGTCCAACAACATTTATTAACCTTTAAGTCATGAAATAAATTTTGCTCCTCAATATCAGTTGGTTTATAAGTTTTTGTGGTTACTATAAATAGATATTATTTTTATATTTGCCAATTCAGTTGGTTTATAAGTTTTTGTGGTTAATATAAATAGATATTATTTTTTTATATTTGTCAATCAAAGAATTAAATGTTGATTTCTTTCTAAAAACAATTTGAATGCAGCTTATTTTTTCATAATAAACTAATACAAATGAGAACTACACATTTTGTTTTAAAGGATAACTTTCATCATTCTCATTGTTGTAAGAGGGAGGTAGAGAGGAAACACTTTCAAAGGATTTAGAATAGGTGTGTTTTTTCTAATATCCAATTCACTGAGTTAAGAATAGTTTTCTCTAGGATAGTAGTATTTCAGAATATATAAATTTATTTTAAAGGAGTGGTTTTATAGAATTAATAATAATTTTGTGTTTTGGAATTAACTAATTTTTAATGGCTAATTCCGAATGACTAGTTCTTAATGGTTAATTTTGGACTTAGATGTATCCTTATTATTTATTTGGTCCATCGTCCTGAACATGAATCACATTAGTTAGTTGGTAGATCAAATCCTTATGATGTGATTAATCCCAAAGGCATCTATTTAGCATTATAGATCACAAAAGTCTAAAATCTAACAAAAATATAATTTTGAAACATTTTACGAGACAGTGTGTTAGGGAAGAGTGTGATGTACCCAGGTAATTTAGAGTGTTCAATTTAAACTTCTCAATCAAATATTTCCAAAAATATTGATTTTCTTATACAAACCATCATTTCCAAAATTATTGATTTTTTTCTACAAACAATTTGAATACAACTCAAGAATGACACAAAAATATTTTCAAACAATATGTATACAAAGGAAGAGAAAAATGAGGCAAACAATGAACTTCATTTGAAGATACACCATCCACAAACACGTCTGGGGAAAGTCTTGAAATTCACAACCACTTAGAAGGACTGCTACAAGCACAACATCAACTCATCCCTTTTTCCGAATGAATTGATGTTAGCATAGGAGAACAAGTCTTTCTGATTTGGAACAATGGTTCTACAATCCAATCTCCTATTTGAGTGGTACCAAGAATTTCAACAAATCTACACGCCTTACCAATAATACACTGCAAGGAATTGACCCCTTAATGGATAGAGGTGGGATGATGAGGGAAGTCTTGTCCATTTCTAAATGGTAGCTCTGCTACAGTGACCAGCTTACATTCATTTTAACTCTGGATCAATTAAGCACCCAGAGGGATCAAATCTCTTTTCACTCTAAGAGAATTTTATTTGATTCCCTCTGGCCACGCTCAACACAATAACAGTTGGCCTGTGAGATAAGGATTTTGAAATCGATTTACCAACTACATAAATAATCGACCTCTTACATTATGCAATAGATTCAGTTTAGATCTCACTACTATTTCTCACAAAAATGCGACCCTTTGAAACTTTTGTTGAACTTAAATAAATTCGGCCTTAGGATCACTATTGATTGAACTCCTTTTTTTTTCTCTGAGTGATCTCGTGAGGATTTGGTACTTAACCCTTACTCTGGAAATGAGCACAACTGGTAGTTTAGACCTCTAATCATGAAGGAGAATGATTGCTTGGTCTCTTGCTAAGCTAAAGAATTTATGGCAGGATTGTTTCTTGAAATCCTCGACCCACCAGAAGGTAGATTTCGGCTCCAAAAAAGATTAACTAATCTCTAGTATAAGTCTATTTGATCTGGCTCAATACTAGAAGATAATGGTGTTTGGATTCTCCATATTTATTCACTTCAAATAGAGATGTCGACTTCTACAAACAATCTTGTTTGGGAATGAATTTATGCCTGCAATACTTTTGAAGTGTATAGAAATCATCTCCCCAATCTGTGAACTTTTCCTTGCTAAGAATTATAGCACTGGGCCTCTTGGAATAGGAGGAGTAATCCCTGCAACAATAAATCACAATACCAAATAATATCCTACAACCAAATCTCATCAGATCTTCAAAGAAAACACAAAAATTAATTCCACTAACATAGCAAAGTGTCCACCCAAGATGGATGAGATCTCATTAGGGTGGAAAGAGATCCACCCAAGCTAAAGTGAAGGCTTCACTAAAATCCCTCAAAAGTGAACTCACTTGAGCTCCTTACTAATAGAAAATGATATTGATGGAATATAATGATCAATCATTGAGCTCTCTTCTCTTTTTATAATAATTCATTGAGACTTCTCCAAGCTTCTCAATTTTCCTTTAATATTATTTTATTGAAAAAGTCAATTTTCCCTCGTGAGTGATTTTCCCCCTTTTTAAAATAAAATACTTTTTGTATCTGCTATTATTTATTATTTACCCTTTTTATTTAATAATAACAAAATTGGGTAAATTCCAATGGATCTTCTAGATTAACGTTTCCTTGTCACTAGCTTATTAGGAGATGACTAGGCAAGGGGAAAGTCATGTCTCTAGCTCATGTGATAGGAGACATTAATGTCCTCCCCGCCTAAAATTTCTTTCCCTCAAACAGTTTTATCCCTGGATGTTGCAATATCGGTTCATTTGTGTTTAGCTTTCCTTCCCTTATGCATTTGAATGTCCCAAATAGTTCTATTTTTGCCTCATACATGTCTTTCACTTTGTAGCTTACATTTCCCTAAGAGCTTTCTGCTACAACTTGAATATTATCATCATTTATAGTTGCTTCATTTTTAAGTACTATCTGGAATTGGTTTAGATCTATGTCAATGAGATCTGGCTCATCACTAAGAGTGGCACCAACATATGATAGTGAATGTATTTCCATTCATCGAAACTCAAACTGGTCTTTGTAAATAGGAGCTAGCCCATCACTATTTCCCGATTGAGTGGTTACAGATGCCTAAAATATCCATCCAGAAAACCACATAACCTTTTTGCAGCATGGAAAATTTTGACAGTCAGCCATGAATCTCCACTTGGCTTCTTTTTATTGAGTTCCATATTAGTCCCTTGGAAATCCCAACAACGTGGAATGATCTCTTCAACAATCTAGTGATCATCAACTATTGTAGAGGGATTAGCAAAGAAAAGTTTCATGGCCTTAAAAAGCTTCTCCTCGTGCAATTTTTCTATTTAGAAAACAAGTTGTTGGATGTTGTAAGCAAGTTGCCAAAACCTTAGCTTTACTTTTTGAACCTATACCCACTGCTATCATGTTGCATTCCATCATGGCATAAAGGTATGGCCTCCACATTTTATATCCCATAACAATTTCCTCGCCCAATTTTGTTGGAACAATACGTGTATTTTCATATTTTGCAATATAACAAAAATTTGGTAATCTTTTAATACAATCATGCATTGTTACATCAGCGCCAATTCTGGCCATAACCATGCAATTTAGCAAGTTAGCTTCACTCAAAAGTGTCAGTGGTCTTGTGATACTTCCATTGCACTTTAACCTACTCGATTGCTCGATTTCGGAGCATGAGCATCTTTCTCTATAAAATGCGTTGAGGTTAATGCTAGAATTCTCCTTCTAAATCCACCTGCAATACATACTAGACAATGACATTATCAACGTATTTAACATACTTCTTAAGCAATGACACATGGAAAACACCATGGATTTTCACTATCAGAGGCAGTGCAAGTCGATAGGCTACTGGTCCAATCCTTTCAAGAATATTGAAAGGCCCACAATATCGAGGTGCCATCTTGGCACATGATCCAATCCTTAAGGAGCTCTTCTTTGGCTTGCTGCACAAGTACACTTACTTCCCAACTTGAAAATCCTTAAACATCTTGTTCTGTGCTACATAAATTTTTCTCGTCTTGTGCTACCTTCATGTTCTTCTTGATTACCTACATTTCCAGTTCCATCTCTGCTAACATGTCCAGTACTATCAACACCCTGTTAACTGGATCACTCCAACTAAATAGTAGTATTACAACTCCGCCCATACAATTCCTCAAATAGAATCATCCTCAATGACTCCTAATATCCATTGTTGTAATCAAACTCAACCAATAGAAGGTACTCTTGACATCTATTTTGTTGATTCATCACATACATATTTACATGTCCTCCAATAGCCTATTGACCCTCTCTATTTGTCCATATGTTTGTGGATGATAAGTTGTAATAAAGGCCAATTCTGTCCCCAAACCTAGAAACAAATCCTTCCAAAACTTGGAAGTGAACTTTTCATCCTTGTCTGACACAATCCTCTTTGATACACCATGTAGCCTCACTACATATTTAATGAATACCTATGCTACATCATTAGCTGAATAAGTATATTTCACTAGAATGAAGTGCGCTACCTTTGTCAATTTGTCAACCACAACCATGATATAATCATGTTGTCTAGATGTCCTCGGAAAACCTGTGACAAAATCCATAGAAATGACCTCCCACTTCCACTCTATGATTAGAATCGACTGTAGTAATCCACCTGGATGCTTACACTGTACTTTTACCTGTTGAAAATACAAGCATCTAGCCACAAACTATGACACTTCCTTCTTCATATTCGGCCAATAATAAAACTTCTTCACTACTTTCAATGTCTTATGATATCCCGGGTTACCTAAATATGGTTTAGCATTAAATTCCCTCAAGAGAAGCTTCTTGAGCTCATTGTCACCTGTCACATAGATCCTGTCCCTAAACCCGACCAATCCATTTTCCTTGAGATGATAGTCCACATCTTGATCACCTATACCTCCTTGTAACCTATGCATAATAACTCTATACTTTTCATTATGTTGTCTTGCATGTAAGATCCAATCCTGTAAGTCTATCCAATATTAACTCATAGTTGTTATACGATTCACCTGTATCCTCCTGCTAAGAGAATCTGCAAACTTCTTCTCTTTACCTTTGATGTACCTGATCTCAAAGTCGAACTCAATGATCGTGGCCAACCATGTAGCTTGTCTGGAATTCATATTCGGTTGGCCAAATAAATACCTCAATCCATTGTGATCACTCATCAATACAAACGTCCTGCCAAGAAGATAGTTCCTCCACATATTTAGTGCATGAATGATCACTACCAACTCAAGATCACTTGTCTGATAATTTTGCTCGTGCTCATTTAGTTTTCATGGCTCATAGCATACTACCTGTCCTTCCTACATAAGGACACTGCCAAGTACTCTCTTACAAGCATCTGTACACATCACAAACTCTTTGTCCATATCTGCAATATTTAACACTGGAGCATCCATTAACAACTTCTTCAATTTCTCAAAACTTGTTGCACATTCTTCTGTCCATTCAAAGTTCTTTCCTTTTCACTACAATGATGTGATTGGATATGCAATCCACGAGAAGTTATTGATGAACCTCCTATAATAACCTGATAGCCCCATAAATGATCTTACCTCATTCAATTTCCTAGGAGCTTCCCATTCCATGATAGCCCTTATCTTCTCTAGATCCACTGCTATACCTTCCTTGGAAACCGCATGTCCCAAGTAATGTATTTCTTCCTGAAAGAAACTGCATTTTCTAGGCTTGGCATAAAACTAATGCTCTCTTAGCAATCTCAATACTGATGCTAAATGCTCGACATGCTATCCTCATTCTTAGAATATATCAAGATGTCATCAATGGATACAATAACAAACTTGTCCAAATAAGGATACAACACACTATTCATCAAGCACATAAACGTAGCTAGAGCATTAGTCAAACCAAATGGAACTACAACAAACTCATAATGCCCATATCTAGTCTTGAAAGTTGTCCTGTATATGTCCCCTTCCTTGATGTGTATGTGATGATATCCGAATCTTAGATCAATCTTCGAGAACACCGCTTCTCCCTTCAACTGGTCAAACAAGTCATCAATCCTCGACAATGGATACCTGTTCTTAATGGTCACCTTGTTCAAATGCTTGTAATCAATGCACAACCTGAAAGTATTATCCTTATTTTTCTGAAATAATATCAGTGCACCCTCAGACTGTATTCATCGTACATTGTGGTTAAAGTAGTCAACATATTTGCAAGTGTCCTTAGTACGACCTCAACCTGACGGTTGGTGCACCACAAGTTGTTCTTCTTGAGTGTCAACACAAGAAGTGAATTTTTCAATTGTTCGATTTTATCTTCGGGTTTTTTATTAGTCGATGAAACAATCAATTGACCTTCTTCATATGTTTCAATTCACTATGCCAAATTAAGAGCCTCTTCACATGTCATGACTTCGTATATTCTTAGAGGGTCACAGATATTTTGCAAGAGACTAGTGATGTGCCACTACACTAATAAGTGTGCATCAATAATATATGGGATTTGAATTAGAATATCATTGAATCTCTTATCATATTCTATGATTGTCTCATTTGGTTGTTGTTTAATTTCTTTTAATTTTTGAGCTGCAAGGTGTTTGACATCCTGAGCCTTGAAGAAGGTAAGAAAGCTATTATTTATTTCATATTTCATATTTCATATTTGTTTGCTTCTTGGTGAGGTTCATAAACCATGTTAATTCTTTATTTATTAATGTAGTTGCAAACTCAACCATTGGATTATTTTCATCATTGATATTGTTCGCAAACCAAAAATTTTCACTAATGAATCAATGTTTCTTTGGATTCTCATCACCCTCATAGAGGGGAATGTGATTTAATCCCATTGTGCTTGTTGAAGTTGTTGATGTTCCAATTATTTTAGTATGATTTTTCTGAATGTTCATGACATAGTCAGCGGTAGGTCAACTACTCTCAAATGTGTTGCTTTGATCCTTATCGACAATGTCTCCTGACAATGACTCATTGGTTTGACATGCTTTATATATGTATTCGGTGAACCAGTTTACTCTGGGTCGTGTCTCTTCATCGAACAAAATCATACTTTCAATTTCTTTGATAGATACTAATTGTGGTAGCGGGGGTACAATCGTGAGATTAATGAGTTGGAGAAGTATTTTTTCAATTTCTTGATTCTCACTGTTTGATTGATTTTCATTGGTATTTACAGATTCTAGTTGAATTCTTCGATTTTCTTCATTATGACAAATGACTAGTATATTTGAATAATGTTGCGATGATTTTTGAAGGAATTATCTCACAGTGGGACTTGTTATGGCTATAGTTGAGATCCATTTGAATGGTAGGACCAGAGTCATCAATTTCCATTACATTTGTTTGTCTTCTAGGACTTATGAGTAGACCATTGTTTTCTATCGAAGCGAGTAATGCAACACCTCTCAACTCATCTGAGGAGTCTTGTGGATATTTTCTCACACACTCATGATTCTGAATTCTAATTCTCTAGTATTCTTCTTCGATTTTTTCCTGCCATTGTTGTCATTTGTCACTCGCTATTCTCCGGATGTCAGATGACTACCAGTGTTTTTGATTGTAAATGTGTCAGATACTTTTTTTTTTTTTTGGGCAGTTGATCGTCTTCCTTCCGTTTTTATAGTTATCAACTAATTCTCCAACTTTAGCTCTTCATTTTTCTTTTTGATTTATTTCTCATGACTCTTTACCACCCCACCCCTCCTCAACCCCCCCCCCCCCCCCCCCACCATGGCAACTCGACTTAGTGTCAGTGAGTGAGGGAGTATTCATAGACCATGTTTATTTTATTAAGAAGCAATCCCAAGCTTGTATGGTGTATTTACAATGAGCATCTAAGAAATTCTACCAGTATATATGTTGCTTCCACTAGTCCATATTTGTTGGGGTTTGCAATAGATGTCGATATTTGTCGATATGACCTGCATCTTTATCTAGGAGGAATTTATCTAAAAGGGTGGGAATCGGCGCAAAAAATTGTCGTGCAAGTCTTCAAAGACTCTAGATTTAACGCTGTTGATATAATTTAATTCTTATATTTCTTGTTCTTCACAAAAATCTTCAAATATCAATTCAACACACTCGCGCAGATTCATCCGACCATTGTTTGAGAGCTTTAACAAAAGTTGCAAATCTACTTCATTTTTCGGGTTTTTCATGGGTGACTTGGTTGATGAACTTTATTTTTGTTGTGGCACCTTCAATAAACCGCCTGTGCACATTAGAGAAATTTTGAGGTATAAAATGGGCCTCTTAAGGAATATTATAAAATAATAGTGGAAATAATTAAAAAAGATTAGATTACCTCATCAAGTTTTGGAAGGAAAAAGAAAAAAACACTTTTTCAACTCATATTTTCAAATGATCTCCATATGATTTTACTCAAATTTTGGATGAGAACACTAATTGGATGTGGAATTTAATTTTTCATCCAAGGAGTACCCATGTTGCACACTTTCAAAAGAACCTACTAGACGAAAAATGTGAAATATATGAAAAAATGTGATTGCAATCACATTTTTTTATGTATTTTTTAGTTATATTGTATTAGGGTCTATCGAAAGTATGGAACGTGGGTACTCATTGGATGTAAAATTAAATTCCACATCCAATGAGTGCTCTCACTCTAAATTTGAGTAAAACCGTAAGGAGATAAGTTGAAAATATGAGTTGAAAAAGTATGTTGTATTTTTTTTTACTCCCAAAATGATGAATCATCCCCATGGTTGATATCATCATATTGAATCATTTTGGTTATTATCAAGTTTATTTTTGTTGTATATTTTTGTTTGGAGGCCCATTTTTTACCTCAAAATTTCTCTAATGCTTTGGTAAAGAAGTTACCTTTGGCTTCCACTAAGGACAAATAGTTTCTTCGTGCATAGTTCTTCAGGTAGTTATTTATTTTTGTCTCCCATCACAATTGTATCTCTTCCAAGGTTAAAAATTATGATTTCATTTTCATGACTCAAGTCCAAAATACCGGCAAAAAAATCAATGTTGTAATCTAGGGAAAAGTATAATTAGAGGGAAAACCAATGTTGTAATTTTTTTAGAGGATTTGGGCTTAATTTTCATTGTTTTTAGAGGTTTTGGGCTTAATTTTCAAAGGACTCGTTTTAAGCTTAATTTCGAACGAACTCTTTTTAAGATTAATATTCAAAGGACATTTTTTGGAGGTATTTTTTAAAGTGATATTTTTTTTAGAGGCTTTTTTGAAGTTTTTTTTAAAGTCGCATTTTTTAAGAAGTTGGAATTAATTTTCAATGGACATTTTTGGAGGTATTTTTTGAAGTGACATTTTTTTAGAGTACGTGTTTTAGGTTGAAGTAAATATTTTATAATGATTTTTTAAAATGAGTGTTTGTCCAACTTTTTAAATGAATTTTTTTTGCCTTGGAAGGAAATATTTTGAGCTTCGTTTCATTTTTATAAGACATTTTTTTCTGTTGGAAATATGATGCAGAGTGTTGTCCTTGATGGCAACCCACTGAATGAAGATGAAGACATGCGACTGTTGACATGTGTTGTCCTTGATGGCAATCCACCTGATGAAGTTATGCTTGACTTGATGGACTTGGTAAATGATGTAAATCTGATGTGATATGATGCTTGTTGAGTGTTGTCCCTGAAAGGAAACTCACTTGATGAAGATGATGGCATCTTACTTGATGAAGATGTGCTTGATGGAATATGGTTTGATGAACTAAATCTGATATATCTACAGTGTGTACAGAAGGCAATGAAGAAAGGAATTAAGCATGTGCTAATTCTATGATGAAAAAGAGTATGTCTCTTTGTATACGCGGATATGTCTAGGGGAAGTCGTGTATGCACGCGGGAAGGAACGTTCCAAGTCGCGTATGGGTAAAAGCGCTCAAAAAGAGAAAAACAGGGGTATCCACCATGATATTATTTTGGCTCATGGTATTGGAAAAGGGGCCCGTGGTATTGAAGGCTCGTGGTATTGATTTGGCTCGTGGTATTGAAAAAGGGGCCCGTGGTATTGAAAAAGGATAAACCTATATAAGGAGAAGAAATTCATTGTGCAAACTCAATGGTGTGGGAGCAAGATGTCTGAGCTTGAATAAATACTTCTCTGTGAAGTATATCTGTATGGAAAAGGTAAAGGTTTGATGATAGATCTGAATCTATGATGCACCTATGAAGAAATTATGAAGCAGGATATCTAGATCTGAAATGTATTTGTATCTGCTAGATCTGTTTATGGAGTGATTAGATCTATGATGAGGCGAACATCTGTCTGAAGTAAAGGGTTGAATCTGAACTGAATATCTGATCTGAAGAAGTATGCTGCTCTATAATAATTGAAGATCTATACGCTACTTTTCCGCGGAGGAAGCGCGTATATACGCGGCTTCAGTGAAGAGAAAGCGCGTATGCGCAATGAAATACATACAGAGGTATACGCTGGTTTGTGTGGACGTAAGCGCATATATACGCGACATCAGTGAAGGGAAAGCGCGTATGCAAACTAAGGTTTGCTGAAGCAAGGGGTATGAAATATCTGATCTGTTCTGCTGTGTTTCTGCTATCTGATCTGTGTTGATAAGTATCTGTTGGTGATGTATGTCTGTTCTTAAAAATATGGAAAGGGTCCAGTATGAAAATATGATGAAACGTGGCCTGCAAATGTTGTTCTATTGAAGTTGTTGGATCCAGTGTGAAAATTGATGAAACGTGGTCCAAGGTGGTGCTGAGGGTTGTAGCCTTCAGTCAGGGGGTTGTAGCTCCCTTCCAGGAGAGGCTGGTAAACGAGATGAGGGGGTCGTAGCTCCCTTCCAGGAGAGGCTGGTAAACGAGTCAGGGGGTCGTAGCTCCCTTCCAGGAGAGGCTGGTAAACGAGCGCAGGTGGGTGCCTGCGTGCTGGTCAAGTCTGCGCCAGCACATATGTTGTAATATGTTTTCTCTATAATAAAATATTGAAGGGTGAGCAACTGCAGCGGTGGTTTTCTCCCGACTTGGGTTTCCACCTAAAAATCCTGGTGTTCATGTGTGATGCTTTGTGTGATGGTTTATTCTGTTCTTACTGCACATGTTTACTGCTTATTGAATATCTGATGAATAAATGATGGAATGGTTTAAGTAAAGATTTAATGACATATCTAGATCTCTGTGTATACGCTAGTTTCATAAAGGGGATCCACGTATATACGCTAGTTTACTGAAGGAAAGTAGCGTATGGGTTTTAAGGAATGAAAAAGTAAAAAGATTTGATTATGCAGTAAATACTGATTCACCCCCCCCTCTCAGTATTTTTCCCAACAATTGGTATCGGAGCGTGGTCCTTCTGCAGAAGCTTGATCGCTTGAAGGAGATCCGTCGCAATGGGAAAGAAGCAAAAGAAGAAGGTTACTCCAGGAAAGAAGAAGCCTCAGAAATCATGTATAGCAGAAATTGAAGGAGATGAAACAGGTATTGATCGTTGCTCTTGTATTTTACTTAATTGTATATGCAAGGATTATTATAGTGAAAGTGAAGATGAAGAATATTCTGACCAAGCTCTATAAGTGCTCATGGCAAAGAAGAAGGCTACTCAAAGTAAGGAGATAGCTGAATTTGACAAAAATGAATCAGATAGTGATTGGGGTCATCCCTTGAAAGATCTTAGTTGTGCAAACAATGGTGATGATAGTGAAGAATATGCTATCGAAGCTATCAAGATTAAAGATGAAGATAGTAAGAAAAAAGTTGTGGATCTAGAAGAAGTTATCAAAGATCAACAAAGAAAATTTAATGAGAAGGATTATGCTAACAAAGCTTTGGTATTTAGATTGAAAAGGATGTTCGATGATGTATACAGTCGAAGTAAAGGATATCAAGCTGGAATCATCTCTCTGCAAGCAGAACTTGAAGAAGAAAATAAGAAGAATGAAGGACTTGAAGCAGAAAACGTTTCTCTAAAAACAGATCTGGAAAAATCAAAGAAGAAGAATGAAGGTCTTGAAGCTACAGTCATCTCTCTACAAGCAGATCTTGAAGCATCAAGTAAGAAGATTGAGGAACCTCTACAAACGTTTGAAAAGGAAGGCCTTGAAACAGAAATTATCTCCCTCAAAGAAGACCTGGATAAATCAAACAAGAAGAATGCAAGACTTGAAGCAGAAATTGTCTCCCTCAAAGAAGATCTCGAAGCATCAAACAAGAAGAATGAAGAGCTGCAGCAAACATGTGAAGACAACGAAAATTGGTTGAAAGAAGAAATCATAAATCTGAAGGATCAAGTAGAAGATGGAAGAAGGAAAGAAGAAAGCATGACAAAGCAATGCCAAGCCTTGGAGGTTGAGGTAAACATTCTCAAAGGTAAATTAGAAGAAAAGATTAAACTTTTGAGGTTTCAAGATAGTACTAATATTTTGGACAATATTATGAGTAATCAAAGGTCTCCTGCTATCAAATATGGTCTTGGTTTCCATGAAACTGTTAAAGGAGAATCTAGCTCACAAGGAAGTGCCAAAAATTCAGAGGATGTCAATACAAAACCTGAAGTGGTGAAAGAGACAAAAGATCAACCATCAATCATGAATTCTCAAAGGAACGTTGAATGTTTTAAATGTCATAATTATGGGCATGTTGCAGCCAATTGCAGAAGCAGATCATTTCAGCCTCAAACAAACAGATCCTACATAGAAAGGTACTATGGTTTCTTCAAGGGATATTGTTTTTCATGTAACAAGTATGGACATAAAGCAGCTGATTGTAAAAGGGGGAAGAATAGAAATACTCATTATGATTCTTATGTTTATTTCTCTGGCCACATGAGATGTTATGCTTGTAACAAGTATGGACATGTAGAAAAAGAATGCAGGATGAACAGATCTGGGAAAGTGGGCAATTTTCAGCACACGGTTGGAAAGCTCAAGCAAATTTGGAAAAAGAAGGAGGACCGATCAGAAACGTAGGGAATTCAGACCCTACTGCAGTCATCCGCTTCTGGAAGCTTACTTCTCTGATTGACTGCAGGAATGATGTGGGATACATTATGAGATTTAGTAATGTATCGTCACAAGGGGAGCAATGCATGATGACTCTCATGGTTGATTTGATTAATCTGGTTATATGTATTTCTAACAGAACATCTGATATGAAGAAGACAGGTACAGGAAGGACAAGTCCAGGGGGAGATAAAGGAATGTGAAAAATTTCTATGTTTCACTTTCCATACGCGGGTTATATTCCCAAAAGCCGCGTATACACGCGAGTTTCATTAGACACAGTCGCGTATGCATTGATGATGAGAGAATTTATCTGATAGCTGAAGATCTGGAGCAGAGGTCCATGGGGAGCATCAGTCTGACTGTTAATAACTGAATTATTATTTCAGCTCAGTTTCTCAGTTCTAAATAATGAATGGTTTCTTGTGTTGAAGATTGTGGATGAGTCCTGTTTGCTTATTGATGAAGAGTATTCATTGTTGAGATGAAAGTCCTATAATTCGGAGATAAGGGCAGCCCATGCAGAGATTGTTGCTGATGACTTGCTGATGAACGTTTTCAGGTTACACAAATTAAGAAGGAGCACTAGTCCAGGGGGAGTAGCAGGTTGAATTCTAAATGGTTGCATTGTTGGCAATATGATTGCTTATTCTTTGGTTATTGTGATACTCATGCTCAAATGATGATGGCTTGGTACATGGTTTATGATGATGAGACGTTGAATGAGCTGTGTTTACTGCTTGCTGAAGTTTATCTGTTGGATGAAATTGGAAGTCTTATGATTCAGAGATAAGAATAGCTCATGCAGAGCTTGTTACTATGGTTAAGATATTTTTCCTACATATGGTACTTCATGTTAAATCTTAAAGATCATGGTGATGTTGGACCACATGGATGATTGCTAGAAACTTATGTGAAGATGTTGTTCTGGTATGGAAAGAATGTATTGATGCTGCAAAGAATCTGAAGACTTGGATACTAATGTGCTTATGCTACAACCATTGGATGATGCTTGAAGATACAACTACATTGTTTTATCTATCTGTATTCCAGGAAACTATTCAAATATCTCAGAAAGTTGTTGAACATTGTCTCTGCCTCACAAAGGATCAGTTTTGGTTAAAATGTAGAAGATGGTATTGTATACGCGGGTTTCCTGAAACACAGTCGTGTATATACGCTAGTTCATGCACAGAAAACCGCGTATGTCTGATTGCTGACATTTTTCAGTTTGGAGTCAGCTCTCTTCAGCACAGCTGCAGTGCTGTTTGGTATCTCTGATACTGTTTGGTATCTCTGGTGGTGTTCCAGTTCTCATAATTCTGTTTCTAATGTTTTGATGAAGATGCCTTGATGATTTGTTGGTGGAAGTTTTTAGGATGCACAAACTAAGGGGGAGCCTTAGTCATTTGGAAAGATTGCTTGGTTGCACAGATTCAGGGGGAGCATTAGTTTTGCTGAGTATAATGCATTGCTGGAATTATGGTGGTTCTGATATATGATCTCTCTTGAGGTCTTTTTGGTATTAATTATGAAAATTCATATTTGTACTTTGATGAAAAGGTCTGGTTGAGACCCATGTTGTAAAATTGTAATATTCGGTCATGTAAGGACTTGTCAATTTGTAAACCCACTTGGTTGGGTAGCTGAGTCATTTTTGTAAACCCACTTGGTTGGGTAGCTGAGTCAAATTTGTAAACCCACTTGGTTGGGTACTTGAGTCTCATATGTAAATCCACTTGGTTGGATATTTGATGTAAGTATGAGTCATTGGTGATAGGAACTTCATAGAGTCATGTACTTCATTGAAAATATGTTTGAAGATTCAGCATGAACTCAGGGGGAGCTTGGTCACTTCAGTATACATCAGATCTGCAGAACGCTTCTTCTACATGAGGAGAAAAGGGGATGAGTGTGTTGGTTTTGATCCGCCCGTTGCCCTTGATGTCAAAGGGGGAGAGTATGTTGGTTTTGATCCGCCCTTTGCCCTTGATGTCAAAGGGGGAGAGTGACATGGTGTTTGAATGCAGATAATGGTGTCAAAGAATTGGGAGAGTGACATGGTGTCAATATACTTATCTTTTGTGGTAACCAAACACCATCATGGTTGCCATCAAGTCCAAAGGGGGAGATTGTTGGAAATATGATGCAGAGTGTTGTCCTTGATGGCAACCCACTGAATGAAGATGAAGACATGCGACTGTTGACATGTGTTGTCCTTGATGGCAAACCACCTGATGAAGTTATTCTTGACTTGTTGGACTTGGCAAATGATGTAAATCTGATGTGATATGATGTTTGTTGACAATATGATGCTGAGTGTTGTCCTTGAAAGGAAACTCACTTGATGAAGATGATGACAACTTACTTGATGAAGTTGTGCTTGATAGAATATGGTTTGATGAACTAAATCTGATGTATCTACAGAGAGTACAGAAGGCAATGAAGAAAGGAATTCAGCATGTGCTAATTCTATGATGAAAAAGAGTATGTCTCTAGGTATACGCGATTTGGCCTAGGGGAAGTCGCGTATGCACGCGGGAAGGAACGTTCCAAGTCGCGTATGGGTAAAAGCGCTCAAAAAGAGCAAAACAGGGGTATCCACCATGGTATTAATTTGGCTCATGGTATTGGAAAAGGGGCCCGTGGTATTGAAGGCTCGTGGTATTGGTTTGGCTCGTGGTATTGAAAAAGGGGCCCGTGGTATTGAAAAAGGATAAACCTATATAAGGAGAAGAAATTCATTGTGAAAACTCAATGGTGTGAAAGAAAGATGTCTGAGCTTGAATGAATACTTCTCTGTGAATTATATCTGTATGGAAAGGGTAAAGGTTTGATGATAGATCTGAATCTATGATGCACCTATGAAGAAATTATGAAGCGGGATATCTAGATCTGAAATGTATTTGTATCTGCTAGATCTGTTTATGGAGTGATTAGATCTGTGATGAGGCGAACATCTGTCTGAAGTAAAGGGTTGAATCTGAACTGAATATCTGATCTGAAAAAGTATGCTGCTCTATAATGATTGAAGATCTATACGCTACTTTGCCGCGGAGGAAGCGCGTATATACGCGGCTTCAGTGAAGAGAAAGCGCATATGCGCAATGAAATACATACAGAGGTATACGCTGGTTTGTGTGGACGTAAGCGCGTATATACGCGACATCAGTGAAGGGAAAGCGCGTATGCAAACTAAGGTTTGCTGAAGCAAGGGGTATGAAATATCTGATCTGTTCTGCTGTGTTTCTGCTATCTGATCTGTGTTGATAAGTATCTGTTGGTGATGTATGTTTGTGCTTAAAAATATGGAAAGGGTCCAGTTTGAGAATATGATGAAACGTGGCCTGCAAGTGTTGTTCTATTGAAGTTTTTGGATCTATTGTGAAAATTGATGAAACGTAGTCCAAGGTGGTGCTGAGGGTTGTAGCCTTCAGTCAGGGGGTCGTAGCTCCCTTCCAGGTGAGGCTGGTAAACGAGAGCAGGGGGTCGTAGCTCCCTTCCAGGAGAGGCTGGTAAACGAGTCAAGGGGTTGTAGCTCCCTTCCAGGAGAGGCTGGTAAACGAGCGCAGGTGGGTGCCTGCGTGCTGGTCAAGTCTGCGCCAGCACATATGTTGTAAGATGTTTTATCTATAATAAAATATTGAAGGCTGAGCAACTGCAGCGGTGGTTTTCTCCCGACTTGGGTTTCCACCTAAAAATCCTGGTGTTCATGTGTGATGCTTTGTGTGATGGTTTATTCGTACAACACGCACTGTTCTTTTGTTTATTGGTGTGGGTAGACAGATGATAGAATTCATGTAAATAAAGATTTAATAATGAGATCTGAATCTGTGTCATCTTTCAGTTTCCTTAAAAGGAAGACCATCGCATATCACAACTAGTTCTTGAAGGAAAGTAGCGTATGGGTTTTAAGGAATGAAAAAGTAAAAAGTTTTGATTATGCAGTAAATACTGATTCACCCCCCCCTCTCAGTATTTTTCCCAACATTTTCTTAGATTTTTTAAAGTAAGTGTTTTGGATTGAAGTATGTATTTTTTGCAAAGAATTTAAAATAAGTATTTTTTTTTTTAAATTATGGAGGGACTATTCACATTAATTAACAAAATAGAATTACAGAGAAGAGCCTACTTGACTGCAATCCATGGACCTACACTTTTCTATGAGGATCTCGCACCCAAGGAGAAGGTAAACAAGGGGATGAGAATCTGGGTGGGGAGATCAAAAACCTAGACTTCAACAAAATCTGAGCACACAGGCTCGAAACAAAAAAAATCAAGCTCGCAGTCTCCAAACAGACAGAAAGGGAAAACAGAATCATATCAAAGAAAGCAAGCAAGAGCTACAACTCTGGTGGAGCCTCGGTGTCATCCGCTTCAAAGCCATCCTCGTCAATATTTATCAACTGCTTGGGGGTGTCGACCAGCCAAGCAGTGGGGGAGTGGTGAGAAGGACCCGCATCCTGAGGGAAGGTCTTCGAAGGGCCGACCTCGGTTTTGATACACGTGCTCTAATGAAGCCTGGAACGGTTCTTCAGAAGCTCGTAATGCGGCGAGGTGCTCTCCACAAAACGTAGGTGGTGCACTGTGCAGACAAAGGTTTCAAATTTCTGAGAGAGGGACTAAATTTTCTTTTCCAGATTCCTACTGATTTTGTTTTGCTCTTGCAAAGCGAGAGAGAGAAGTGTTTTAGTGTTCCAGTGTAGGTCAACCACTCTATGAAGAGGTTCTCCCTGCTGCGAGTCAAACCAGGGTCCGAGATCCACTGAAACTCCACATCAACTGTTTCCGTCAGGGTGGCCCGACACTACTCTGCCACCGCAACATCCAGACCCTCGAAGAATTCTTGCAAAGGCTCCAGGGCGACTTCCAAAAAATGCCGAGCCACGTTACGAGCCTGGGTCTCAGCTCAGGTCATGGGAGGTCGAGCAGGGTTATCCTAGAGGGAGGCATGGCTACGCCGGGGGGGATGGGGGGGAGGGTGGTGTCTTCGGCGAGGAGCCATGGCTGAAGCTTTGAGAAGAACAAGACGAAACGACTGTAGGAAGATGTGGGAAACCAGAGCAAAAGAGATAGGGGAAATACAGCGCCAAACTGAAGCGGACTGAGAATAAAACTTGTTGAGGGGGAGATAAATAGGGTGATGCGAATGGATCAAATCCGCCATCCCAGGACTAAGACGCATGGGAGGCCAGTTAATGGGATCATGTGAATTCATTGCGGAATGCCAGATGACAGACCCGCCTGATCTGAGCCTAGATCGCATATTTGTGAGATCGCACGCTAGAGTCCTGGATTGGTACATGTTCGATGTGGCTGTCAGAAATTGGCGGCTAGGGAAGGGCACCAGCCTTGTTCAAATCACTCCTACTTAATTCTTGGCAATCAGCCTTTATGTCGTGGTACTTGAAGGAGGTCCATTCCCTGGACACAAGATGTTCATGCGTGATGACCCCCTGATTGGCTAGGTAATCGGCCAAACCATTTGTATTTCTCCTAACCGCATGGAAGGAGATCCCTTTCGCCACGTTGATGTTGTCACTAATCCGCTGGAGTAATCGGTTAATACGCCATCCAGTAGAAATTTTCTCTAATTTTCTCGCCTGCTGAATTTTTCTGCAAGCTTGGGTAGTGAAAAATGAGTTTTTTTTTTTAAATTAATATTTTTTGATGTTTTTTTTAATTGAGTTTTTATTTAAATTTTGGAAGGAAAATTTTTGAACTTCATACTCTATTATCATGGGAAATCGAAGGAATTGCGCCAGAAAATATGATCGAAAATGAGACCCTGAGGAACGTAGAGAAGAGACGATAAATCTAGCAAAAGAAAGAGAGAAGCACTCTCAAATATTGAAAGGGAAAATCAACCTCAACTAGAATTTGAAGCAGGTATGTAAATGTAAATATTATGAATTTGATATTTAAAATTTTCCTAGTGTAAAATGTAAAGCTTAATTTTTATTTGATGAACTGATTTGAAAAATATTTTGCAATGTAAATAGAGAGAGATATTCCTCAAAAAATTGACGATGAGATACAAAATTTTGAAAGATAAAGTGAAAGAGATATTGAACCAATGATTGAATATGGTGAAAATGTTGAAAGAAATTCAAATGAAGAAATTGGATCACAAGGTATATATATATATATATATATTGAACACATGCACGTATTATTGAAATTATACATATTTATTAATTTAGTTATTTATTGAATATGTAAACTTATTATGTATTATTCATTCGAATATGTATATATTAAATCAATGTCAATGATGAGATGTTAAAAAATGTTGACACTCACAAATATGGATAGAAAAGTTGACCATGTTATATGATATCGTGTTAAACGCATTTTTGATACGTACTTCATAAAGGAAAATGTGACAGTTCAAGCCCAAATGTTGAAAGGTCTCCTATCATTAAGGAAATTAAAAGAAGCTACGACTTTATTGGGTATTCGAAAATCAACAAAAGATAAAAAGATGAAGGAAAATGTGATACAAAATATAAATAGTGCTATAAATTCAATTAGAAGATCTAGACAGAAAAATGTTTCAGGTGTACATAGAGCAATACATATGGCAGTGGTTTCATCATGTACTAAAGAGAATCGCTTGGTAAAATCTATGGCACGAGCATTAGGAACCTCACAAAAAACTTTGCACAAACATCGGAAATTTCAGTTGCAAATAGATGTAAATGAAGAACTTGTTGGTTGGAGAGCTATTTGTAGGCAACCATACAAAGATAGACTTGGAGAAAATGTTAAAAAAACAATATATGAATATTGGAAGAACAATTCACGTGTTTCACCAAAAGTAAGGGATGTGACGTGAAGAAGAATATCACAGAATCACTACGAAAAACATGCAAAACATTTCTTGGAAACCACTAGATAGATTTGTTCAACAAGTTTAAAGAAGAGAATCGTGAAATTCATGTCTCAATCAGTGCTTTTGTTCAACAAAAACCATGGTATATAAAACCTATCACCGTACGTGACACTTGTTGTTGTCGTTGTCATGTGGAATTTGAGTTATATTATGACACATTTTGGAAATATTCACTTCCTCCTTCCACTATCTGTGATTTCATATCTCAAATTCTATGTGAAAGAGAAAGCAATGAATTGTTTTACGAAAATAAATATGTTGGTGGTAAAAAATGCAATGATAATGGAAATTTGACTAAATTTTAAAATAAATATCGTATTGATATAAATTATCAATCATTGTCCAACATTAAAGTGAAATGGAAGAGATATGAATATATCCATACATCGATTCAAGGTTCAAATAGTGCTAAAAGAATTGAATTACAAGAAGAATAAATTTTTGTGATAGATTTTTTGAGAAAGTTTGAGGTAGAAATTTATAAATACACCAAGCATTCCCATAGAGCTCGATGACAATAATTGCAATTCAAAAAATCCCGTGAATTTTTTCCACCAGAGACCATTTTGTCAGTAATTGATTTTGCAAAAAACTACACATTGTTCCACAAAAAGAAATTCATAGTGAATACTATCATTCTAACCAAGTATTCATGCTCGTCCATATTCTATATAGACATGCTGGACAAAATGTCGATCATACAGAAAGCACCAGTAAAAATCGACATGTTACTAAAGAATATCACTTTTATATCAGCGACGACTGTACACATGATACATATTTTGTACAGCATTATTTTGGAAACTTTTAGGACTCTTTGAAAAGTCGTGGAATAAAATTCAATGAACATTGGATATGGTCAAATGGATGCGTAGGTCAATTCAACTCTTCACGATCATTCTTTTGGTTGTGTTGTCTTCATAAGAAAACCTGCATTAACATTGTTGGAATTTCTTTGAGACTGGCTATGGAAAAGGAGAACATGATGGTGTAGGGGCATGCGTAAAATGAGCACTTCGAAGATATCAAATGAACCCCTCTGCAAACCGACATATGGACACTAAAGAAGTTGTTCAATGGTGCATCGCTTCTCTAAGCCATGAGACTAGCCGATCAAGGGAAGTGCGAAGATACATTCAATTTAATTTTTATTGGATATCTAATTTTAAATAGTGTACATTTATCACAATGATTATCTTTGATGGTATTTTGATATCATATTTACATTATTCTTTGAATTTTGTATATATAGGTTTTTTTGGCATATTGGGATCAAAGATGTTGATAGATCAATTAGAAATGATGTTGAAACAATAAAAGAGACTCAAAAATTGCATTCAATTAAAACAAAGTTGTCCACAAATGTCTTTGCATTGGATAAAAGAAAATATTCTTGTTTTTGTCATGTTTGCATAGACAACACAAAATCCAATGACGTTTGTGAAAACAAAATGTATGTAAAAGATTGGAAACGTACAGAGCTAAATACAAAGGGGAAAATGTCCGTTGCAATTCTTGAAGAAATGCAATCAGAGGAGACAACAATATCATCTGATGGTGATCAAGTTTCTGATATTTTTAGAGAAGGTAACATTTGAATTGCTTTCAAATTAGAAAGATCTAGAAATAAATTTAAATACATAAGTTTGTTAAGTTTGTTTTATTGTGCAGGAGATGTTTTTGTTGTAATTGCACCTATTGACAACGATGAAAATGTGAAGTATTATTTGATGTGTTGCACTGAACGAAAAATGAAATTATTAGAAAACTATAATGATCACAGGTTTCCATATGAAAAAGGATTTATTATACTGAAAAGTTATTTTTTTCAGACAAACTAATCAAAGTGGGGATTTTGTTTACTTTGAATACTATGAACTTGATGTCAAGTTGTCAATATAGTTACTTGGTGTGTGCAGCATGTATAAAGTTAATAGAGGTTCAATCAAAGAAAAAAATGAAAATTAAGAAATGGAAAATGTCAAAATCCGATCATGAACGGACCATTGAAAATAGCATTCCATTGGAATTGTTTTGATTGAACTGCCCAACAATTTCTTCTCTTTGGATTCATGTTTTATAACTTCCAGAAATCAACTAAAAATTGAGCTTCCTTGTTATGTTATTTATGCAAGTGTTTACACATGTAAATTTTTTGGTACATGCACACTAGTATCAACTGAAAGTAGCTTTTCTATACATGCATTGATGAAAAATGTTGCAAGTACTGGATATATTTGTTCTAGAAGTATTGAATATATATATATATATATATATGTGTGTGTGTGTTCTAGAATGCAATTAAAACTGAAAGTAGCTTTTCTATGTGCATTAATGAAAAAATTTGCAAGTACTGGATGTATATGTTCTAGAATGCAATTAATTGAAAGTATTTTTTCTAGGTGTATTGATGAAAAATGTTGCATGTGCTAGATATATACATGTTCTAGGCAATTAACTGAAAGTATCTTCTCTATGTGCATTGATGAAAAATGTTGCACGTATTGGATATATATATGTTCTAGAATGCAATTAACTGTTCAAATAGTTTTACTATGTGCATTAATGAAAAATGTTTCACGTACTTAGTATATATGTTCTAGAATGCAATTAACTGAAAGTAGCTAAATTCTATTGGCATTGATGAAAAACGTTGAAGTACTGGATATATATGTTCTAGAATGCAATTAACTATTCAAGTAGCTTTTATATGTGCATTGATGAAAAATGTTGCATGTACCGGATATATATGTTCGAGAATGAAATTAACTGAAATTAGATTTTCTATACATGCATTGATGAAAAATGTTGCATGTACTGGATATATATACATTATAGAATGCATTTTTGAAATTTTATGATTGTTTGACACATCTAACAAGACCTAGAATCTTATGATTGTGTGTGTATATATATATATATATTGTACTTCAAATGTTTTAACATATATATTCAAACATGTGTAAAGTCATTTCTACATGTTAATATATTCATGTGAATTTTTTTTTTTGTTTGGAAAACGACAACTTGAATTCTAAAAACAAAACATAATATCATAATCACATGCCAAATGTAGTTCAACCATCCAAAACTTGAGTTTTAAATTTTTTTTGATTATATCACAACATTACTTCACATGCCATGTCAATTGTTGTTCAACTGTCCAATAAAAACATTTAACATTATATCACATGCCAAATGTAGATCAACCATCCAAAACTTAAGTTTTAATTTAACAAAACATTATAGATCACAACATTACTTCACATGCCAAATGTAGTTCAACCATCCAAAACTTAAGTTTTAAAAACAAAACAAATTATAACACAACATTACTTCACATGCCAAATGTAGTTCAACCATCCAAAACTTAAGTTTTAAAAACAAACAAATTATAACACAGCATTACTTCACATGCCAAATGTAGTTCAACCATCCAAAACTTGAGTTTTAAAAACTTTTTAATTATATTACAACATTACTTCACATGCCATGCCAATTGTAGTTCAACTATCCAATAAAAACATTTAACATTATATCACATGCCAAATGTAGATCAACCATCCAAAACTTAAGTTTTAATTTAACAAAAAAATATAGATCACAACATTACTTCACATGCCAAATGTAGTTCAACCATCCAAAACTTAAGTTTAAAAACAAAACAAACTATAACACAACATTACTTCACATGCCAAATGTAGTTCAAAAGCAAAACATTAATATAGATCACAACATTACTTGACATGCCAAATGTAGTTCAACCATCCAAAACTTAAGTTTTAAAAACAAAACAAATTATAACACAACATTACTTCACATGCCAAATGTAGTTCAACCATCCAAAACTTGAGTTTTCAAAAGCAAAACATTAATATAGATCACAACATTACTTCACATGCCAAATGTAGTTCTTGACCATTCAAAACTTAAGTTTTAATTTCAAAACAAATTATAACACAACGTTACTTCACATGCCAAATGTAGTTCAACCATCCAAAACTTGAATTATAAAAACAAAACATTATAGATCACAAGTATCAAAAGTTGAGTTTTAAAAACAACACATCATAGATCACAAGTATCAAGTATTAAATAACATTACTTCACATGCCAAATGTAATTCAACCATAACACTTTAAAAACAAAACAAATTATTTAACACAACATTACTTCACATCACATGCCAAATGTAGTTCAACCATCAAAAACTTGAGTTTTAAAAACAAAAAAAATTATATATAACGTTGTAGCGTTACTTCACATGCCAATGTAGTTCAACCATCCAAAATTTAAGTTTTAAAAACATTATATATCACATTCACATGTACCAAATGTAGTTCACATAAAATATGTCCAAAATTTGTAAATCTCACAAGTATCAAGTATCAAGTTATATATGACTGCATCTAGATAAGACTAGATATATAAAAAGTAAATTTAAGACTAAATCTATTGAAAATATAATATTGCCTGTGCATGTGCATCATCCATCAAATACAAATGGATGTAGTGTCTTTCCCAGCAAAGTCTCAGTCCTCGAACTATCCTACGAAGCATGCAGAACCTGTACACAATGTGTACAAACATTAAAATTTGATGTTTTAAAATTGAGTGAGAATATATAGAACTTCATGTAAAAAACAAAATGTAAAAAGAAATCATGTAATACCTCATGAGGTTCCCTCTCCATTTGTTGTTCGTCCACTACAACTTCCCCCACAGGAACATCTCCAACAGTAAATTGTACAATATACATGTACAATTATATATATATATATATATATATATATATATTAAAAATTTTCAAATGAAAATGCATATATATATATAAACTTATTTTCAATAATATTAAAAAAAAAAGTTAGACAACTTGTTCAAATGGTTCAAATGGTGTGGATGTTCCTATCTCCATCACTAGAGTCCGTATAGAAAATAAATCCTCTATAGAAACCTAAAATTCAAAAAATTTAAAAGTATAAAATAAATCAAGATCAAGATCTCAATTTATAATAAAACTTTTAAGCTTCAATTTATAAATTATAACTTAAAAACATATATTTAAGTGAAAAATTGAATACTTCTGCTGGTGGATTTGGCACATCTCCTAAGAGAGGCTCCAAAAGAAAATCTCAAAAAATCAAAAATTCAAAAAACTTAATCAAAATCTCTAGATCTCAATTTATAATAAAACTTTTAAACTTCAATTTATAAATTATAACTTAAAAACATATATATATATATATATATATATAAGTGAAAAATTGAATATCTGTGTTGGTGGATTTGACACATCTCCTAAGAGTAGTTCAGAAAGAAAATCTACAAAAACCTAAAATTCAAAAAATTTAAAATAACTCAAGATATAGATATATCTCATTTTTTAATGGAACTTTTTGAGGTGGAATATATAACTTAAAAACATAAATTTTAAAAGTGAAAATTTGTCCATATTTGTGGATTTGGCACATCTCCTAAGGAAGTAGAAGGTACATCTCCCAAAGAAGAAGAAGGTACCGCCATCCCAAAAACATCAGATGGAATCAGAATCTGTTAAAACATTTTATTATATATATGTACATGTACATGTGTGCACAATTATTTATTTTAAAAATATCTCATCATGTTTCGATATATATAATAATAGATAAAAAAGAATTGTACATGATCATGTTCACTTAAAAAACACTAACATTTGCCAACATATCTTGATGGTGAGAACCATCTTGATTGTATGATTGATGGTGAGACCCATCTTGATAGTTTGAACTAGAGGCTCCGACCGTGATACTAACATTTTCTTCATTCATCAAGCGTGACAACTGAAAATGGTGTTAACATATAATGATACATTTTTGTTAGATTAATGTATACAAAAAAATGTATGTATATAGGTATTTATTACAAATTGTACATGTGTTAAAATAATTGAACCCAACCATTGACACATACTGTTCCAATGCCCTCTTCCTTGTGAACAATTAGGTTCTGCCAACCATTGTGACAATTCTTTGCATATGTTTCGATATCTTCAACAGTCATGTTGTCAATCTTTTCATATGTATAATATACAAAATTAGCGCATGCATTCTCACATACTCTTTGCCGATTCAGACAAACATCGACTCCACCCAATCCACTTTGAACATTGTCAATCATGGCATCCCTTGCTTCTCGATTAATTTGAGAAGTGGCTTCCATCTCTAACCACAAAGCTTCGACATGAAAAGGTCGACTAACCAATGGTGGCTCAGGGCGATGCAACTCAGCATCATGCCTAGCGCCCCTACGGTCACACAATTGACCTTTCCCAGGACCAAAAAATTCAGAGGGAAGGTCATTGTAATTGGGTTTCATTTGCAAAAATAATTTTGCATAAAGGAATTTTTTAAAATAAAGCAGAACTTTGTCGTTCCATGGGAGTCTTCCATAGGCCGCAAGGTGTCTATCATACAAATAGTGAGCTATATTAGGGTGCTTGAAATACTGCACCTTCAACATCTTTCTTTTCAGCCCTTATTCGAAATTAAACATAGACTTGGTCATATCTGTTGTAACTCTTTGTTTAACAACCTCTCATTTATTGGGACCCATCACTATTTCCTTTATTTTTCTCATGACTTCTACAAAAGTATTAGTGGTTGGCCCAAGCTTTCGGTACACATCTACTAGTTTTCCTAAAGAGTGTGTAACAATTTCCAAGCTTTGTCGACTCTTAGCAGTTAGAGTCAAAGCCACGAGATCTCTCTGCAGTTTTGCATGAAGATGTTGACACCTTTATAAGGTGCATTGTTGCATGTTTGTTTCCCAAGGTATATCAGAAATGTCAGCCGGATAAGTCATGGTTGGTGGACAACCTTCTTCTTGAATGACGCGTTCTGCCCTACGTCTTTTTAGTAACATTTGGAGCAGCGTTTTCAACCTCTGCATCAATATATAAAATTTTGTATATTAAAAAAACACATGTAAACATATTTGTACAAATTGAATGAAAAAAATATTCAAATTGATGGCCACCTCAATGTGGTTGGCTAGCATCTTTCCCACCCTGAGACTATTGATAACCGTAACGACCCTGTTGAGAACCAGCACAACCACTGATTGGTTGAGAACCAACATGACCATCTATTGATTGACCTCTAGGGGAATACATATCACCACCTTCATGCAATCCGCCAACACTTATTGATGGTGCTCTAAGGGAATTTGAACCACCACCAACCTCACGAGACAAGAGAGAATCTTCATTGACTCGTATTTATGCAGGAATGCAACAAAATACACATATATCCATAGATACATAGATGTAGTGGAAATAATGTTTCATTTTATTAATAATAAAATAATTGAAATAAACAGCTAGGACGCTGGTAAGCCTATCTCTGAGAAGAGATGTGGTGGCTACAGGCCTCTGAACTGTGTTACAATGATACATAATGGAAATGAGCAAGCGAGGGCACTGGTAGCGTATATCTGAGAAGAGATGTGACGGCTACAAACCTCCCCACTTTGTTACAGAAATGATGGGAACAAGGGAGCTAGGGCACTGGTAGTGCTTATCTCTAAGAAGAGATGTGTCAGCTACCAGCCCCTGAACTGTGTTACATAAATGAAATTTGTTTACAGATAGAATGGAAATAAATAGCTAGGGTGCTAGTAGGCTTATCTCTGAGAAGATATGTGGTGGCTACATGCCTATTAACTGCGTTTCAAAACAATAGATTGAAACATGCCTATAGAAATAATGGAAATGGATGAGCTAGGGCACTGGTAGCATAACCCTGAGAAGAGATGTGATGGCTACCAGCCCCTGAACTATCTTAAAATTAGGCTCGAAGGCCTATTTATTTTTGAGAAACAATGTAAAACCTGAAACGTCCAAAAACCTAACCCTAGGAGATGCAGCGCCAAAACTGTGGGTCTCGTTTGGGTAAATTGGTGCTTCAACTTCCCGGGAACATAACATTGGCATCCGATCTCCGTTTGACGCGCTCAATATCTCGTTAGAAAGATCTATCTGAGGACTACAACTTTTGAGTGAGAAACATTAGTCTACAACCCATGTTTCTCACGGTTTCCCCAAAAAACGTTGTTTAGGGCCTCAAAACAGCTTCGAAAGTTCAGGACCCGAAAAACTGCTAAAAATAGTAACTTGTGCTGAAACTTACAAACTGAAAGAACTGATGGTGGGGATTCAAATGGAGTAGGTGGGTGGCCACCAATATCCACCTAGATCATTAAGTCCTCAAAATAGATTCAGGAGTGCAGGACCCGAAAACCTGCTAAAAATAATAAGTTGTTGGAAGTGAAAAGCTGCAAGAATTGATGGTGCGGGCTAAATGGAATAGGTGGGTGGCCACCGATATCCACCTGGATCATTCCTCCCTCCTTAGGAAGAAATGGTATCCATTGCATTAAGTTTTTCCATGGGGGGGGGGGGAAATTCTGCTGAACTTGGTATTAGAATTGTCCAGGATGTCGCGGACCTGTTGGTAGACGTGCTAGATGTAGATGTGTCGTTGGTGGGCAGCCGTTGAAGGATCTGGGCAAATTTATCCATCATCACATTCATCTATTTCTCGAGGGCCTCCTCGAGCAAGATTTTGATAGGATCTCCTGCTCCCTCATATTTCCTTCCTTCTGCCATGGGGGGTCATCTGGGTTCGCAAGGTTGAACTCCTTATACCCTAACTGTGTTGGGGACATGAAAAAAAAACATAGAAAGAGCAGACCGCTCTGATACCACTGATCCGGATTTATGTAGGAATGCAACAAAATATACATATAGCCATAGATATAGAGATGCAGCGGAAATAATTCTTCATTTTATTAATAATCAAATGATTGAAATAAACAACTAGGGCGCTAATAGGCGTATCTCTGAGAAGAGATGTGGCGGCTACAGGCCTCTAAACTGTGTTACAATGATACATAATGGAAATGAGCGAGCGAGGGCACTGGTAGCGTATCTATGAGAAGAGATGTTATGGCTACAAGCCTCCCCACTATGTTACAGAAATGATGGGAACAAGCGAGCTAGGGAACTGGTAGCGCTTATCTCTAAGAAGAAATGTGTCGGCTACCAACCCCTGAACTGTGTTACATAACTGAAATTTGTTTACAGATAGAATGGAAATAAAAAGCTAGGGCGCTCGTAGGCTTATCTTTGAGAAGAGATGTGGTGGCTACAGGCCTATGAATTGTGTTACAAAACAACTGACTGAAACATGCCTATAGAAATAATGGAAATGGATGAGCTAGGGCACTAGTAGCGTATCCCTGAGAAGAGATGTGATGGCTACCAGCCCCTAAAATATCTTACAATGAGGCTTGAAGGCCTATTTATTGTTTAAAAACAATGTAAAATCCAAAATGTCTAAAAACCTAACCCTAGGAGATGAAGCGCCAAAATTGTGGGTCTCGTTTGGGTAAATTGGTGTTTCAACTTCCCAGGGATGTAACTTTGGCATTCCATCTCCGTTTGACGCGCTCAATAGCTCGTTAGAAATATCTATCCAAGGAATACAACTTTTGGGTGAGAAAAATTGGTCTACATCTCATGTTTCTCACGATTTCCCCCAAAAAATGTCGTTTAGGGCCTCAAACGGCTTCGGAAGTTCAGAACCCAAAAAACTGCTAAAAATAGTAACTTGTGCTGAAACTTACAAACTGAAAGAACTAATGGTGGGGGTTCAAATGGAGTAGGTGGGTGGCCACCAACATCTACATGGATCATTAAGTCCTCAAAACGGCTCTGGGAGTGCAGGAACCGAAATCCTGCTACAAATAGTAAGCTGCAAGAATTGATGGTGCGGGCCAAATGAATAGGTGGGTGGCCATTGACATCCACCTGGATCATTCATAAAAAATATGAATTTATAATAAATTCAAAAGTACATTCATATGTGTGAATACATGTGCATATTCATTGATTAAATTGTGTGAACCATACCATGATTGCGTGAACCATGGGCATGCTCCATTGATGGAGTAGACACCCTTCTCCTCTTGGCTCCTAAAAAATAAAAAATAAAACTTATTAACAACTAATTTAACTCACAAAATTGATAAAAAATCAATTCCATATATACACACATGTATGTATATGTATAGAGATTTAATATTATATTTAAATACCATAAATAGCCCTCAATCCTTGATCCCCCTCTCTCGTAGAGATATGGGATTTTGTTGATCTTCGTTGTTCATCCTCCATGATAAATATATCTATAGTGGACATTTACAATTATTTTTTAAAGTACTATTTAAAATAAATTCAAAATAAATTTTAGAAAATTAATGTAATTTAGTGTACACAAATTATGTAAAACACAACTTTCAAAACACTAATTGATGTGTGAAATTCAATTTAAGAATTTTTTTTTATAAAAATGTTAAGATCACTAAATTTCTCTTTACATGGTGGGAGCACACTTGGTATAAAATTGAAAAAAATACATGGTCATTAAAAAAGAAGTGTGAAACTCCATTTAAACAAAAATTTGTTGAAGTCTCCGCATTTCAATTTTATAAAAATGTGAAGTTCACCACTTGTTGCAAATGTGAAGTTCACCAAGTTGCGCTTTACATGGTGTGGTGGGAGCACACTTCGTATAATTGAAAAAAAAACACATATTCATTAAAAAAGACGCATTTATAAGTACAAGACACACACATATCCAAGATATGTTACAATTTCCATCAATAAATTTTAAAGGAGAGCGTCTCAACAGTAATTAATCTTTGAGAGATTAATATTAAAATTTTGAAGAAGAGCGTCTCAAAACCAATTCATCTTTGAGAGATGAATCTTGAATTTTTGAAGAAAAGCGTCTCAAAACTAATTCATCTTTGAGAGATGAATCTTGCATTGACATTGCCCCATATAATTCTAATTCATCTAATAATTCACCTTTGATAGATGAATCCTTAATTGGCATTGCCTCACGCAATAGATCAGTAGACATCTTATTCACATTTGTACAATGTTAAAAAATTGAAATTGGCTAACATTATTGTTTGCTATTCCATGCAGTTCTTTTAGCCTCTCCTTCTTAACTTGGTACACGCCATTCATCTAGTTGCGCACAAGTTCAGAATTGGTGAAAACTACAATTCCATTTGATCCATACTCCATAGTTGTTCCCAAGCCTTCTATCAATGCAATATAATATGCCTCGTTATTTTTTGTTCTTCTCAGTATATTCATTTTCCTTTGGACGACTTTTCTAGTCACAATATTGGAAAGCACATATGTAATCACTGCTTTCCTTGGATTGGGATAGCAAGAAACATCTATGCATAATTTCCATTTTTCAACCATATTTAGTGGATTTTTTTATCCCTGAAAAAACCAATTTCAATAAAAATATATTAAATTGACATTTATTGCAAATGCATGGGAGAAATGACACATGTTCATGAGATAAATGACATGTGCATGGTTTATCTTAAAGTTTGACTTAAAGTTTATGGTAGAATTCACATATAGAAATGAGATGTGTTAAAGATTGCATTGCCTAGAGTTTAAGGGGGATTTATGACACATATACATGGTTCATGCATGGTTTGCATGAAAGTTTGCCTTAAAATTTATGGTATAAATCACATCTAGTTCAATAATATGCCTTAAGAAAGGATGAGATCCAGAGGCCACCTAGCCCTTTACAGACTGCTTTAGAACTTGTAGAAGTTAAGACTCAACCAACAAACTAAAATCGTATGGAAGTTCAGCCACTTTAGGTTCAGTTTTTAGGCCTTAAAGTTTTCCTTGAATTAATGGGGGAAAGCCTTGAGTTTGGGGATACTATCCTATGAGAGTTCAACCACTTTAGGTTCAGTTTTTAAGCCTTAAATTTTTCCTTGAATTAATGGGAGGAAGCCTTTAGTTTGCGGGAGAAATGACATTTACATGGTTTGCAAAATTATTTTATGCACTTACTAAAACAACGTTAAGTTTTTAGGCCTTAAAGTTTGCCTTGAATTAATGGGGGAAAGGCTTGAGTTTGGGGGAAACTATCCTATGAGAGTTTAGCCACTTTAGGTTCAGTTTTTAGGCCTTAAATTTTGCCTTGAATTAATGGGAGGAAACATTTAGTTTGTGGGGGAAATGACATTTACATGGTTTGCAAAATTATTTTATACACTTACTAAAAGAACTAGTTATGTCAAAAGTCACACCTTTATGACTTTATGGGAGAAATGAAATAGAAATGACACATGCCTTAAAGTTTGCCTAAAATTTTATGGGAGAAGGGAGAAATAACACATGTACAAGGTTTTCCTTAGAGTGGTAGTGGTTTATGGATATTAAAATGAAGAACTTCTATTTAGATCTGTTCCAGAGATTGACTGTAGGGGCATTTACGGGATATGTCACCTTTGAGAAAAGAGAAGATCCAGAGGCTACCTGGCCCTTTATAGATTCTGCCTTTAGAACTTGTAGAAGTTAACCCTCAATAAACAGACTAAAATCCTATGGAAGTTCAAAATCCTATGAGAGTTCAACCACTTTAGGTTCAATTTTTATGCCTTAAAGCTTGCCTTGAATTAATGAGAGAAAGCCTTTAGTTTGTGGGAGAAATGACATTTACATGGTTTGCAAAATTATTTTATGCACTTACAAAAAACATGCTTTAAAGTTAATGGGAAAAAGCCAACATGACATGTATGCTTTAAAAAATTTGCCTAAGAATTTATGGGAGAAATGACTCATGTACATAGTTTTCCTTAAAGTGGTTGTGGTTTATGGATATTAAAATGAAGAACTTCTATTTAGATCTATTCTAGAGATTGACTACAGGGGCATTTACTGGATATGTCACCTTTCATAAAAGATGAGATCCAGAGGCTACCTAGCCCTTTACAGACTCTTCCTATAGAACTTGTAAAAGTTAACACTACATGTCCCAATTATACCCTATGAAGTGTATAGAGGGCCCGTGGAATCACTCACACTACTTTACGCAGACATAAGAGTGTATAAGAGTGTACTAAGTTCAAAAATATGGTCATATTATTGGATATATTTCCCAAGAGCCCGAATGTACTCCTTGAGTATATGTGGGGTCTATATAATCATCTACAAAAACAAGTGATTCTTTGCAAGCTAAGGATAATGTATGAGCCATGTGTATACGCACATTATCTAGAAACCATAGGCCAAAATAAATGGTACTTAAGTGGTTTGAAGAAAAAATAGCGCCAAGAAGCTTTGAAGGAGGGGAATAAGAATTGGAAATGGGAGGATAATAATAAAATAGCCACTACACATCCATGCAAAGGTAGTAGAAATAATTCTAACCATTTCAACATTGATGGTCACATTAAGGAGAATTATTGGATGTTTGGTATGTGTTATTTTCTTTATGTGAATACCCCCATGCACTATATATTTTTCTAAGCATAGTGGTGGGAATAAAATGGGAGGAAAGGACCCCCACTTCAGGGTTTCATATAGACGAAAAATTCCCCACATACAGGTGTTCAGGGGTAGTGCCCCAAAAAAACGTTTTTGGTAAAAAAAATCTCCCTTTATGATGGTTTTCATCACATGGTTTTTTCCTTTTAGCATTTTTCTAGTGCATGGTAGTTTACCCCATGGTTCTACAGTTTTAGTTAAAGAACTAAAGTTTTATCTGATCCAAGGTAATGGATTGGTAGTTTATTATTGAATATTTTTCATTTTATTAAGAATCTATTTGAAACAATTAACTATATAAGGTTAAAACCTATGTTTGATATCAAATCACTTTTGGTTTCAATGGGAAACTTTTATGGCTAATGTGTTTTTTCTCGAAATGTGATAGACCCCATTAAAATGGAAGATATATCGAAATGATTCCTATGGTGTAATAAAATAGTTGAGTAGTTTAAATATATAGATGCATAAATTCCATGAGCATAGTTTTGAGATATATAAGTCCAAAATGGAATAGTTATTGGTGAAAAAATATTAGTGGATCCCTATGGATATATCTGCTTCATTAAAAGAGATTTTTCTATAAGGATGGACTAATTTAGAAAGAAGAGAAAATATCACAATTATATGTTAATGTACGTGTGTTTTACATTGAATATTTTTCATTTTATTAAGAATCTATTTGAAACAATTAACTATATAAGGTCAAAACCTATGTTTTGTATCAAATTAATTTTGGTTTCAATGGGAAAATTTTATGGCTAATGTGTTTTTCTCGAAATGTGATAGACCCCATTAAAATGGGAGATATATCAAAATGATTCCTATGGTTTAATAAAATAGTTTCAAGTAGTTTAAAGATATAGATGCATAAATTCAATAGACATAGTTTTGAGATATATAAGTCCAAAATGAAATAGTTGTTGGTGAACAAATATCAGTGGATCACTATGGATATATCTGCTTCATTAAAAGGGATTCTTCTAGAAGGATGGACTGAGTTGGAAAAAAGGGAAAATATCACAATTATATGTTAATGCATGTGTTTTATATTGAATATAAAAGGCTTTTTCTCTCTCTCATTGTTTGAGTCCCGATCTTATAAAAGGTTTCCACTAAATCCATTCCCTATTAATTTTCATGTGAACCACATTCTCAAAGCCACCCATCTATGTACCTAAGAGCCAAGCCAAGTGTAAAAGGGGCTAATTTCATATTCTTCTTTAACACATATGTGATTAATTATCGTTAGAATTTATATGGTAGAAATACGTATAAATATTAATCCTTAGTATAGATCTATTTTGACTTTAAGGAACATTTCATGTTTTTTAGAAAGTTTATCTTAGGAGGTAGAACTAAACCGTTTATAACCCACAAAAGAAACCATGGCCCGTGAGCGTTACATGCAAATACAAGTTACTCCCATGTTTGAAAGACCACCTCACATCATCATAAGGGTTGGAAACCACTAAGCACCCATACTAAGTTCCCTAGAAGGGATGACTATCATATTTAATGATTGGGTTTATCTCCAAGGTCAAAAGGAAAATCAAAGTTAGGAAAGGGAATTAGAATAGAAATTAAGGTAATACCATGACCTTTTACCCAATATTGAACGAAGGTGAGCAACCATAGATATCATGAAGGAAGTTAAAGAATCCAAACTATCTGATATGATAGGTAAGAGTGTAGTATACCTAAAATACATATAAAGACAAAATTGTTCCCTTTAACACTACTATAATTGTGCATGCATAAGAAATATTATCTTTTTTCTAGAAGGATATTCTGAGAGGAATCTTAAGCAAGTTATTGAAGGTTGAAATAACGAAGCTCTGGGATTATCAATTGTAGGTTTATACCCTCTATTGACCTACATTGAAGGCAATTCAACTATCTAGTCCTTGACCAAAATTGCAGAGGCTTAAATTCGGGTTTCCTAAGAGTTTTCAGAGGTGACACTTGGTTGTTTCGATTGGTTTTCTGAGCATCTTTCGGTCAACTGTCGTTTGGATTTTGGAGGACAGTTTGATTATCTCTCTCTCTAAACATTTATATCTATTAAGAAGAAGAAGATCTGTTGGGTTTTCCCTTATCTGTTTTGTCTTCTGCATTTTATTTCTATGTTCTATATACAATTACTGTCAAGATCCTTAACCAAAATTGCAGAGGCTTAAATTCAAGTTTCCTAAGATATTTGCATTTTATTTCTATGTTCTATATACAATTACTATCAAGATCCCTAAACAAAATTATTATCTATATACAATTGTCAATTATCGTTTGGATTTTGGAGGATAGTTTGAAAGTCAGGATAGTTTGATTATCTCTCTCTCTAAACATTTATATCTATTAAGAAAAAGAAGATCTGTTGGGTTTTCCCTTATCTATTTTGTCTTTTGCATTTTATTTCTATGTTCTATATACAATTACTGTCAAGATCCTTGACCAAAATTGCAGAGGCTTAAATTCAGGTTTCCTAAGAGATTTGCATTTTATTTATATGTTCTATATACAATTATTGTCAAGATTCTTGACCAAAATTGCAGAGGCCTAAATTCAAGTTTCCTAAGAGATTTCAGAGGTGACACTTGGTTGTTTTGATTGGTTTTCTGAGCATCTTTCGGTCGGTCAATTGTCATTTGGATTTTGGAGGACAATTTGAAAATCAAAGCCTTGAATTTGACTTCATTATCGTTGTAAAATATTAGATTATCTCTCTCTCTAAACATTTATATATATTAATAAGAAGAATATTTGTTGGGTTTTCCCTTATCTGTTTTGTCTTCTACATTTTATTTCTATGTTCTATATACAATTACTGTCAAGATTGATCTAATGGTTAAAGTGATTGTTATTTAAAGTAGAATTGTAATTGGGATAATAAAAGGACATTGAAGTAATTTTTGCAAGAATAGAACATACCATTGTTAAAAATTAGCATGGTATCATATCCCAGTTTAACCATTTAATGTTTAACAGAGAATTTTAATGATAGAGGATTTCATACCTAGAAATTCGCAGAAATTCACAAACGAAGCCGCATGTAAGAATAAGAATGAAAAGTAGGACAAATGGCAATTAAGAATCCTTTATCATGTACTTTAAACAAGAGACATCTTTCAAGGTTTCTGTTTTGAATCAAGCCAAAGGACAGGGCAAACCATAGACTTCTTTGGACAAAATTTTAATAAGAAAACCTTTCAGACAACAATCCAACAATCAAAAGACTACTTTCAGATAAGAAAACATATAAGATAAACAATAAGAGCAGCCTAAGATCAAACAGAAATAATCTAATCTGCTTTTGACCAACTCTTTAAAAATCTTTAAAGCAACCTTTTGAGGTAGTCCAGAGGACAGGGTGCACCATAGACTTTCCTGGTTTAGACTCTACTAAGCATACTTTGAAAAGATCTTTAAAAAAAATATCTCAAGTTGTACTCAAAGGAGCATGGACTCACCACTTAATTTCTTGGTTTCACTCTATTTAAATCATTCCTTAAAACAACCTCTCAAGCCGTACTCAAAGGAACATGGACTTACCAAAAGAGAAACTCCTTGGTTATACTCTATTGAATCATTTCTAAAATAACAAGCTAGATGGAACTGGAGGGCAATTAAGAATCCTCCAACTAGACCTTGCAGAAGAAAAAATTTAGACGGTGAAGAGTGTTCGGTGCTAAAAGGTGTCTTTTAAAACTCCTAATCGCCTCACATTAATTATCAACCCAGGTAAGTCTTTTTGTTTCAAGAGTGTACACAATATGTGCAAGCTATAAATCCAAAGAGTAATGATGTGAGATAATCTATTAAATTTAGTACAAGACTAAACAGATGCAATCATAAATCTCAAGCTGTAACTTTTAAAGGAAATAATACATCTAAGATTCAAGACTCAAACCTCTACTAAAATCATAATTAAATCTCACACAAGCAATTTTAATTAATAATAGAATCAGCCGAGAGCACAGAAGCAATAACTCATCTCTTCTTAGTTGATTCAATCCAAATCATACTCAATCTCTACAAAGCAATCCAAATGGAAATGATATCAATCTGAGAGTTCAATAGCAATAACCAAACTCTTACAGATGATTAAACTAATGCAATGCATTGTCTAGATAACTCACGCTGTGATCAAAGGATATCAATACAAATTATAAGCAGAATATATATTATCTCAATAACAGGAAATAATAAACAACTGAATAAAATAGATTCACAGAAACAGGAAATTATCAAACTAATTAAATGCTCGAAACATCAGAAGCATAATACAAAGAAGCAGTTAACTCCAACAGAGGCTAGGCCCTTAGCCGCCAGCGAGCACTGCTAACTTACTTCAGATAATGCGAGAGAACAACAACTTCAATTAGATATTAATCATCGAACTTGAGTAGCATTACAATATAATTATGTCTTTTCAGAACTACGTTCTGTCCATAATTATTCTCATAAATAAATCTATATTCCCTCTCATAATTCTCTCCTTTAATCTCTAATTTTTTTCATTTAAATACACATAGAGCAGAGAGAAGTTACAACAGAAATGATTACAAAATGATTCCCATAAAAAAATTAGATTTTTCACAACCAATTGATCAGCAAGATCATATATGAAATATCTTTCCATCAATCATTCAACAGGAACAAGTCAAATTTGGTATTGCAACTGAGATAATTTGGAGAACAGCCGCAACAACAAATCTAGGAAAATCGTCTTCAGAGAACCTTCCATTTCTCTTAATACGAACCGAATTTGGGCAAAATTCTCTTCATTAAATTTATTCGGTCAGTTCTGGAAAAAACCCATGTTTTGGATTTTCCAGATTCTTCTCCATTTGCCCACAACGTCCAATGAAAAATTGTCACTTCTTATTCCAGCGAATTTCTGAGTTGGAATATTTAATGATGAGCTGGAGATCAAATCTGCAATCTGGAAAATATCTTGGAGGCTAAAATGGTGAGTGATGTTATAACACATTTATTAATAAAGCATCATTGATAAAATCATGCATAATAATCATCAATTTATTAAAAATAAAGGAGAAGAAATAATATTTATTCATAAGAGTATAAATAATTATAAAATGGAATTATATGATAAACCATGATAAAGAATGGTAGAAATGAATGAAATAGGTGTTAAAAAGTGATAATAATAATGACAAACTAGCAACCCAACATACCCCCAAACTGAATATATTTCATGTCCTCATGCAACCCAAAGCCTTGTTATTAACCAAACAATAATACAAAAATTGTTCATTCCAACTCATGAAATGGATGGAACAAATGAATTCTTCCTCAAATAATGAATATTCAATTTTAGCAATCTTGATGAAGACATAAAATTTTTTACATTTGACATTCAACTATATGTATATGAAGTTGCAGCAAAATATGATATAAGTAACAAAAAACTTCATTAACCATTTTCTCAAAAACTAGATTTATACTATATTAATGCTTCTATGATCCAAAAATCAGATCGTTTTGATGCACGGATCATGAGATATAAACAAAATGGTTGTAGGTGATAGTGCATGATTTTCGAAATTTTATGAACTAATTTAGCGTGAAATTATCTGGGTTTATGTATTTTAATGATACCTCTTTGTTATCCAGAAATCCCAAGAATTTAGTTCATAGTTTTAAAGATATATGCATTTATCAATTTTTGCACTGTATAAAAATGAAATTGTATGCCTTAAATGAGAAAGAAAGTAGAAAAAATCCATCATGTGTAGTAATGCCTCCCCCAAACTGAAGAATTAGCATGCCCTCATGCAATGCTAGAAAACGAATGGAGGTGGTTGCTACAATCTGTTGAAATCTATGTTTGGTGTAAAACAACATTGAAGAAGGGAGGTGTTGAGAATGAATAAGATGGTTATAATAAATAAATAAATGAAAGGAACACTCCCCCAAACTGAAAGATTTGTCTTTGAAAAATGGGAAGTGGTAAAGATGTGGAACGAATGATGATAAATAACGCTCAATGGATTTTTCATGAAATTCTCCTAAATTCGTAATAAATCAGAAAAGTATGCTATTTTACCTCAAGTTTTACCTCCGAAAAAAAAAATGTGGAATGACATGTATGGACTGGCATTTGTTGAAGCTGATGTAGGCTGAGCGGATACTAAAAGTGATGCAAAATGTGGAAGCCATGCAAGCACATCATGTCTGAGCAATTCTGCACGTTTGCGAGTTGCGCGAGCCTCTGTCGTTAGGGGGAAATAGTGTGGCCTTGCTGCGAATATAATTCCTCTCCATACTTGTTGTTATCCTATAACAAGTCACTATTTTTCATGCAAAGTTCTTGAATCCACAGTTTTAGCTTTGAATAGCAACAGATAAGATGCATGCAAAAATTTTAATCAAAAAAACTTTTGTATAAATGTAGTACTAATATTTTGTCAAATCATCAAGTTATGGCAGATTTCAGTAATTATATCGCATGTTATCCCATAATGCATACATTTCTCCTCTGCAATTGGAAAAGGGATTCCATGACCATAAAGCATATGAAAGGTGTTGTGCTGACGGAAATGCAAGGGAATGATCAATACGGCAGTAAATGAAGCAGAGTACACATATCAATGATAGGACAGTAAGAGGTATGGTTATAATGAGAGCGGAGTGTGTAAATATAGTTATGAATAAGAGATAGGACTCTTTGGATGGATAATAATTTATGAAAAAGAAAAGGACAACAATATGCAAAAAAGATGCTTTTTTGACAGTATTGTAGCCGAGAATGATGCGATTGATTGGAAAAAAATTTCTCATGTGTAAAGGTTAAAAACAGGGAAAAATTATGGAATAACTTCTCTGATAAAAAAAGAATAAGAAAAGGGTATTATAGTAATAATTGATGATAAGATATAACTTCAATACCATAAGCAGAGCCTCTGCTGCTAGTAGGTATCCATAGCCTCGGCAGGATTGTTTTTTAACCCGTATGAGCTAGGATCCTCAATTTATAAATGGAGAGTTCTAGTGCTGTTCTACAGAAGAGATCAGTGTGTTGGCGTGGTAACCAGATAACCACACTGCCATTCACTGGGATGTAGCAAAAGTGATCAGGCTGGCTCATGATGAGACCTCCTGTTCCACGGATATTTTGGCTATCCAATGGATCATAACCCTGGTGTGGTGGCCATAATGGGAATGTCACTTCGTTACAACCTTAAGAACATGGTAGGCTGGCTCGTAATGAGACCCCCTATTCTCCATCTGCAAACAAAATTTTGTTGTGATTACATAGTTTTATGATAAAAAGAGGGAGGCTCAGTACTCCTTAAGAGTAGGGATGGCGAAAGAAGTTGAACATGTCAATAGAAAAAAAATATACCCATAATCTCATTTATTACAAACAGAGAAGATTATAACCAGGAAGGGTGGAACCAACATGGTATTAAGATGATCAATCAATATCATGTACAACAGAAAACGATGCAGTAAAGTAGTATATAAATAACTGTGTCCCTTTAAAAAGAATTTCTCATCTAGAAGTTGTCCTGTTAAAGATCATAATATTAATGATATTCACTTGCTTCAATAGAATCCATAATTCTTGTCCTCATAAAATTATTGTACTTCATGCCATGCAAGGGAATCAGAGAAATGGGCTGGGATGGCTGGGAATGATTGTGCAAAAGTGTTGTTCTCGAAAATACTCACAAAATGTTGTTCATTTGAAGGAACAACAGTTGTTCCCTGTAGGGAATAGCAAAAGAAAACACATGCGAAAAAGTGTTATTCCCTATAGGGAACAACAAAATAAAATACACACGAAAAAGTGTTGTTTCTTATAGGGAACAACAACTGTTCTCTGTGGGGAACAACAAAGAAAATGTACACGAAAAAGTGTTGTTCCCTATAGGGAACAACAAGAGAAAACACACACGAAAAAGTTTTGTTCCTTATAGGGAACAACAACTGTTCCCTGTAGGGAACAACAAGAAAATGCACACGAAAAAGTGATGTTCCCTATAGGGAACAATAAAAGAAAATACACATGAAAAAATGTCGTTTCTTATAAGGAATAGCAGCTGTTCCTTGTAGGGAACAAAAAAAGAAAATACACACGAAAAAGTGTTGTTCCTTACAGGGAACAACAAAGAAAATGCACATGAAAAAGTGTTGTTCCCTATAAGGAACAACGGTTGTTCCCTGTAGGGAACAACAAAGAAAATAGGAAGAGGAAAAACACTGACAATCAATCATTCCTACTGCTCTAAACAACTAAAAGACAATCGTAAAAAGAAAGAAAAGAAATAGAGAAAAAACAGGAAAAACAATTGTATTTACAGAAAAACAAAAAAAAAGAAATCATATTTACAATTAAAAAAGAAATAACTTTTTACAGACTTGAAGCTGCCAAAGGATTTCCTTCTGCAATTGAACCTTCCATAGTGGGGTCCTCATTGTTCAATCGCCAATGGAGCGGAAACTGCAATTTGAAGGAATCAACACCTAAAACACAAAAATATAAGAGAAATAAGAAAAGAAACAACACTTTATTTAAAAACAATATATAAATAAATAAGTTAAGTTACAACAATTATGATGTTATTTTCTAAGGGAATATCAATCTGTCAATGGAAAAAGAAATGATCTCTTGGAAAAATGTTTTGGCAGCAGTGCCATGCATCTTCGAATGGGAATCAATTCTTCATTTTTTCTGTTATGAATCCATTAGGTAATGAATTAGATGAAATTCCCTTGTTTCATTAAAATTTCTTTCAAGAATCGCTCGTCCATAAATTGACCTTCTTTATTCTCCTAAGACCTGAAAAAAACAAGTGTATACTTGCAATAAAACATCAAATCATGGAGAAAGAGAGGTGATCAGGCTCCCCTAATCCAATAAATATGCAAAAAAAAAGTATTTACTCTGCAAAACAAATCGATAGAAAAATAAAACAAATTTTATTTGTCACCTGCGGGAGAGCAGTGGTCGACCATACTAACTAACAGTGTTTTAATCATAACTTCTTTGTTTTTTGTCCAATTTGAGTGATTCCAAATCCAAATGAAAGTGAATTCAGAGAGATGTCTCCAATAGAAACAGGTTTTAAAAATTCCATGTAATGGTATGTTAAATTTTCTTTGAACAACTTGCATAATAGAGTCATTTTTTATTTTCCAACTCAGAACAACAGTTGATATTTCAAGCACAAATTTTTCATTTGATGATGGATTAGGCTGATTCAAATTGAAAATGAAAGTAGATTAATTTATTTATCTCCAATAGAAACATATTTTTAATACAAGAATAATTGATGGGTCAAATACTTTAATAAACATCTAGAAAAACAGAGTTTTAAGAGTGCTGATTTAGGATAGACAGTCAATACTTGGGTTATATTTTCCTCATAGGATATCCAAATCGAGTGATTAAAATTTCCTTGTAAACTATATTCATAGAGTAATATACCATAGAAATATATTTTAAAAATATAGTCATTTAAGCCTCCAAAAACGCGTTGTCCCAACTCTGTTCCTGAGCTGCCTACTAGACACCCTGTCAATATTTTGGTTATAAATTTTTCGTTTCAAATCAAATTGAAGTGATTAAAATTGGGTTGGAAATTATACATCAAGGGCTACTTAGGATATAAATAGGTTTTTAAAATGTAGTCATTTAGGCCTCCAAAAACTTGTTGTCCCAACTCTGTTCTTGAGTTGCCTACTAGACGCCCTGTCAATGTTTTGGTTCTAACTTTCTCGTTTAAAATCCAAATGGAGTGAATCAAATTGGGTTGGAAAGTAGAAATCAAGGGCTACTTAGGATAGAAACATTTTTTTAAAATATTCACATTTGGTCCCTCAAAACATGACTGTCTCGACTCTATTTTCAGAAGTTTCATCAAGCCCGCAAGCCAAAAAAATATGATATTCAAGTCATTTTTCCATATTGGTGATAAAAATGATTATGAGTGTTTGTAGAACTGTTATTTTCAATATAATACATCTAAATATACAAATAAATTAAAATATTTATCGCCTATGTTGATATCCACAACGTGTTGCAACAAAAACAATTATTTTTACATAATAATAAAAATATATTTATTTATGTCCTTATTTATTTATTTTCTACACTAACCTACTCTTCTTTTAAAATTGAATATGCTTACGTATAATATTACTTCTAGTGAAGCCATTTTCGAAATAAGGCCTCCAGTATGTGCATACCCAAATTTGAAAAATGCATGTTAATAAATAGTAGGGTATGAGAAGCCAACTTCCCTTGAAATGATGGTGCCAAAAATTGTTGAAGTATGGAGTGATGCTGAACACAAATGGAGTGAAACCAATATTCAATGTATCCCTTACTTTCTTGATTTCCCATAGCCATCATATCATGAAGTTCTTGAGTGTTTAAAATGACTTGTTGATGCAGGCTAGAAGAAACCTCATTTTCTTTCATAACCTCTACAGTTTTTGGATTTGATACATTCTGAATCTCAGTATAAGTTTTCTCCAATGGTGCATGTGAGATAGAATGGATGGGAAAGGTGGGTAAATTTTTTAGTTCAACACTGTAAGCATGTTGTACTGGTTTATTATGGTGAGGGTGTGGAATGAGTTGAGCAGGAAATTGTGTAGGGAATGGAGCATTTTGAAGATGTAGTTGATTGGGTTCAATGGATGATTTTGATAGGAAAGCAAGATGTTGTGGAAGAGATGGAAGATGTGTTTGTGTTACAAGATGAGGGAGAGTAGTCATGCAATCATAAAATGAACCGTGCCAAACTTGTAGACAAGATTGGTGGTGGTTATATTGAGATTGGCATGGCTGCGCTAACATATGAGTATTCCATAATGGATTATGCAAGTAAGAGAATGGAGATGAAGTGTTTTGAACCATATCTGTAGGCCACGATTTCCATGGTTTTGACATTGTTGTAGCTTTCACATCTTTTTGATATGCTACTTCCATCCTAGATAAGGAAGAGTGAGTATCTATGGGATGCTCCTTTTGGCAATGAGGGAAAAACACTTCTTCAATTTCTTGATTTTTCTGAACCTGTAAAATGTCCAATTGTGAATTTAGAGAGCTAGTAAAATCATATTTAAAATTTTTAAATAAAACATTGATTTTAGCTCTTATGTCTCCTCTTGTAGTAGATTTGGAAAAGAAATAAGAAGCTTCTTTAGAATTCTTACCAGCCTTGGAGATTCCTCTTGAATACCTTATGCAGAATTCACAAACATCATCATATGATAACTGAAAAACATCGCGTTTTCCTATCAGATTTAAGAGTTCTAAAAATTCATCTTTGATTCCTTTGAGTATGAGTGTTTTTAAGATCTCTTTTTCCAAATACTTATGCTTTGATTTTTTAAAGTTGTATCGAAATCACTCCACATAGTCCTCCAAGCTTTCATCTTCCCCTTGTATCATATTGAAAATATCTTCATCGGCCTTGCAATAGTCTTGGTACTTCTTCAAGAATACATTCTTCATGTCCTCCCAAATTTGGATGCAATTCCCACCAAGGTTCATGAACCATCGGAGAGTTGCTCCTTTTAGAGTAAGAGGAAACACTTTCAACCTTCGATTATTAGTACAATAATCATATCCTCTACAAAGTATTTCAAACTCAAATAAGAATGTATCTGGATCTTCATTTGTCAAACCATGAAAATTTGGTAGAGACGATGGGGGAATTGTGTGCATTTGTGTCACTCCTCCTAGATCTTTGATATGGAATTCAAAAGTTGCAATGTGATCCATTTCTTACCATAATAGAAGATGTTCTTCATGTGTTTCTTTGAGGATCCTCCTTCAAATGTTCCTGTCAATTGGTTAGTGAAATGGGTGATGCTTACATCACCACTCGAGTGGAATTACAAGATTTTTTAAAAAATTCTACCTCTAAAGTTCCTACTTCAATTCTTACGCAATTATGCTGAAAAGCGGGCAGAGGAGCAAGCTCTTTACTTACTCGTTACACAAGTTCTTACCTTCCGTTTTTAATATCCAATTCTTTCACAACAGAAAAACATCAAACATACATCACTCTCTGTGAAATGGCAACACTCTCCCTGACAACGACGCTAAAATGTTGGTTGATAAAAGGCGTCTTTTAAAACTCCTAATCACCTCACATTAATTATCAACCTAGATAAGTCTTTTTGTTTCAAGAGTGTACACAATATGTGCAAGCTATAAATCCAAAGAGTAATGATGTGAGATAATCTATTAAATTCAGTACAAGACTAAACAGATGCAATCATAAATCTCAAGCTGTAACTTTAAAAGGAAATAATATATCTAAGACTCAAGACTCAAACCTCTACTAAAATCATAATTAAATCTCACACAAGCAATTTTAATTAATAATAGCAGTAGCCGAGAGCACAGTAGTAATAACTCATCTCTTCTTAGCTGATTCAATCCAAATCATATTCAATCTCTACAAAGCAATCCAAATGGAAATGATATCAATCTGAGATTTCAATAGAAATAACCAAACTCTTACAGATGATTAAATCACTGCAATGCGCTGTCTAGATAACTCACACTGTGAACAAATGATAGTAATACAAATTATAAGCAGAATATATATTATCTCAATAATAGGAAATAATAAACAGCTGAATAAAATAGATTCACAGAAACAAGAAATTATCAAACCAATTAAACGCTCGAAACATCAGAAGCATAATACAAAGAAACAGTTAACTCCACCAGAGGCCGGGCCCTTAGCTGCCAGTGAGCACTGCTAATTTACTTCAGATAATGCGAGAGAATAGAAACTTCAATTAGATATTAATCATCAAACTTGAGTAGCATTACAATATAATTTTTTCTTTTTAGAACTATGTTCTGTCCATAATTATTCTCATAAACAAATCTATATTCCCTCTCATAATTCTCTCCTTTGATCTTTGTTTTTTTTCATTTAAATACACATAGAGTAGAGATAAGTTACAATAGAGATGATTACAAAATGATTCCCATAACAAAATTGGATTGTTCACAACCAATTGATTCGCAATATCATATCTGAAATTTCTTTCCATCAATCGTTCAACAGGAACAAGTCGAATTTGGTATTGCAACTGAGATAATTTGGAAAACGGCCGCAACAACGAAAATGGGAAAATCATCTTCAGAGAACCTTCTGTTTCTCTTAATATGAATTGAATTTGGGAAAAATACTCTTTAAAAAATCTAATTAGGTCCATTCTGGACAAAACCCATGTTTCAAATTTTCCAGATTCTTCTCCATTTGCCCACAACGTCCAATGAAAAATTGTCACTTCTTATTCCAGCAAATTTCTGAGTTGGAATATTTAATGATGAGCTGGAGATCAAATCTGCAATCTGGAAAATATCTTGGAGGCTAAAATGGTGAGTGATGTTACAACACATTTATTAATAAACCATCATTGGTAAAATCATGCATAATAATCATCAATTTATTAAGAATAAAGGTGAAGAAATCATATTTATCCATAAGAGCATAAATAATCATAAAATGGATTTATATGATAAAACATGATAAATGACGTGATAAAGAATGGTAGAAATGGATGAAATAGGTGTTAAAAAATGATAATAATAATGAAAAACTAGCAGCCCAACAAAGAGTAAACAGAACTAAGGTGCTTTCAAAAGACATTTCTTAGTCTAAAATTTTTACTCTACTGTAATAAAGAAAGATGGAAACATAATGAAAACCAGAAATAACAATAACAGATAGAAGCAGTTCACCAACAACCAAGCTCAGGGATCCAGTGATCTAGCCTCCTCCATTAACAAACAAATCAGGGCATCCACAAGATCCTAGACATCAATTTACCTTCAACTTCCAAGAGACTATGTATTACTTCAAAGAGTCATCAAGTGCCAACAATATAATGAGTTCAGATGCAGTATTTATGCTACAAATGAGGAGGTGAAGCTAAGATAGGGTTTGAGTATCATTTATTACAAAGTAAGTGCATTCCTAACCTTGAAAACCATGCAAGGCATAAGACAAGAATATCTGCAACTACTTATCTGTTTCAATAACTCCTATATTAACTTCTAGAGAAGAAGAGGTAAAAAGTTTGACTTTTAAGGCCTATAATAACTTTTACAATAACTGCCTTAACAGATATAAAATATCACTGCTTGTGTAATAACTACCAAATGCCTTTATAGAAAGAAATCATGTTGTAGGTGGTAGTTTGGTCTTTGGAGAAGTGAATGATTCTTCGTTGAGTCATTTGAAGTTGTCTTTGGGCACAAGCTGTCTTTGTTTTTTTATTATTTGTTTTGTTAAACCTTTGACCTTTATCTTTTAATCATTGTTTTAAGGGCTAATCCTCTATGTTTATCCTATGATGGAGAATTAGTCCTTAATCCTTTTGTTTTTACTTTCTTCCTTTTTAATCTCTGTATTATGGATTAATCCCCTTGATTTGTTTTTGATAGGAGATTAACCCTATAATCTTTATTTCCTTCATTTCCTTCATTGTTTCTTCTTTTGTTTGTTTGTATGTGTGCAGGGAGGGTTTCTTTAGGTGCTAGAGGGTTCTGTGACCACCCAGGATCATGATTCCAGTAGTGTTAGGGTTTAAACCCTTGCCTTCATTCCTTTAAATTTGTATGAAACCCCTAGGATTGTCATCCGGGGCTTCAATTGTCTTTTTCGGGCCATTGGACCGCTTTTTGGGCATCTCAGCCATTAAAAATCTGCACAAAAACATAACATTTAATCTTTTAAAAGCCTGCAGGATTAGATTGATTACATTTTTTAGGGCTTTGAGGCATCGGGTGGAAATTTGCAGAGGAGGAGAAGGCACAGGGGCATGGTTCCGAAGGCAGAACCATGAGAAAATTCAAACGGAGGCGAAGAACGTTGATTTTTGCGTGGGGAGGAGAAAGGTGGTTTTGGAAAACCACGACAATTTATCATGCAGGTGAAAGGAGATAAGTGGTATTGGCTCGGGGCTGCATGATTCCATTGATTGATTTCCGCGTGGTGGGGTGAAAACCGCTTTTATCGTGCGGGTTAGGAGTGTGAAAGTCTGGCGCCAATTCCCGCACGATACGAGATCTAGACCGTCAAATCTAAAATGGTGATATTGATGGTGTGGAAGGGTCGTAGGATCGGCGTGCAAGTGTGGAGGGTGGAGCCTGGAGACAGGTGGCGGGCTGTGGCTGGATGGCAGAGCTGAGTGGAAGGCAGGGCCCGGTCATGATGACATGGCGGGATTTGTCATGTAGTTCGGGCTTGTATAAAGAATGGGCAGAGTGATAGGGGCACGAATGTCATTGGATCAGAGCCTAAGTTTCAGGATCAACGGTGGAGATTGGTCGGGAAGGAAACAAAGAGACGGGGTAAGGTAAAGGGGAAGGGGCTAGGAAATAGGCAGAAGAAATGGTCCTGTGTGGAAAAAGAATATCGAGGGTCGAGATGGACAGGGGCTTAAGGGAATAGCCGTAGGTAAGCGTTTAGAGTCATATGGGTGAGGGGGCTGAGGTTTTAAGCCAAAAGGGGCTTAAAGGCCTATTTCACAAAAAGTGGGTTTTTAACATAAAAACAGAGTGTTGCAAGGTTTTTAAAGGGTCCGATAGGGTAAAAATAAAAGTTTAAACAATGTAAGAAGGGTTTTTACATTGTTTAAGGGTTTTTAGAAAAAAATGATGAATAAGGGGGGTTTATGAGAGCTTGTTAGGGGAAAGAAGAAATGGGTTTTGAGAGGGGAAAAAGAGAGTGAATGAGAGTGTAAGTGAGGTGATGAAATCAGGCAAATAGGCCCAGAAAATGGAGTTTTCTTTGGAGTAGCATGGTAGACTTTAAGAAGGCAAAAGATGAGGTTTTAAGTGAATTAGTTAGGTTTAGGATGATGAAGGTAGTGAGATTTCTAGAACTCACAAGGTTTCCTTAAATATTGTTTCTAGAAATCTTAGGATTTTGAACTTAGTCATATTTTTATATCAGCCAAAATTAATGATGACTAACAGTGGCTCCACTTGGGGAGGGCAAATTTCTTTTCAAGGTGTCCAAAACCTTCAGTTTATCAAATCTCTGAGTTTCAGCAGAACAATGTCTTTTCCATTGAGCAGATTTCCTTTCTTTTTTCTTGCTGATATTTCTTTGAAGTGACAACCTTTAACAATCTGCAATATATGATTTCTGTCAACAACATTCTACCTACCTAATCCTACTTGTCCTAACATTTTTTCTTCTTTGAGTGCATTTTGGATTGGTAACTCTTGACACCTTTATTTTTGTAGACATAAATAAACTATCAAATCCTATCCTTGTTTCTTCCAAGAGCTCAGATTAAGCCGTTTAACTCTTTTTTATTTTCTACTTAAACTACTTGACTGCCAAGATTAAGCTGTTTGGCAGTTTTGTTTCTCTAACTATTGACATGAAATTTAAAACATGGTTCAAATCAAGATTAGACAGTCTGATTAACCATGGTTGTGGCATTTGGAACAGCTGCACACAATCATTATTTGCAATAAAGTAAATTTAGAAAAATAAGGCTATGATTTTTCCTTTGTGAGACATCCTTATCTATCTCTTTGGTTCTGTTTTGAGCATGTGGAATAAACATCTTTATATTTCTCTAATATATTTTTTCTGATAAGCCAAGTCTGAAATAATCTTGACAATCATTGCTTCTACTAACTTATCAATATAAATTTAAAGCATGTTCAACCATGATTAGGCTAGATGACTGAACAAGATATCCTTTTGATTCAGCAATGGCATTTGCACTTGCACACTTTCAGTAGTACTGTTTTTGGGGTATGGGGTTGTATCTCTTTTGAACTTGCCCTCTTTTCCTTTTATTTTCTTTCATTTTTTTTGTATTTTATTTGATTTTTCTCATGCTATTTTATGTATGATGAGTGAAAATTTTGAATCTAAGACTCTTGAAAAAAATAATGTTTAAGCATCCTACCATTGTCAGGACCTCCAAATAGTTCTTCTCCATTCAGCCCTTGTAAAAAGAAAGCATTATGACCCTTAATTGAGTGAATGATATAAGGCCCTTTCCACAAATTCTCAAATTTGTCATGTTTACCTTTGTCTTCTCTCCTAGAATCCCATTTCAAGACTGTATCTCCAACTTGGAAGTTATTTGATTTGGTCCTTCTGTCAAAGATCTTCTTGATGTTTTCTTAAACTGCTTGTGTCCTTTTGTACACTTCTTCTCTTGACTGCTGTAAATGAATTGTTTGATTCAGCCTTCTCTACTTGTCATTTTCTTCTTTTTGTACTTCTTGGATAAGCTTCATGACTGGAACTCCCAAAGATGTAGGGAAGACTGCATCTAGACCATATACCAGCTGATAAGGGGACATATTTATTGATTTCTTGGTAGTCAGTCTATCAACACATAATGCATGAAAAATCTTACTATGCCATGACTTCTGATTTTGATCCAACAATTTTTTGATAATGTTGATTAGGCTTTTATTGGATGATTCAGCTAGGCCATTTCCTTGGGGATAGTAAGTTGTGGAATGGCCCAATGTGATATGATATTTTTAGCAAAAATCAACCATTCTTTTGGATTTGAAAGCAACAACATTGTTTGTAATAATTTTCCTAGGACAACCAAATCTAGATAGTATGTTGGTTTCAAGGAACTTGATAATGACAGAGTTAGTAGCATTCCTAGAAGGGATGGATTCTATCGACTTGGTAAAGTAATATGTGGCAGTAAGGATCCACTTATGTTGGGCAAACGAGGTTGGGTGAATTTGTCCAATAAAGCCTAAACCTCATTGCTGAAAGGGAGCCTCAATATTGGTGGGATGCAAAGGCAAAGGTAGGAGTTTCCTCTTGCCATAAAAAATTTGACAATTATGGCAAGTCAGGACTAGTTTTTGAGTATCTGGGAAAAGGGTGGGCCAATTATAGCCAACTTTGAGAATCTTGTTTGCTGTGGTCTTCCAATAGATTTTGCCTCCACATTCTCCCTCATGCAACTCATGCATGATTTTTCCTGCATCATTCTCAAGAAAACATTTAAGCAATATGCCAACAACATTTTTCCAATATAACACTCCATCCAAAATGCAGTAATTTAAAGCCTTATGTTTCAAGAATCTAGCTTTAGTCTTTGATAAAGAAGGAGGAGTATTATGATAGAGAAGCACATAAATGATATCAGCATACCAAGATGAATTCAAAAGTATTTCTTCAATGTATGGAGCTGTGAATTCTTTTGTTTCTTCTAAAACATCAACTATATTCATATCTAATGCTTGGAAATTTGATTCTGCCATGGGTTTTGCTAATCCTTGTCCTTTAATCAGCTTGGTAGGCCTAATTTCTAAATCATATTCTAAGATAATAGCAATCCATTTTCCACTTTTACCATCAGGGTCTTGATTTAGAATGTCTTTGAAAACTGTATGTGGGACAAAAGCAATGATATGAGAGTGTAAAATGTATACTTGGAAATACTTCAATGCTTTTATCAAGGCTAAGGCCTGTTTCTCCATGATATTATATTTGAGTGGAGCATCTCTTAAGGCTCTACTAAAAAAGGATATATGTTGTTCTTGCCCTGTATTATTCTTTTGCAGTAATACTGTAGCAATTGTATGTTCAGAGGCGAATGAGAAAATGTAGAAATCCTTAGTGAAATCAGGACTAATAAGAACTGGTGTTTGAGTGAGATATTGTTTAACCAGTTCAAATGACTATTTGGCTTCTAAGGTCCATTTAACCCCTATTTCCTTTTTGAGCATTTTTGTGACGTTTCTCAAAAGTTCAGCAAGGTTGGGGATGAACCTTCTCAAAAAATTGACCTTTCCAATGAAAGACTTCAATTCCTTTAGGTTTTTGGGATGGCTGATTTTTAATATGCCTTCAATCCTTTTGGGGTCTACATTGATTCCCTCTTCAGAAATTATGTGGCCAAGAAGTTTCCCTTCTTGGAGACTAAAGAGTGTCTTTTTGGGATTCAAAGATAAGCCATATTTTCTACATTTCTCAAATGAATCAAACGTTCTTGGTTAGTTTTTGAGAAAAGAGTGATGTCATCAAGGTAAATGATTATAAAATAGCCTATGTCTTCTGAAAAATCTATGTCCATGGCCCTTTGGAATGTGGCCCTTGCATTCATCAAACCAAATGGCATTTTAACATAGATGAATGTACCCCAAGGTGTGGTAAAAGTAGTTTTGTGTTGATCATTTGGGAGTACTAGCACTTGGTTGTAGCCTGAAAAACCATCCAACAGTGATATTATTTAGATCCAACCACCTTTTGAAGTATGTGGTCCATTTTAGGCAAGGGATAATTATCTTTCAGGGAGGCTCTGTTCAGGTTTCTAAAGTCAATGCAAAGCCTAATTTTTTCGGTCTTTTTCCTAACAGACACAAGGCTAGAAACTCATTGTGAGTATCTAAGGGGAACTATGATCCTAGCATCATACATCTTTTTGATCTATTTATCAACTAAAGGTAATAAAACAGGGTTTATCCTTCTTAGTTTTTGCTTGAAAGGTTTCTGATTTTTCTTAAGAGGAATTTTATGTTGAATAATGCTGGTATCATATGATTTCAGATCTTTTTACCCCCATGCAAACACATCTCCAAACTCTTTGAAAAGTTCAATATATTCTTGTTTGATATGAGTAGGGAGAGTGCTAGATAACTTAATCATTTTGGGTTCATTTATGCTGCCTATATTATGTTTTTCTACATTAGTTTCTGTAGGCTCCATCTTTGGTTTTTTAGCTACATCATTGAAGTCAAAAAGCTTCTCTAATTGTGTAAGGCCCCTTGGTATTGAATCATTTTTACTTTGTAAAACTTCAAGGTCCTTTTGGTTTGTTGTGTCTAGTAATTATGTTGTACAAGGATGTTCAAATTGATTTATATCAGCAGTAGGAGACAGTTCTATTTCACGGGCTTGTTTTTCATCAAAAACTTCTTTTTCATGGCTTGAGCTAGGTGTTATTTCAACAAAATCATTTCTTGATTGTAGAAAGTAATCAATGTGTTTGTTACCCTCAAATACCTACCAATAGTTTTCATTGTCAGGGACTGTAGGCCTATTTTTTACTTTGACATTGAATTGTTCATTTATCTGGGGTATTTGGCAATTGTTGGCAACAAAGGCAAGTTCATTTTCCAGGTTGTTTTGAGCTCTAGGGATGAAAGTGAGTTCATATTTTTCAAAGGTTATTAGGAGCTCTAGGGAGAAATTCCTATATTCTCTTAATCTTGGGTTTTTGGCTGAATACTCCCCTTTTATTTTCCTAATGATGAGTTCTGAATCTCCTTGGATTAATATTTTCTTGGCTTCTAAATCTTTAAGCTAATGTAGGCCAAGGAGGAGAGCTTCATATTCTGTAATGTTGTTGGTGCATAAGAAATCAAGTTTGTAAGAATGTCCTTGGTTTGTATTATGTATCCATACACTAGCTCCAGAACCTATTTTGTTGCAAGAGCCATCAAAGCTCATTTCCCAAAGTGTTTCTATCTCATGTTCACTGTCATTTTTTTGTTTAGGGCTGCTAATTTTAAGGCTGTCAGAGTCTTTTTTTAGGGACAGATTTAATTGTTTATGTGGACTTAAATCCATTTCATTTTCCTTTTCTTGCTAGCTGATTTCATCTTCATTATATAGGATAAAGGAATCTAGATCAGAATGAATAGAATAAAAATGAGTGTTGTTTGGCCTATCTATATTGCTCACCATAAATTTCATATGAGATTCTCTGTATAATCTTCTATTTTTGTTAAAAACTTGTATGGTAGCATAAGACATGTCCATTTGAAGGCTTCCTTGAAGTTTGGCTCCCCATGATCTAGATAGAAGCATGCCATACTTTGGGGGGATGTCAACAACCACTATGTCCATGACTAGACCCTTAGCATGAATTTGTGCCAAATCGACACATAAATCCTTGATCAGACCTAAGCATTTGACTCTACTTGAATCAAAGGAATAAAGGTCCTTGTAAGGTTTGGTAATCTCTAGGTCTAATCTCTCCATCACCAATTTTGGCATTAGATTGTGAGAGGCACCATAGTCTAGCATGGCATTGTGTAAGATATTATCATGTATATTTAAGTTGACATAAAATGGAGGAATGGTCCCTTCTTGGTATTTTCCTTCTACTTCAGGACCAAACAACAATTCTGGTTTATCATCTGTCAAGTTCAAGGTATCAGTGTCATTTCCTATATTCAAAGCTTTCAAAACTTGGTTTTTATATACATCCTGGGTTACTAGTTCAGCTAAGCGTATGCTAATTTTGATCTTGGCGATCTCACCCTCAAGGCTGAAAGGGACTAATTTTTTTGACATACTTACATCTGTTTTCTCAATCATAGTATTTTCAGCAATTCTGATTTGCTGAATTTTATTAGGACTGTTGTTTTGGACAGATTTCTCAAGGCCACTAGCAAAAGTACTAGGGCATCTTGGGTCAACACTTTTCTGATTGGTTGTGTCTTTGTTTGAGTCAGTTTTCTTAGTCAAAGTGTTATTTCTGTTTGTTGTCTTTTTAGGAAGATTTTCTGATATTTTCCTAATAGGAGTGTCTGTGTTTTCATTATTAGAAGTTTCTGGATTCCTTTTGCTTCTAAGATCATATTGTCTGTGTACCTCCATTATATCATTTTCAAACCCCAATTGGTAATCTTCAGAATCCTCAAGATTGTTTTCAATTTTCTCTGGGGAGAAGAATCCTTGTTCTTCTTCAGTGAAGAAAGTATCACCCTCACTGTCAGATCCTATCAAATTCACAGGATTTTCTTCCAACCTTTCAACTTCCCTTTCTTCTTCTCGATCTACATAGTTTTCTTGAAAGGGAGGCATAATTTGTTGGTCATTATCTCTTTGTCTATTTTGAATAGGATCTCTTCTGAAATTTAGATTTCTATTTCTATTTTGGGGATTGATTTGGTTTTCTCTAGGAGGCACTCTGTCATTTAAGTTTATCTTTTCAAGATTTCTTTCCATTACCCTCACTAAGTTGTCAATTTTAACATAAGATGATGAGGTTGATGCCATTGTTTCATCTTTGTATGTGACTCTTTTTTTTGACTTCAACCTAGCTCTTTTCTCAATTAGATTTTCCTCTACACTTATGGCTCCCCTCTGAATATCTTCTAAAGTTAAGGGGTCTCTTTATCTTAGCTGGTAGGCCATGTTGGATCAAAGCCTTCAGGAAATTTAGCTAAGGCTAAGCCTAATGGAGGTTTCATGTTTGGGGGAAGTGCATTGTAAACACTATTGAATCTAGTGCAATAATCTTGGGCACTTTCCCCAGTGTTTCTTTTAAGGTTGCTATATTCTAAAAGGATTTGGAGAGGGTTCTTTTTGATTTCCCATTTGTTTATGAATGTTTGGTATAAAGAAGGGAGATAATTTATACTATTAGGAGTTAAGCTTTTAAACCATTTTTTGGCTTCTCCTCCTAAACTTTGGGCAAAGATTCTCATCTTAATGGTCTCTTCTTCTATTTCCATGTAATCAAAAGCATCATCCATTTTGTCTACATGCTTCTGGGAAGTAGTAGATTCAGTTCCAGTGAAATGGGGAATTCTGGATCGATAATCATTTGGTAAAGGAACCAGAGGTTGTGGTAACACTAATGGGGCATACCATGCTGCCATGGTGGGAGTAAATGGGGTATTTTAAAAAGGTGGATTTGTGACAGTGAAAGGGATATGAAATGGAGCATTTTGAACAGTGCATGTGTGGATGGGAGTGATGGAATTATTTGGGCAAACAAGCTGTTTATGAGCAGATTTGTTATGGAAATAACTGAAGTGGTGGAGAAGCTGAAAATTAGGAGGAGCAGAAGGAGATGTTTCTCTGCTAAAGTTCTACTGCAAATATGTGGGCTCAAGGTTAGTTTGGTCTATATCACTATGTGACTTGGTTCTTAATAGATTCTTTTTATGAGACAAGTCAAAGTGAGGATGTTTCAAGGCTGTAAGGTTTTCAGGGATAGATCTTGTTCTCTGGATAGTCCTGCTAGTAGTTAAATTTCCAGATCTAGAATTTTGCCACAAAATCTTTTCTGGAACATCAACTATTGTAGGAGGATTAGGGTCTGGATGAGATCTATTATTGATCCTATGTGAAGCCAGATTTCAAGTTCAAAATTTTAAAGAGAGGCTGAAAATATTAGGGTTGTTTTCAAAATCTTGACCTCTCCTAGTGTTTAGTACTCTTCTAAGATATGGGGCTAGGCCTTTTAAACTTCTTGGGACTGATTTGATACAATCTTAAAGAAATCTAAGAGTACTAGTGGATTGATAGGCCTACTGGGGCTAGTGGATTCGCTAGGTGGAAATTTTTAGTTGTTTTTGCAAGTAAAATGTATTATGGTCTGCCACCAATAAGTAATAAAAACCAATCTGGGAATGTTTTGGGGTTTTCTAAGTTTTTATGTGAGTTTATGGTTTGTAAGAGTATCCTATCTCTGAATCATCATTTAGCTAAGATGGTGAATCAAATAAAGTGTACTCTAACGCCATCAGCTGAGTTTTCTTGTGATTGATAATGGTTTCTAGAGTCCTAAGGTGTACTTAGTTTGTCACTAACTCAGAAGGTCCCATCGTGATCCCTAGGATGTTAGTTCTGGTGATGAGGTGGTAGATTAATCACTAGGCACTATTGTTCAAGGGTTTCTGAATCTTGTAAGGGTATTAAACATGAACTTACTCAGAAGTCCCACCGTGATCGCAAGGATGTTAGTTCTGGTGATGAGGTGACAGATTAATCACTAGGTACTATTGGTCAAGGGTTTCTAAATCTTGTAAGGGTATTAAACATGAACTTACTCAGAAGTCCCACCGTGATCGCCAGGATGTTTGTGTCCTCTGATTTGGCAGATTGGGATACCAAATGACAAGGTAACATGGAACTAGTCTTTAGAGTTCTAAGGCCTAGCCTTCCTAGACTCAGAGAGGGATCTCTCAGGTTGTTTTGTAAAGGATATGTGCTTGTTTTCTTTTTAGGGTTGATTTTAGGCTAGTTATTAAGTATGAGGTTTTGTTGTTTTTGGTTGGGTATGATGATCAAGAAGCATAGATAGAATGTGGAAATCTCTAAGCCATTAGGCAATGGAGTCAAATGAAAGTCATGATAAGTTCATAAATGGATCGGGGAGTATCATAGGGAAAATCTAACTTGGTCGGTGGATCTTCAAAGTTTTTTGGGATAATGAGGGGAACATTAACAATAAGAATGAAAAGTAGGACAAAGGGAAATTAAGAATCCTTTATCATGTACTTTAAACAAGAGACATCTTTCAAGGTTTATGTTTTGAAGCAAGCCAAAGGATAGGGCAAACCATAGACTTCTTTGGACAAAATTTTAATAAGAAAACCTTTCAGACAACAATCCAACAATCAAAAGACTACTTTCAGATAAGAAAAAATACAATATAAACAGTAAGAGCAGCCTAAGATCAAACATAAATAATCTAATTTTCTTTTGACCAACTCTTTAGGAATCTTTAAAGCAACCTTTTGAGGCAGTCCAGAGGACAGGGCGCACCATAGACTTCCTTGGTTTAGACTCTACTAAGCATATTTTGAAAAGATATTTAAAAACAATATCTCAAGTTGTACTCAAAGGAGCATGGACTCACCACTTAATTTCTTGGTTTCACTCTATTGAAATCATTCCTTAAAACAACCTCTCAAGATGTACTCAAAGGAAAATGGACTTACCAAAAGAGAAACTCCTTGGTTATACTCTATTGAATCATTTCTAAAATAACAAGCTAGATGGAACTGGAGGGAAATTAAGAATCCTCTAATCAGACCTTGCAGAAGAAAACATTTAGACGGTGAAGAGTAAACAGAACTAAGGTGCTTTCAAAAGACATTTCTTAGTCTAAAATTTTTACTCTACTATAATAAAGAAAGATGGAAACATAATGAAAACAGGAAATAACAATAATAGATAGAAGCACTTCACCAACAACCAAGCTAAGGGATCAAGTGATCTAGCCTCCTCCATTAACAAACAAATCAGGGCATCCACAAGATCCTAGACATTAATTTTCCTTGAACTTCCAAGAGACTATGTATTACTTCAAAGAGTCATCAAGTGCCAACAATATAATGAGTTCAGATGCAGTATTTATGTTGCAAATGAGGAGGTGAAGCTAAGATAGGGTTTGATTATCATTTATTACTGAGTAAGCGCCTAACTTTGAAAACTATGCAAGACATAAGGTAGGAATATCTGCAGCTACTTCTTTGTTTCAATAACTCCTATATTAACTTCTAGAGAAGAAGAGGTAAAAATTTTGACCTTTAAGGCCTATTATAACTTTTACAATAATTGCCTTGACAGATATAAAATATCTCTGACTATGTAATAACTGCCAAATGCTTTTATAGAAAGAAATAATGATGTAGGTGGAAGTTTGGTCTTTAGAGAAGTGAATGCTTCTTCGTTGAGTCATCCGAAGTTGTCTTTGGGAAAACCTGTCTTTGTTTGTTTATTCTTTGTTTTGTTAAACCTTTGACCTTCATCTTTTAATCGTTGTTTTAAGGGCTAATCCTCTATGTTTATCCTATGATGGAGGATTAGTCTTTAATCCTTCTGTTTTTACTTTCTGCGTTTTTAATCTCTGTATTATGGATTAGTCCCCTTGATTTGTTTTTGATAGGAGATTAACCCTATAATGTTTCTTTCCTTCATTTCCTTCACTGTTTATTCTTTTTTTTGTTTGTTTGTGTGCAGGGAGGGTTTCTTCAGGTGATGGAGGGTTCTGTGACCACCCAAGATCATGATTCTAATGGTGTCAGGGTTTAAACCCTTGCCTTCATTCCTTGAAATTTGTATGAAACCCCTAGGATCGTCATCTGAGGCTTCAATTGTCTTTTTTGAGCCATTAAACCGCTTTTTGGGCATCTCTGCCATTAAAAACATGCACAAAAACAAAACATTTAATCTTTTAAAAACCTTCGGGATGGGATTAACTGCGTTTTTCAGGGCTCTAAGGCGTTGAAGGGCAATTTGCAGAGGAGGAGAAGGCACAGGGGCATGGTTTTGGAGGCAGAACATGAGAAAATTCAAATGGAGGCGAAGAACATGGATTTTGGCGCAAGGAGGAGAAAGGTGGTTTTGGTAAACCAGGACAGTTTATCGTGCAGGCGAAAGGTGGTAAGTGGTATTGGCCCGGGGCTGCGTGATTCCACTGATTGATTGTCGTGTGGCGGGGTGAAAACCACTTTTATCATGCGGGTTACGAGTGTTAAAGTCTGGCGCCAATTCCCGTGCGATACGAGATCTGGACCATCAGATCTCAAATGATGAGATCGATGGTGCGGAAGGGTCACAGGACCGACATGCAAGTGCGGAGGGTGGAGCCCGAAGATAGGTGGTAGGTTGTGGCTAGATGGCAGAGCTGAGTGGAAGGCGGGGCTCGGGCATGATGACGTGGCAGGATTTTTCATGTAGCGTGGGTTTGTATAAAAAATGGGCAGAGTGATAGTGGCGCGACCGCTGTTGGATCAGGGCCTAAGTTTTGGGACGAACGGTGGAGATTGGTCGGGAAGGAAACAAAGAGACAAGGTAAGGTAAAGGGGAAGGGGCTAGAAAATAGGTGGAAGAAATGGTCCTATGTGGACAAAGAATACCGAGGGCCGAGATGGAAAGGGGTTTAAGGGAATAGCGGTAGGTCGGGGTTTAGAGTCGTATGTGTGAGGGGGCTGGGGTTTTAAGGCAAAAAGGGGCTTAAAGTCATATTTTACAAAAAGTGGATTTTTAACATAAAAACAGAGCGTTGCAAGGTTTTTAAAGGGTTCGATAGGGAAAAAATCAAATTTTAAACAATGTAAGAAGGGTTTTTACATTGTTTAAGGGTTTTAAGACAAAAATGATGAATAAGGGGGGTTTATGAGGGCTTGTTAGGGGAAAGAAGAAATGGATTTTGAGAGGGGAAAAAGAGAGTGAATGAGAGTGTAAATGAGGTGATGAAATGAGGCAAACAGGCCCAGAAAATGGAGTTTTCTTTGGAGCAGTAGGGTAGACTTTGAGAAGGCAAAAGATAAAGTTTTTAGTGAATTAGTTAGGTTTAGGATGATGAAGGTAGTGAGATTTCTAGAGCTCACAATGTTTCCTTAAATATTGTTTCTAGAAAATTTAGGATTTAGAACTTAGTCATCTTTTGATATCAGCCAAAATTACTAATGAATAACAGTATGGTTGGCATGATTTGTTTTGGGAATGTTTCATAAAGTTCACCTGTGCATTATTCTGCATGGGTAGTTCTTGTCCTGGGGACTGGGCATATTGCATTCCCTGGTTTGTAAATGGCTATTGGGGGGAGCTCTTTCGTCAGCATGTCTAGCTGCGTATTGGGTCCCCTGAGTCGGAGGATAGGGTTTTCCATGTTGATGGTGGTACGATGACGCCCTACTGGTCAAATTTTGTGGAGGCATGGTATGAATTTGGTAGCCGGGTTGTGATATGTTCTGGGTAGAATCATATGCGTAGTCGGGGTATTGAATGTTGATGCTTAGGTGATTTGGGTCAACGACCCAATTAAACCATTTGCAGAGTTTGACACACCTGGCAGTTCTTTGTAATTTTGCAGGCATGGGGCGTTCGACGGGATATTGTAAATATACCCTAACTGCGTATAGAATAGCTCGAGCTATTGGGCCCTATTGAGGGTGTCCTCTTCAGATATGGGCTTTTTCTGTGCCACGTCTTTTGAAATCTCTGTGGTGAGAGTTTTCACGAATAGGTCTAACAGAACTCGATCATTGATTTTGGCTTTGCACAAACTACGACATCACTGCCATTCGTGGAGATGGTCCGAGATATGGACGGCGGGGGTTTGCCTAAAGTAGGTCATTAATTCCATTCCAAAATCGTGGTGGATGGGTAACTGAAAATAGGTCAGGGATTCTCCACATACCATTTCGCAGCTATTCAGGTTAGGGTGTGTTGAAATGGTCTTAGTCGAATAGTATCATCAACGATGTTTCTCGATGAACACCACGTGGAAAGTCATAACATGATTTCTAGTGTCTTCCACTTGCTTCCCTTCGAACTTTGGAATTTATGAAGGGAGCTTTGTGGGCATGGGCGGCCATATGCGGTTGTGTGAAATGGGGTCATTTGTCAACTTGGTTAAATATGGTAGATTTAACAAAGCTAGGAAAGGTAACTGCGATTTTGTAGCCATTGCAACTTGTGAAAACACAATGTTCTGGTTAGGAGTAGGGTTTGTCTATGATGCACCCTGTTTTGCATTCACTTGGCTTCCCAAATGGGTAGCACTCCTCTGCCCTCTAGGGGTTATGGGAGGAGTAGTGTGTGGTGACCCTGTGGGGGTGTTCACTGGTGTGGCGTTGGGGGACCGACTAGGGTTCCCAACTAATGATGCCCCAATAAAGAATGAACCAATAATGGTGGCCATGTTTCTTCTTTCATGCCTAAATGGCAAAAGAACTAGAACACCTCCCGGTAATGGGGGGAGCTCCAAAAGACGTCTAGATCGAAGAGGTCCCATTGGGTTGGTTCTGGCGTCAACTAGGTATGGTTTTGGAAATATTTGAGAGGATATAGACTATAATCAAAGCAAAAATCTGATCACATACATAAAACAAAGTGAAAATAAAATAAATTTTCCCTTTAGCTTAATCCTATGTGATTAGTTAATCAAAAAATATGGTTTTTTGTTGTTTGCATATGATACTCAAATCCTAGAAGACCTAATCATCCTCACATGCTCAAATGTAACTGGGCCTTGAGAAGATTTCTTGCGAATGCTTGCACAAAATCCCAAAAGAACTGGCAATGCCCCCAGTTAAATGAAGAAAATCCACCAAGGTAAGGGTAGAGGATCTAGTGCTTGCCTACACCGTCACCTATAGGGAAGGATGCCCGAATATTGGCCACTAAGCACTGCCATCCCATGTGAGAGTTTAAGTCTTAGGCTTATTGGTAGTTCAACTACTAGTAACAAGTATCAGACGGGTCAGGTAGCCTCGAATGATACCGCACGCACTAGGCCTAAGCCTTACCCCCTCTGAATCGGGTCTCTGTCACGCTCTGGTTTTATTTTCCGTGGGCTAATAGGTAGATTTGAAAGTTACCTAAACAATCAACTTATATGTTTCAAGATGATGACTAACCAAGGTGGCTTATTGGATACCTACCCCCTTGGTCCTAACTTAGACTATAAATTCTTTTGTGGCCCCTGTGGGGAGAATTTAGTGAGTTTTGTTAAGATAGTTTTAGGTGTCTTTACTTTACTTAGGGTGTGGATGTGTGTGAAAAAAATGTGAACAAGCACATAGTTTGAACATGTGGATATTCGATGATCCTTTTCAAAATCCCCTATTTAAAATATGTTTTTTTGTTCCTTGCTCAAAAGAAAAACATGCGCAGATATGGGTCGCTTTCAATTTTTCCTACTTAATCTAAATGATAAACTATAGGGAGATGGTGAGTTATCAATAGAGAGTGTTCATATGCTTGCCTAGGATCACCCGAAGGTGCAAAGGTAGCAGAGATTACTTGCTCTTCTACCGACAATTCGATCCTGGTCCTGAAATTCTAGTGAAAAAATTGAAATAAACTAATAAATTTTACACTAGAAAAATGAAAGAGAATTAGCTAAGCATGCGTGGACTTGGGCCACTTACCTTGGCTAATTAACTAAGTGTTTTGGTACCTAAATTCGCAAAACATAAATTATTTCGAAATATAAGTTAATTTTCCTTCTACTTAAACTATGTGTTAACTTTGCGAAAATCAACTTGAAATAAAACCAACACCTAAACTACTAAAAGAAGCTAAAAGTGAGCTTTAACAAGTTGTGGGGCACCTCAACTAGTGCTTGCAGATGTATTATGGGCGACCAGTCACTTTTAAAAGCAAGAAAAGATGGAAATAGTAGGAAAAATCCTATTTCTGGTTTTCACACGGAAAAGGATGAAACATGTGCGAAGGTTGTGCGCATGTCACCTATGAACGCGCGCACTGGGGACATCTGTCTGTAAGAAAGCTGCGCAATTTTCCTGCAAAGTAATTTTTTGGGAGCTCTTCCGCTTCAACCTATCACTGAGGGTGAATCAGGTAGTGAAGGAGAGAAAGGGGGCAGTTCCAGCCCAACTCCTCAGTAAAGAAAGAGGTCTCTGCAAAAAAGGCACAACCACAAAAACTTGGAAATAAAAGTTACTGGAGTTGCCAATCCTATGTTAGTGTGTTTGGCACATGGATGTACCAAATCACACTTGCTTAAGAGGGGTGGTTTTTCCCTCTTAAGTTATTGGTCACAGGAAGAAAATAAATGGAATCAAGCATGTTAGTGGAACATGCTAAAACATAAACATACTAGATAGAGAAATAGCATGCATATTAAAACATAAAAAACTAAACTAAAACAAAATCTTTGAATAGAGTCAAACAACTTCAATAATCCAAACGACGGCGCTTACGTGCCCTCTTATTGAGTGCTGGTAGGAATGAAGGATGAAACTTTAACCCACTTGCCAAGGGGCCCTTATAACTATGGAGTTCCAAGTCCCGATGCAAGGATGTCTTTACTTCTGAGTTGCCTTGGCGCAAAGCCTCCCTCTCTCTCCTATGGTGGAATGGAGTTGTTGGATGGCCAACAAACAAGTCCCCTTTATCTCTGCTTCGAATCACACACTGCTAGTATTGCTTGGGGAAATTATGGCCAACATAACAATGTGTTATCATATTTTTCATCTCTTGGTGGCCTTTTAAAGGAGAATTCAAATCCTCCTTCCCTCTCTTGGTACATTATGGATGGTGACCCAAGAGAGGAGGGTGATTCCATTGTGTGCTCCCTTGAGGTCCTAAGGAGGCTTGGGCGGCTGTCCTTAGGCGGCCTCAAGTGTGGGATCAATGCCTTGGAGTGTGCCTTGTGGTCCCGGAAAGTGACTTCCACCACTCTCAGGTCTGCCTGGCTTTTTGAGGAAAAGCCACGCAAATCGAAGAATTATGTACGCAAAGGCGCATTTGACTAGTTCCTTATATGCGCAATTTGATTTTTCCTCTTAGACCTTAGATATTTTTAAATACTTCACATTCTCTAATGTCTTTTAACCCTATAAATCCTTATGCTTGACATTAAATAATGTCATCCTTTCTTGTCCGATTTTCCAGTGATAATAGAAGGCTTGATATTTTCTCCATCTTTCTTAGAGCACATTCAGCTGTATTGGGAATGGGCTTTAGAGGATAACTTAAAGCAGGTTGAGGAAGATATATGTGTTGTTACTGAAAGTGATGATTAAGTCCTTACTTTACCAGTTAATGATATCGTTGTGAACCACACATCACGGATACAAAATTTTGTTGGTTTCGTTTGTCAAGTTAAGTTGTCTAATAGTGCATTCAAATTTATTTCAATGGTACATGACATTGTAGAAAGCTTGACCCCATTTACAATTGTGCACTTTGGAGGAAGTATTCTAAATGGATTTTCTTTCCTTTTTGCTTGCCTCACTGATGAACTGATACCACTTTCTTATCTCAAAATTTTTGGGACAAAAAACTAAAAACCAGGGATGCACAATACTCATTTGAAAGTTGAATTAGATAGCTACTATGCAGCGTTGCGCAGGTGCTGCGCACAGGTATTCACATTAGTTTTGGAGGGTTCCAGCTGCCAGAATCTGAGTGGATGGGGATGTTGTTGATCTGGGATCTAGGTCAAATAATGAATCATTAGGCAGGTGTCATCATTTTAGGAAAAAAAACATGACAACAAGGAGTGCTACCATTGTTTCTGATTTTGTGTTAATGGATATGGTTCGATGTTATGCACAACTTTTATGGTTTTGGACACTTTATATTTAGGATAAGTTGATAATGATAGAAATGTTTTCTTTTTCCTTTTGAGACCAAGGAAAAGACCAAAACTTGGTTTGTTTTCTTTTGTTTGATTTGATCCACTCCCATCTGGTGTGCTATCTATATTATTTTTCCTTCTAGTGTATGGCTATTTAATGCCATAAGTTCGACGTAAAAAGGGTTGGAAACTATTGTGAACTATTTTGAGAGTTTGATTGACTATTATTAATATTTTTATGAATAAAATAATTATGGTTGAGGTGTTCCAATCAGTATTTGTGAGGATTCTTATGGTATGATGCTTTGGAGTTGTTTTTCTATGTTTATCAATCAATCAATTTATTCTTGTCTGTAATCTTCTTATTTTGTGGGTATTATGAGTTCAATTGAATTAGAATTCAGTTCTATACTACTCTAAGTCAGTTGTGTCATGTATTTCAGTTGCAAATGGAATATTACATGCTTATATGTTATGTTGCTTCTTCTTAATCTCTTTTCTACATATATGAAGTACATGGAGTCCTTGTTGTTCCGTTATATGTAAAAAATGAAGTTGCTCTTTTTGTTTCTCCTCTATACTACAAGATTATTTCCTTATCCCTAGATAACATTGGTTGCAAAAATTGGATGGTCCACCGATCTATAAACTTTGTTGTACATTCACTCTCTACAAAAAGCCACCCTCAAGTTGAGGATATGCTTCCACAAGGATGGGTGTCTTGTCCAACACTATCACTCACAAACAATTAACTAACAAGTTTTATTTGTTCACATAATCACTCAAAAATCACAACTATAAATATTCGCTCAACTAGTCCAATAAAAATCTCATCATAAACTTCTCAATATATTCTATTAAGAATCAATATCAATTTATTTTAACCATCATTATTATATACCATGAATCAATAAAAGTTCTATTGATTTTAAAGTTATTAAGAAAAAAAATACAAAATATCATATTATGACATTTAATAATATTTAACTAATATTTAGTTAAATATTTAGACAATTATTCATTCAAATTTACAATATTACAATTTAATTTTAATTTTATATTCAAGATTTTAGAGATAATGATTATTTTTATTAATTATATTGATTTTACTTAAAAATTATATAAATCTATTTAACATTTTTACTTTCTTATTATTATATGTTTATATTTTATTTAATAAATATAAATATTCAGTAATTACAAATATATTTATATCTTAAACAACATATAAATATAATTTTTTTTACATTGACCAATAAAAGAAGAAAGGAAATCTATACCATTTTGAGGTGAATAATTACATAACTTAATTAATATATATATATATATATATATATATATATATATATATATATATATAAACTCCAAACATTTAAAATATTACCATCATTATTTCATATTTAATATATATGTACATAGGTATTAAAAACAAAGGTAACTAATCTAAAGTATCAAACGAAGTCCACCATTGACTGTACTAAAATATAATAATGTAAAGAAAAAGATGATGACATTATTAAAAAAAGGTTGTAATGATTTTTATAAATCTAAAGAAGAAAAGAAAAAGATGATGAAATACAGGTTTAAAATATTGGACTATCGAATATTCTCTACTAGCATTGAAGCCAAACTATTAAAATTTGCATAGCCTAAAGTAAGAAAATACGGAAATTCATAAGCCACTATGTATGACTTTAGGATCATCTATTACATCCAGGTTTGTAATGAAGTCCAGGTAGAATTGTACTGCCCACTCATTTGGCCTAGGACTTCGGTCCTTCTAAAAGGAATGTAAAACCAACCACAAAAACTCCTTTGAAACCCCCTAAATACATTTTCATTATACTCATCTTCCACCATTCTAGGGAAATGGGAGACTACCTTTAATATTTTCCCTATATTAGCTCTTTCAAGTTCTTTAAATATTTCAGAGAAGTGTTCTACCCCTAGGTCTACCCGGTCTGCCCATCTACGAAAGCCTTTGATTTTGTTTCCATTTGCATTGAACATGTCCTAAATTGTAAGTTGGAATGCATATCCAAAATTCTAATAGTTTGGGATTTTTTTCTAATTTTGAAATGGGGCAGTTAAGTGTTAAAAAGGCTCCATCTTTATTTTGCATTCATCTTTATTTTGCATTCAGCCTTTCTATTTGGCATTGAATTTATTTATTTATTTATTTTTTAATTTTTTATTTTTATTTTTATTTTTAATAAGAACAAAATTAGGAATTCCATTGTTTTAATTGATTCTCCATTCACGGTTGACTGAATGATTTCAATTTGTGCCATATTTTTTCAATTACTATTTGGGATCAGTGCTATGTTAGTGTGATCAAATTTAGAAATTGAATGCTATGAAATTTGTTTCTACTCTCAAATGGTGAGGGAAACACTGCCATATCAATGGAATAGAATTTAGAAATATGCTATGAAATTATTCCATGCTCTCAAATGTTTTGGTTTGAATTAGTAATTGAATTTGCTAACTTCAGGTGACAACTAATCTATGGAACCTGAAAAAGAGACCTACAAATCAGTATGGGCACCAAAAATTTATGTGTGAGTGCTCTTGCATTTGATCCCTGAAGACCATATTTTGTTTTGTTAATAGTGGTGTGAAATTCTGAAGTAGTAATGGATGTTAGATCAAATTTGGAGATTAAATATAGTATGTAGGTCCCTTCAATTATGAAGCAACTCTAATATTTGTGCATGTAATGTTTGGTTATTATTTGTGGAGCATGATATACTTGAGCATGCAATGGATTTAGTGTGCTCTCTAACTTGTTTAGTTCATCAAATGTTAACGACTCTAATATGGATAATTGCCACTACCAATGTCCAACTCCATCAACTATTTGCACATAGTGATTTATACTTCTTTTAATTGAGGCAACTTCATTCCCTTTAGAAATATTTCCAATAATGGACAATTGACTATCACCAATAATTGAAGTCTGGATTGTTTCTTCATTCTACTCAACTAATGATCCTGCAATCTGCAATTTGGGAATTTAACCTGAGCAAGTTTCTTAAAACTATTTTTTCTAACATGGGAAAATATTCGTCTGCACTTTCAATTTTGGTCTCCTCCAAGGTAGGAAGATCCTCCAATTGGTAACGTGAGCACAAAAATAACACTGATATTTTGTAACTTACAAATATTGTTGGGTAGATTTTCCCTGTAATAACTAATGAGTTGAAAATCATGCAATTTATTCATATTCCCTATGTTTTGGAGAATACCATTCTCAGGCGTTCCACCATCTCTATCTGCACCTACATCATTGTCACATTCTAATGTTAAGCTTCTCATCTCATCCAATGTACCCAATGTAGTTTTTTTTTATTTCACCACGGTTGTTAATTCCATGAGATTAGAGAGCTTTGAGAGATATTCTACACTTATTGCGCAAGTAGACTCTATTAATGGAAAAATAAGTGATCAATGAAGTGAGTTGAGAAATATTTCTGGAACCTTCTTGAGACTAAAGCAAGAATACAACATAAGATGCTTTAGATTTTGAAGATCTAATTTCTTATTCAACAGTTTATCCAGTTCTAAACAAGAATTAATATTCAAAACTTGAAGACTAGATAGATTGCAAAAGTGGTCAGGAATTGATTTTATTGGAGTGCAAGATAAATCCAAACATTTAAGTGACAGAACATTGTAGAGGCTTTCAGGAAAATCAACAAGCTTGGAGAAATTAGAAAACTTGAGAAACTGAAGTTGTTGAAGTTTCTTTAAGGTTGGAAATGCTTTTATTGAAGTGGATGACAAATCTAAAACCTGAAGAGACTAGGCATTGTTGAAAATTAATTCTAGAAGCTTTCCCAAATGAATATTGGGAGCTAATACCAAGCTCCTCAATTCTGAACATCTCATATCATTTGGTATATCATGAATCTCGTTATATCCCACTAATGTTCATTTGTATTCCCTGGAAACTTTTTTAGTCAGAAAGCTTTGCAACTGTTGACCTACTGCAAATAAGCATTTTCCCTCCTTTTGGCCTATGTCAATTGGCATGTCACAGAAAAATTCATGGATCTTTAAATACTCCACGCTTTAATTTTCATCATCGAAAATATACTCCACACGCTCCACCAAGTGCCTCCTTACCAGTTCATCCATGCATTGTTTCCCAACATCCATGAAATAAGGTGTCCCTGCCTTCTTGAGAAAACCTTTGGCATCCTACATTTGCACCAGGATTTCCACAATAATTTCTTTATCTTCCAGAAATGTTGCACAATTTAGAAAAATAAATATTTAGACGAGATTATGACATTTCATTGTAACTCCATCTTAACACTTGATACTTTTCTCTAATTATAGGTGAAGGTGCCCCCTGTTGGAATAAAAGACCATGGATGCACTTAAATTCCCAAACTAATTCAACAAGACCTTTACTTACTACAATTTGAACCTTTAATTACAATCTTTGGAAAAATATTGATATGCAAGAAGCTCCTTGTATTTCTATTTGACAACATGCCACCAAAAAATACCCTTTCATATGTGTTTTTCATTTAAAATTGAAAGATGGTGGAACCCAAATACTTTGCAGGGGTTGCAACCTAAAACATGCCTTGCATATGAGATAACAAAACTCCATTCTACTTGCTATAGAGCATTGCAGAATTATAGAGCACTGCAGTGAAGACGAGATTTGAGGTTTGGAGTAATTTCATTTATTTGACCATAGCTAAATCTGAACGTGAAATATATCCTAGAGCAGATATCTAAATTGTGGAAAGAAGTTAATCTAAGTTTATCAGTCCAATAAATATAAGTTTTGTATGGTTTATTTCAAAATTACTTATATATAAAGGAATGAATTGGGAAGATACCAACATTTGGAATGCATATCCAAAATTCTAATAATTTGGGATTTTTTTTCTAATTTTGAAATGGGGAAGCTAAGTGTTAAAAAGGTTGCATCCTTATTTTGCATTCAGTATCCCTATTTGGCATTAATTTTTCTTCTTTATTTTTTCTAACAAGAACAAAAATAAGATTCCTATTGCTTCAATTGGCCCTCGATTCACTTCTTACTGAAGGTTTTCAATTTGTGCCACGGTTTTTCTATTACTATTTGGGATCACTGCCATGTTAGTGTGATTGAATTTATAAATTATATGTTATGAAATTAGTTCCTGCTCTCAAATGTTGAGGGAAATATTTCCATGTCAATGGGATAAAATTTAGAAATATGCTATGAGATTATTCCATGCTCTCAAATGTTGATGGCAGTGTTTTGGTTTGAATTAGAAATTGAATATTCTAACTTTAGGTGACAACTGATCTTTGGAGCCTGAAAAATAGACCTAAAAATTAGTAAGGACACCAATTTTTTTTGTGAGAGCGCCCTTGCATTTGTTCCATGAAGACTAGATTTTGTTTTGGTAGTAGTGGTGTGAAATTCCAAAGTAGTAATTTAGAGATTAAATATAGTATTGAGGTCCTTCAATTTTGAATTAGTTGTAATATTTGTGCATGGCATGCCTAGTTATTGTTCATTGAGCATGATATACTTGAGCATGCAATGGATTTAGTGTTGTGGTTCAAAAGGTCTTTAGTTTTCTTGGCACTTTGGAGTTGCAAGCTGATATAGCAAATACAAATGTAGACAGTTTTCCCATCATAATTGGTGTGTTGGCCAAGGGAAAATCTACAATTCTCATTTATGGAAGCTTTTTGAAGTGACTACATTAACTAGAACTATCATATAACAGACTCACAAGGCACATACCTCTTGAAATTTGGGGTTTCCATTCATGTAGGCCTTGGTAAACCTATTGTAAAGTTAAGTTAATTTATTACCTGTTGTTAGAGGCATTAATTTATGTTGCAAAGGAAATAGTTCCAAGCTAGGAAAAATTTAGATCGCATAACATATCTCACATCTTTCTTCAGCTATTCTCTTCTTCCATATGTTGCTGACTTATGACGTTTCCTTTGCAACATCTAGTGCAATTGCTAGTATTATATGAAAATATAGTAACTAATTTTTCTTTAATGCCATTGAAAAACTAGTTCCAAGTTCCCATTGATCTTCCTTCTGACATCTCTTCACACTCCCTGTCGTACCAGTCGATGCACATTAAATACAAAAATTTACTTCAATCCCATTGATCCTTTGACCTTAATTCATCTGTACCCAACTATATAAAACACCCATTTCATTTTCTCTACTAATTTTTCTATTTTTACCATTAGAAACCTAGATGAAGACAAACAATGAGATCCTAAATTGTTGGACTATGACAAAAAAATAACAAAAAAAACCCTACATATATCTCATTCCCCTCTGTCTATTTCCCATGATCACAAATACATTAACACTGCCCTTTTTTCCAACGACATTCTACTTTTTTTTCCCTCTGCTAATAATGGAATTTTCTGCTAAGTAGGTTATGTATAAATGGCCTATTAAAACTTATGCTTACAGTGAATTTGATATTCATTCTTTCAACCTTCTAATTTTATTTATTGTGTTTTTCAAATCGGATGTAAAATTATACAAACGTGTCTTAGATGGTGGATGATTTTAAAATAGGCTATTAGTCTATGAATTGTTCTCGAGGCCATTCCTTAACATTAATTAATTGATTGTACTTGGTTACTATAACCATGTCTTTGACAGGTAGTTCAGGTCATGGATTTTCTCTACACATCATCACAATTGGAGACGGGGAGGTACACATCTTTAAGTTTCTCTTGGATGTTTGTGTAATTTCTTCTTTTGGAACTCATATGTGTTGTATTTTAGTATAATGGGCCTCATTTCAATTAAACACACATGAAACATTTAATGTGTATTGAATTTTCATCTTTGAATGAATTTATGAATTAAGTAATTCAATGAGGCCAATCTAGAAAATCCATTCTTATTTATTTTCTTCCTTATCAATGACATCAGAGGATGACTTGCAAACTTGCCTTGGGTTAGTGCTCTTCACCTTTAGTCGTTATTTCATATTCAATAATGTTTGTGCAATAACATATTGAATGGTGAAATTGAGTATTGCAAGTGGGCCTTTTCAGTGATCACAACTCCCACAGATTTTGTTTCTAATTAATAGAATAAGCCACCAAAGGTTTCCACGTAGGCCCATCCTCCATGATATGGATCATCAGTTTGAGTTGCACATATACATGTTCTCCTTCAGGATGGATTTCACTTGCACTTAACCTTCTCGACCACATTACATTAAATTTATCCTTGTTATAATTGGTTGTACTCTTTACTTCCTGCAAATACTTGATAATGACTTGTTTAGCTAAAAAAAACTTCATAGCAATGATAACTGTTGTGGTGGATTAGTCGCATGGGTGTACGAAATCTCACCAATTTAAAGAGTGCGGTCTACTCTTTAAACTATTGGTAATAGGTAGAAAGTGGTGGAGCTCAAAAGCACACAATTATGTGGAAAAAGTATGCAAAAGTATGCTCAGGTTAAACTAAAACTAAAACACAAATATACAGAAGCTATTAAAGAGAGTCAAAACGATAATAATGCAAACGATGGCTCACAGGCATCTTCTTATTAAACGTTTGAAATGTTAGGAATTTACCACATAAATAAAATATTTACCGAGAGGAATACACTTAAAAAACCCAACAACAAATCATAAACATAAACACAATTGTTTATCCGGGAAAACCCCAAATCTGGGAAAAAACCCAACCAATGAAATTTCATTAACCATTGGCCAAAAAACCCTAGCCAATCCGGCCAAGTGAGCCTTCACCACTCACCTCCAGGCCTACATTACAATGAAGTATTCCCAACCTCTTATAGGCTCCATTACATGTAATACCATGGGCCAAAACCATGGGTGCACAAAACCATGTGCCCCAAAACCACTACTATTTACCCTAGTCAACATTGACTCTACCCCGAGTCATGTTTACCTAACAATTCCCCCCTTAAACTTGACTTGGGGATTATTGACTAAATCCAGCCAAACTTGCTAAATGAGACAACCCCGCTTACCCTAGCTCTTCCCCCCTGAAATTTGTATCCAGGGTAATTGTTAACTTGACATCCCCCCTATCACCTAGGTCTAACCCAGACTTTACCAGTGATTACCCAGGGATACCCATGCCATACCAGGTCTTACAGAAGTATGCCCATTTACATGTAATAAAAATTAACTCCATTATATATATATATATATATATATATATATATATATTGTTTCATTGTTGTTGTCTTTGTACATATGAAATCAATGTCCATATAAAAAGAACCCATCTACCGGATTACATGGGTCACCAACCTCTGTAATCGCCAGTCCTCTAGGAATTCTTCAGATACATGGTTCATCAATTAATTAATACATATACAATATCCTCTCTCATATCTCATGGATCTCTCATGACCCATTTTCCATGTTGCTCATCACTTACATTCATTCATTTCCTTATGAGCCACTCACTACTATTGCAAACGGACCAATGGCAGTTTAACTTTCTAACATTTCCTAGTTGTCATTTTAAAAAACATGATGTTAGTCATCTTTCTGGAAGCCATCATTGCAACATGGGTGCACTCGCTCGACCGAAGGTACACTGTAGATAACTGCTTCCTCAAATGTCACGTGACAGGGCCCGCCATGCAAATTTGTGCACCTATATTCATTGCAGGATCTGAGAAAATTGATGTCTTTCTACAATATCTCAGCAAATTATTTGTCCTCTTTGCTCTTTCAACTGCATCGAAATTTTAATTATTCATGCTTTAGTTGAGAGGCACAATTTCCATCTTCTTTGCATCGATAGATCGCACAACACAGAGAACGTGCATCTCTCCTTAGTCGTCTAACCTTCAAAAGGCACTCTCAGTATTCCTTTCAATCTCTGCATCGATCTTCACCATTGTTGGCAGCTGCAGCAACGTCTGACAACCAAAGAAATTTACTAGCATCTGCATCGCTATCAATGATCTCAATCCCCCGCATATTAATGGAGAATGTCAACCTCAGGGGCGTTCACAGTTACACAGCTCATCTTGTGCCTTCTATGCTCACAGACCTCCCACAGGGCACATCTCTCACAATGGGCATCCATCATTTACCTTTGGTTGAAATGGCGCTTACGTCCTTTTTATTGAAAAACATGTTAGTCTCATCTGAACTGCGCAAATGGTGCAATAGATTATTCAGCCCCGCCTTCTCGTGATACTGCACTAGCGCATCAGTTTTGTTGATGATGTGATTGCAAACATATTCCAGGTGTATGTCAACACACTTTTTCACCACGACTAATAATCTGAGTTGCCTTAATATATCACTCCACACATCTAGAAATGTAACTTCTTTCACTTCCACTCAAACTTGTACCAAGCTTTGTAACACACCTGGAAAAGCATTTAGTACGAACTGTCTCGAGAAATTCCTCGGCATACACCTAAGCAAGCTAGTTCTTCAATTGGTCCATGATTTTCTTGTTTGAAGGTGTTGAAGACGAACCCGGTGATGGCAGAGAGAACGGATCCATCTCTATGTATGTATTTTGACCTCTACCTCTCGATTTCAACCCTCGTGTAGCACCTTACGAGTCCTCTTCTAACTTTAAAAATGTTGTCGTCCATTGCTCATCGATGTCTTCTCATGAGATAGTTGCACCCAAATCTGATCTGCACCTCCGACCTTCGAAAAAACTCAATACCGATATCTCTGACGTGTCCATGAGCACCCTATCACAACTTGACCTCTTTTCACATAGCAATATCACATCCATGCTATAGTTTTTTTTTTTTTCTTTTCACACCCATCTCATGTTTTCGACTTACAACATATGCATGCACAGATTCGCATACAGTGATCCATAAGCTCTTCTAAACCCTTACATTCTATATCTAGCATATTCAGATATCATGAACTATCTATGATCTACTCTTTCACACGTAGATCATTCTTTAAGTATATCTATCCAGGAGAAAATTTACAGAGTGCAAACAATAGATATAGTAAAATCACTAAACTTGAGAAACATTCCAAATTTCCAGATCTTTAGCTTCCATACTAGTTGTTAGGAATTTACCGCATAATAATGATATACGTGGTTCACCCAGTTTGGGCTACGTCCACCCCGAACATCCAATCCTTCTTTTCTATTATCCAGCAAAAATTGAAGAGACACAACCAGCATAGATCCACCCAGATTCTATGCCATCTCTCGCCTCCCTCTGTTTTTTCCCAGAATATATAAACACACAAACAGCTAATAAAACAAACTCATAAAAGCGAGGGGTTGCCTTCTAGGGCAAAAAACCCTAATCTAAACATAACTTCTACTATTAGATCATTTGCCTAATGAACAACCTAGATTGACTAGAAATTACCATACCCTATAGCAATTGCATTCAGCTTAGTCAAAGGCTTCTGCCTCCAAACTCCCTCACAATAATTATGAGCAATGACACCCCCTGACCCCCCCATGGCGATGATATTTATGAAGGCTACGCCTTCATTTATGTAATATAATCAATGTTGTGATACAAAGTAAACAAGATAATCAAGCTCCACACCCAACATTTCTCACTAGTTTTTTTCTCTCAACGTGTTTTTGTTTTATTCCACTAGGCCCAATCCCATGATATTGACTAACCCCCACAAGCCTAAATTATGTCTATATACTTTGACATGTTCCCACTTAATGCCAATTTTTTTATCCTTTGTGGCTTGATTCACTTGAAACTCAGTTTCTTATTTGGTCTTCTTATTTATTTAATTTAATAACTTGTCATTCATATAAATTATGTGTTTGCAGTATATTCCTGGTACTTAATCATATTCCCAACAAAATTCCTATGAAGAGGATTAAGTGTTTCATATATTTCATCAATCAAGCTACAAACTAGTAGCATACACTTGTTAAATAAGTTTCTCATCCTTTCTATAATCAACTTATTACATTGCCTAGAAATAGCAGCTCAGACCACTGTTGATGAATACAATGGTGTAAATGTGAGAACACCTCCTAAATATTGGGTCCACATATCCCTGAGGCACGTAAAGGATTCTCCAAGACTATAGTATTTTTTACAGTTACACAAGAAATGTAATGAATTCATGTATAATTTTGTCGAATCCAATCCTTGTTTAAGGTAATGCATTCAAAAATTTTTTTTTCCATAGTTATTTTTGTTGCATATGAAGGACTATGCAAAATTTGCTATGTTCTGCTTCAAAACTTTTGGTGATAGGGTTAAATACCATTTAAAATTGATTTCTTACATCCTTGAACTTTTTCTTAATATGGAATAAGTATTAAATTTTCTAGTCTACTTAATGGTTTGGAAGAATATATTTTAATTGGAGCTATAACAATTTAATAGAGAGAGTGCCTCCTTAGCCATGGAACAAGGCTTGGGGAAACGGTGGATGGAAAGTGATGATTCTGAAAGCACAATAAATCTTCTGAATAGAAGAAAAAAGAGTGAAGAATACATGAACTTCAATATTACCCAAATCACACAGAAGATGGGACACTAATGTTAACAAGGGATTTAGAAGAAGGTGAACACATTATGGAATCAAGAAATATTTAAAATCTATAAGGTTTTGAGAAAATA
>CM076570.1:1135893051-1136040543 GCA_034641835.2 Pinus albicaulis
AAATGAGTGAGAGAAGAAGAGAGTATGCCAGAGATAAAGAGAGTGTAAGAGAATAAGCAAGTCATAATAAGAATGTAAATAAGGAGGAGCCTGAGAATAGAAGAAGAAGGGACTAAGCAAGAGATGATGCATCTGATATAAGAGTTCATGAACAACAGAGAAGCAGAGAAGAAGGTATTGCATATAAGTCTATATCCGCTGTAAATCAAGAAGTGTTTTTCTTTGGAAAATTGAGGAATTTGGAGCTTCCTTATCAAGTTGCAGCTTGATAGCTGTCAGTTGTAGCTGACTAAGGTTGGAGCCTCCTGTAGGTTGGTGCCTGCAGAAAATTGAAGGGAGTTGGTGCTTCCTTGCAAGTTGTAGCTTACAGAATTGAGGTAGGAGCCTCCTGTAGGTTGGTGCCTGTAGAAAAATAGTGGTGAGAGGGAGTTGGAGCTTGCCTTTGCATCACAACAATAATAAGATGTGGTTTTATCCCTTTATGGGTTTCCACTTATATCTGGTGTCTCTGTGCATGATATCTATGTATTGATATGATATGTATCATTTGCTTAATACCTGCTACTCTCATATTAAGTCTACTGCTCTATTAAACTAATACTTTCTGATAACATTCTAACATTACTCTCACATCAAATAGAGTTTGAAATGAAGGTGTAAATAAGTTTAATGAAAATTTTTAAGAGATCAGGAATGTATTAAACTGATTCACCCCCCCCCCCCCTCTCAGTTTAATTAGAGGTTCAACACTCTTTGCAAAATATGATCCATCTTCGGAAGTGGATAGTTATCTTTTAAGGATAATTTATTGAGATTTCAGAAATCTATGCACAACCTTATCTCTCCTGTCTTTTTGCGTATAGAGACAAAATTCGAAATCCAATCTGAAAATCTAATTGGAACAATGATACCAGCTTTATGCAATCTGTTTACCTCTTTTTCAATGGATGGGAGCAGCTTCAGATTGATTCTTCTCAGCTTTTGTCTAAATGGCTTCTAGTTTGTCTTAATGGGAATAGTATGCTGAATTATATTTTTGTCATACACCTTCAAATCTGAATAATCCCACGCAAACACATCAGAAAATTCAGAAAGTAATTTAACATATTGGGCCTTTACCTCAGGAGACAATGTTTTTCCAAGATTGACATCTTCTACTCCTTTATCAGTAGGCACAAAGTTTGGCTTCCTTGCAACATCATCTTGATAAAAAAGCTCCTCTAAAGGTATAAGACCTCTAGGAATAACATTATATTTCAGCTACAACACATCTATCTGATTGGCTTCAATATCTTGCTCATCGGTATCACAATCACCCTCTATGGAAGTATCCTTGAATTTTCCTCCACTCTGCAAAAAAGCATTGATTTCATTGTCATCCCAAAACACTTGCCAATACCTTAAATTATCCGTAATAGCTGGCTGATGTTTGACATAAATTTCAAATTTGTTGCTGGAGTTCATTGGAATCTTCAAATTGCTTGCAGTAGTAGCAAGAGAATCTACAATAAGATTCTGCATTCGGGGTACTGTTGTCAAAGTGTATTCAGAAAACATTCTCAGGATATCTAGGACTACATTTCTGTAGGCTCTCAATCGTGTATGCTTTTCTTGATACTCTCCCTTTACCTGTTTGATTATCAACTCTGAATCTCCATAGACAGAAATCCTTTTTGCATTCAACTTCTTCAAAATTTTCAGACCTGCAATCAAGGCTTCATACTTGTTTGGTCAATTTAGTGTGTCCTAAATTGCTACATTAATTTATCAATCTAGGATTCGTAAGCTGATGAAGTGTGGCGCACTATATGTGCAAGATAACCTATTTCTTATCTTTTTGTCGTTTTTAGTTTTCTAATGTGAGATGGAAATTCTAAAATAAAAACAAGTATGGTTATGATTGTTCAAGGCGATGATATCCTTTATAATGATTTACCAACTTGAAACTTCAAAAGGAATTTGAAACATACAATGAAAAAACTTGAAAGGAAATGAAAATGTACTGCTAACCTAGTAAATCAAAACAGTGAACTATTGAGCATGAAAACCAAACTATCCTTGCTGCTGTCTAAACACAAAAGAAACTATGCTTAAAGAAATCCAAGAATTGCAACAAAGTAAATCTAAATCAAATTACATCAACTTATATTCTGATCCCTCGCCATTAGTCCAGCTATGGCTTTCGGAGGTAACCATAAAAAATTTGAGCAATCTGATATCTAATTTGCAGAAAAAAGAAACTAATATCAAACTACACACTCATACTTCAATCCCTCACCATCAGTCCAGCTGTGGCTTTCGGAGGTAACTGAAAATAACATGAGAAATTTAATATATCTAACTTGCAGAAAGTAAACTAATATCAAACTACACACTCATACTTCAATCCCTCACCATCAGTCCAGCTGTGGCTTTCGGAGGTAACTAAAAATGACATGAGCAATTTAATATATCTAACTTGCAGAAAGTAAACTAATATCAAACTACACACTCATACTTCAATCCCTCACCATCAGTCCAGCTGTGGCTTTCGGAGGTAACTGAAAATGTCATGAGCAATTTAATATATCTAACTTACAGAAAGTAAACTAATATCAAACTACACATTCATACTTCAATCCCTCACCATCAGTCCAGCTGTGGCTTTTGGAGGTAACTGAAAATGTCATGAGCAATTTAATATATCTAAATCTAACTACTGAAGCAAATGTGCAAGACTGAAATAGACAAAGCAGTACTGAAATTAAACATAAACTGAGAAAAATAAATTAGCAGCAGAACAATATTGATTCCATGTCATTAGTCAAAAGATATGCAAATGCCCGGGCTTCCTATTTGAAATCTGAAACAAAAAACACTGATCAGTTAACATAAAACATGAAAGATTATGGACAGAAGTAAAGTGTAAAGCATGAAAGATTATAAATAGAGATGAAGCATAAATACCATGAAAGATGCAATGTATAAACACATGAATGACTTATGGCACAATGAGCTTAAAGAAATAAAACAAGAACTATACAATAATGCACAAAACCTCAACGTGTGCAGGGGCCCTCTGCACCAGCCTTGGCAACAGCCTTCAAATACGAATTACGCTTGGAAACAGAGTCTTCTTATATATTAAAATGCAGTCATAACAGAGAGGTAATATTACGACACAGTGGCAACATAATTACATTACAGAGCTATCTGGAGGCTAATGGAGACTAATCTAATATGCGTATGCAAACGCATTATTTATAACAAAGGAAATATAACTAATTCCCTAAAGTTTATGCTGATATAAAACACGTAAACCATTACGTCCAGAGATCTAGGATCATGGCCGCGTTGAGGAGTAAATCTATGAAGAGTGGATGTTGGATTCGGCTTATGGAGCCGTGTACAGGTGTTGATGTGTCTCCCGTAAGTTAGAAACGGTCATGCAAATCCTCGCGTGATGAGAAACAGAGTCATGTCACCGTGGGACTCTACGGTTGACTTCCACTTGGCCACCTTTGACCGTAGCCTCCTTAGGTGATTTTTCTCGAGCCAATAGGACACGATCCATGTCCACATCATTTCTAACTTGCCCATGTGGCTCGTTTTTCATGAAGACACCTGTAACATAGACTTTCACAAAATGGCTGCGGAAAGTTGCAGCAGCTGCGGAAAGTGGCAAGATTCCGCAGCTAAATGAGCAAAAATCTAAATCAAACAACAGACACAAAATATAGTTAAAAACCATTTTAGATGCTCTTTTGCAATTAATATACAATGATATTGAAAACTTGGAAGGTTCAGGTGAGTGAAAAAGGTCTAGGAAGATGTATAAGAAAGATGCAGATTTGAGACTCAACATACCCCCACTGTGAAGGTGTTGCATGTCCTCGTGCAACCAAAATTTTGATAATCCTTATTCAGTTCATATGCCTTGACACTTCAGCCAGTACATCCAATCCCCTCCTCTTCTTCCTTGGTGTTGCTAACATCCTGGGCTTCTTCATTAAGCATCTAAATTTGATATTAACCAGTGCTCTGCTTAACTTCTGGCATTTCTTTTTCAATTTCTTGTTCTTCTTCTGCCATATTCCCAGATGTAGCATGGTATTATCATGAATGATTTTGTCCAATTTACTTCGTTCCTTCAATGCCTCATTTTCATTTTTAATGTGTTTATTTAAAAGCTCTAGCTCAAAGACTTCCTGTTTCAGTGATTGGACTAGATCATTTTGTACTGTGTGAGGCTGAATGGACGAAGTACTGGGACCTGTAGCCGCTTTTTCTAAAGATTCTATATAATCATATACTTCTTGCTGCTTGGGGTCTATATCAGGTGTCATTTTTATTGGGTTGTCCCCAAAGTGCCGTGAAGGAGAGTTGTCTTCAAAATCTGGCTGAGAAGGGCTCACATCAACATCTGGCTGAGAATGGGATGGACTATGTTCAATGTATGACTGAGAATGAAATGAACCAGGTTCACTGACTGACTGAGAGTGAGATGGACTATAGTCAGCTGGGGACTGTTCAGATGTTTCTTCTCCCAAATCGATAAAATGAGGTCCCTTCATTTGCGTTTTCCTCAACTTCCCCTTAAGCCTGGAACTTCTTCTCACATGCTGTGGACCACTGTCTTTTTGCTTTTGTTTTCCTTTCTCTTTCTTCTTGGCTATAGATAACTGTTTTTGAAGATGAACCAATCTCTCACATAACACTTGATGATCTTCTTCTTCGGAAGAAGGGGTTTGATGTATAGCCTCAATACTTTTTCTCTCTTTTGATGTTATTGGATTTTTACCCTTGGTTTCTTTCTTCTTCCTTTTTGACAGTCTCTCTTCCCTACTAGTTCTTTCAATTGTAGTAGTATAAGTACTTTGAGTTTCATCATTTGTTCTTTTTCTTCTACTCCTTCTTGATGTGCTACCTTCAGGAATTTCTTGTGGTTCCTCAAAGAAATTTCTAATCAAAAATTGTTCCCATGTGTCCTTCTTCTCCTTTAACTCTTTTTCAATCAAAATGTTTACAAGACCATGGTGATATAGATGTGGTTCTACATCCCCTAAATGTTTTTGAACAGTCACAGACATCTTCTTCAAACTATTTAATAGAAAATATGGAAGATTGAGAGTTTGATTATCTATAAAATTCATCAGCAATCTGGTATGGTACATATACATGGACCCAAAATGGCCTTCACAGGTGATGAATTTTTGAACAACTAGCAGCAAAGTAGCCCATTCCTCTTTCAAAGCATGAACAGGAATTCCTCTTTTAAAAATAGTTATGTCCATACCTGGGTTATGTAGAAGTACTCTCCAAGCTTCATCACTAATGCTTTTGTTCTTAAACCATCGTTCACCGTCTTGAAGAAGTTCTGTGGCAGATTCTATAGATGCCTCCTTCACCGTGAACTTAAGGTATCCAATCTCTACTTCCAGGCCATTTAACGACCTTGCAAAAGCTTTTGTCACTTCTTTATGGTAGCCTCTAAACTTTTGGATAAACCGCAACCACTTTGCCTTCTTCAATATATCCCTGACTTGCGGATATCCTTCCATGAACTTAGGTCCTTCTAGTTCTGCTCTCAACAATTTACCCATCCTTCTTTCTGCTCTTTAAAAACTTGTCTGCGTGAGGAGGGTTCAATGGAAGTAGGATGGCTGAATAAACAGAAATGAGCACGATGACTGTAGGTAGATATCAGAGAGTGGGTATACAGACTGTAGCGTAATAGAGAACGAAGCGGAACAGAGAAGGGTTTCGTGAGCACGGCAGAGATACGACTGTGAGATTAATAGAACAATAGGAAGAGTATAACACATCCGGCAGTGTTTGAAATTTGGTGGCTGCAAAATAAATGTAAGCACGTTTAAACAACGGCTATGGATTTTATGCGGCTGAAATAGGCCGTAGTTAAATCAACTACGTCTCATTGTCATAGATGGAATATCGGAGTATGAGTGAAGATCGGAGGTTTAATTATGGGACCGTTTGAGAATGAATGCGAGAAAATCATATGGAGATCGTGAAAGGGTTACGGAGTTTGTCAATATAATCATTGCACATAATGGATGGAGCTTATGGTTTAGAACTATATAAAAATGTGTTTTAAATGCCATTTGAAATGAATTTTTACTCATACCTTGGAATCTTTGCCTTTTTTTTTTCTTGGTCTTCAATTTGTTGCTCCTCATTGATATCTTGAATGCTCCATGTATTCATTTTTGGTCCTTATACCTGCATTTTATTTCAAGATTATGGAAATAACATCTGGCTGTACATTCTTTTGAAAACAGAGTGGTAGCTGCGGAATCTGCTTCTCGCTGCGGAAACTGGTGTCAGCTGCGGAAACAGATGTCAACTGCGGAAACTAACACAGCTATTATTTGGGTGAATGGAAATGAACAGATGACAAATGACTAAATGGAAATGGTCAGGAAAGAGAATTTTATTGGTAAAATGGAATGAAAAATGAAGTGAAATGGAATGAAGTGGAGTGAAATGAAGTGGAATGGAATGGAGTGGGTGGTCACAAGACTTGTGAAATGAAAGAGAGATTTTTTTTTTTGGAAAATATAGGTTGTCAGGTGTTCCTGATTTTCACCCAATATTTTCTGTATAAGATTGCCAATTAGTGATTGGTTTTCAGTCTTATACAATTTTTTATTTTTTTATTTTATTTATTTTTTAACTGAAAAGAACAAAAGCTAGGCTGATGGAGAAGAAGAATTCTTCTGTCCCAGCCTGATTGCAGAATTTTCTTGAAACATTTTGACAAATTCCTCTTTTGAGAGTGGCTTATGATAAATTTTCAATCTGTGGCCTTTCACAATAAGAGGAGTTTGAAACTCATCAATGGTCTTGATTCTTACCGCTCCATTGCTAAAGATCTTGTCAATCTCATATGGCCCAAGCCAATGAGTCTGAAATTTTCCTTGAAAATATTTAAACTTGGAATCAAATAACAATGCCCAATCTCCTTCTTGAAACTTCTTTTCTTTGATGTACTTGTCATGCCATTTAGCTCTTTGATATTGAACTAGATCAGTTTTTAAAATTGCTTCTTGTCTGATCTCATCTAGCTCATTCAATTGCTCCATTCTATGCTTTTGGGCTTCTGATAAGTCCATCCCCAACTGAACTGCTATCTTGAAGGTCTTGACTTGGAAATCAATGGGGAGCAAGACTTCTTTCCCATAAACAAGTTCATAGGGAGAATGTCCTGTTGTATTCCTCCATGTAGTTCTGTAGGCCCACAAGGCTTCTGGAAGCCTTTCTGCCCAATCTCTTCTATGTAGATGAACATTTTTGGTGATGATACTTTCAAGAACTTTGTTTGTGGACTCCACTTGACCATTTGCTTGTGGATGGTAAGGAGTAGATCTTCTGTGCTTAATTTTGTATTCTTCCATCAACTTCTCCACCAAATTTGATGTGAATTGGCTCCCCTGATCTGTCACAATTTCTCTTGGAACACCAAAGCGAGTAAAAATATCCTCATAAAGAAAATGAACAACTGAATTTTCAGTAGCAGATACTAATGCTTTGGCTTCTACCCATTTAGTAACATAATCAATACAAACCAATATATACTTATTTTGCTTAGATGGTGGATTAATAGGTCCAATGAAATCTAAAGCCCATTTTTCAAAGGTTTCAATGAGTACCTGTGTTTGCAATGGCATTTCATTTGAAAGGGTAGGTTTCCCTACTCTTTGGCAGCTGTCACACCTTTTGACATATTGTTTTGCATCTTTGAAGAGGGAAGGCCAATAATATCCTAAAGAGAAGATTTTATAGGCCGTCCTTTTGTCTGTAAAGTGTCCGCCGCATGGTTCATCATGACATGCCTTAAGAATATCAGGCATTTCATCTTCCCCGACACATCTTCTGATCACAAGATCTGGCCCTGTTTTAAACAATTCGTTAGAAATCCATGAATATTTTGAACTCTCCTGAATAATTTTTCGTTTTTCACTTGGAAATAAATGTGAAGGTAGTTTCCCTGTAACCAAATAGTTAGCAATATCCGCATACCAAGGAGTCTTAATAGTTACTGCAAACAAGTATTCATCAGGAAACTTATCTTCTATAGGAGAATCTTCTTTAGTATTCTGAATCCTAGACAAGAAATCAGCTACTGTATTTTGTTTTCCTGGTCTATCCAACACAGTAATATTGAATTCTTGCAAAAGTAAGATCCATCTTGTCACTCTGCCATTAGTAATAGGTTTGTTCATTAAATATCTAATTGCAGAATGGTCAGTATGAATAAAAGTTTCATAGCCTGTTATGTAATGTCTAAATTTATTAATTGCATGAACAACAGCTAAAAACTCTTTTTCAGTCACAGTATAGTTCAACTCTGTGGGAGTCAAATTTTTACTGGTGTAATAAATGGCATAAGGAACTAAATCTTTTTGACCCAACACAGCTCCTAGAGCTGTATTTGAAGCATCCGTAGAAATATGGAAAGGGAGTTTCCAATTTGGTCCTCTCAAGATAGGTGCTTCAGATATTCTTGTTTTCAAAGTTTCAAAAGGTGATTAACAATCAGGATCCCATTTAAATTCACAGTCTTTTGTAAGCAATTTGAAGAGTGGAGATGCTATTTTGGTGAAGTTTTCTATAAATCTTCTATAGTAACCAATAAATCCTAGAAAACTTCTAACATCTCTTTGACAATTTGGAATAGGTAACTTGGAGATGACTTCAACTTTTGATCTATCAACCTTAATCCCATCTCTTGAAATATGATGCCCCAAAACAATCCCTTTAGTAAACATCATAAAGCATTTTTCATGGCTTAATGAAAGGTTTGTTTCTTTACATCTTATAAGAACTTTTTCCAAATTTTCTAATGCCTCTTCAAATGAATTACCATAAACTGTAAAATCATCCATATAAACCTCTACACAATCATGGATTAGATCAGAAAAAATTCCTAGTACTGCTCTTTGGAATGTTGCAGGTGCATTACATAACCCAAAAGGAAGAACTCGGTAGGCAAAATTTCCCCATGGACAAGTAAATGTGGTCTTATCTTGATCTTCAGGTGCTACCTGAATTTGATTATAGCCACCAAAACCATCCAAAAATGAAAAGTACTTTTTACCTGCTAATGTATCTAATACCAGATCGATAAAAGGCAAAGGAAAGTGATCCTTCAAAATTGCTTTGTTCAATTCCCTGTAATCAATGCATACCCTCCATTTACCATTCTTTTTAGGTACTATAACCAAAGGAGAAACCCATCGGCTATCTGAAATTGGATAAATGAAGTTTACATTGAGTAATTTTTTGAGCTCTTCTTTCACTATCTCCCTAAGATTTGGATTCATCCTTCTTTGAGGTTGTCTGATTGGTCTACTGTTTTCCTCAATATAGATATGATGGATGCAAGTCTTAGGATCAATACCTTTCATGTCAGTATACTCCCATGCAAATGTAGTAGAATGTTTTTGCAAGATTTTGATTAGTTCTTTCTGTTGTGACTTTTCCAAATGTTTGTTGATATTCAATGTTTTTCCTGGAAAAATCTCAATAGTAGAACTACCAAATTCTTCCATAGAGTAAAGAGACATTTGTCTTGATGATAAATATTCTATGTCAGATTCCAACTGAAATTGTGTGGGGTCATATTCTCAAGATGTCTCAAAATTTTCTAATGTGTTCAGAATTTGACTATCCTCACTGATTTCAGAAATGGTAAAGACAGGTTGTATAGTGTCCTCATCATCAACCCATTCATTATCTCCTACTTCTGTGATTGCTTTTGTTGGAGGATACAAATTAAATTTCTTTGTCAAATTACCATTAGAAATGTACATATCCCCAGATCTACAACTAATAAAAGCATCAGCTGTGGCTAGCCAAGGTCTTCCTAAGATAAGTGGGTGTCCTCCTAGATTACTCTTGGGAGTCAAAATCATAAAATCTACCAGATATTCCCAAGAATCTAAGGAGATTGAAATATCTTCTAATACACCATCTGGTTTAATAATTGATCGATCTGCAAGTTGCAGTAAAGTAGGTGTAAAAAGAAGGTTAGGAAGTTTTAGCTGGTCCATAGTCTGTCTACTCATAATGTTGATAGCAGCCCCTAAGTCAAACAATGTGTTTGGAATTTCTATCCCATTTATATGTGTCTTGACAATTGGACTTCCTGGATCTACATACTTCTGCATGGTAATTTTTCCCATCATAATATCTGCAATTTTTCATACCAGGTGGATTCTTCTTGTGTCTTTTAGTTTCCTTCCTGGTCTTTTGAAACTCAACTCCTTTATTGTTTTTGCTAGAATAGGAATCTCCCGAATGGCTTGTAGCAAGGGAATCTTGATACAAACATTCTTCAATTCATCTAGAAAATCATAGTTAGGCAACAAGATTTGTTTTTCCACCCCCTTGTCAATTTGTAGTCTTTTAGGAAAAGGAGGTGTAGATGAAGATGCAGGTTGCTCAACTATAGGAGTTGTGGGTGTTAACTTTTCTTTTTCTTTTTGAATGTTTGAATTTTGAAGAGATGCTTCCTCAGAACCCTCATTGACTTTAAGAGATTCCTCCTCAGAGGTATCTTGCTCTTGAATATCTATAGAAGGTCTTTCTAAAACTCTACCAAATCTGAGTTGTACATCATTGAGAGGAACAATCATATAGGTAGGAAATTGTTGTCCTTCTACCATGTAAGTATTCTGAGGATTTTTATTGTTAGTATTTGGCAATGGCTGAGCTGGAAGTTGATTTGTCTTTTGTTGGTATGGGAGCATGAGTTGAGGATTTGGATTTTTTTGAGAAGGTTGTTGTTGTGGAAATGGCAATGAAAGTTGTGGATTTGGGTTTGGAAGTTGTGGAGCTTGTTGACTTTGAAAAGATGGAGGATATTGATAAAATTGAGCAAATCTCCCATAAGGATTTTGCATCCCTTGTACCCATGGATGATATGGATTTTGATGTTGGAGCCAAGGTTGTTGCCAAGGATTCCAATTTGGTGGGGTTTGAAGATTCATAGGGTTGTTAAACCCTTGAGTTTGTTGTCCCTGCCAAGGTCTTCTTGCAACAAAACAGAGAGATTCTACTGAATTTGGGTCTTTTTGAAAGACAGCTTTGAGTCCAGGAATTGAAGGAAAATCCTTGATCTCATGATTCTCTGAGCAAATTATACATGTTTCTACAACTTTTGCATCCAAGGGACATTCCCTTAAAGCATGTTTCTTCCTACATTTCGGACAAAAGATGGCTAGAGCATTAGTTGCTGCTTTCTGCTTGTTTTGGATTTTAAGGGTGTCTAGTTGTTCACTAAGGCTCCCTAAGATATCAGTTTTGAATTCATCAAGAATATTACCAATCTCTACCCTACTTACTGATCCATTTGGAGATTTGTTAGCCCTAATAAGAGAAGGATCCCTAGGCCCTTTTGCTGTTTTAGATTTTCCTCTTGAGAGATGGACACATAGTTCTGTTATGTCACGAAGTGGAAGTTGAGAAATGTCTCCTTTCCCCATCATGTTTAAAATATCTATCCATTCATCTCTAATTGCTTTTAATATGAGGGCTTTCAAGGTTTCGTCATCTAAGTTTCTCATCTTCGCTCTTTTCAAGTTGTATTGAAATCTTTCAAGTAAGTCTTCCAAATTTTCATCTTCTTTTTGCATCATTTTGAATACCTCATCCTTGTGATTGGTGGGCATACAATAGTCCAAGTATCTATCCAAAAATGTTTGTTTCATATCATTCCAAGTCCTAATAGATTGAGTAGCTAATCCCATGAACCATTTCAAAGCAGTTCCCTTCAAATTTGAAGGAAACAGTTTGAGTTTTTGAGAGTCTTCCATATAGTCATAGGTTCGGCACATGACTTCAAACTTAAATAGAAATGTTTCAGGATCCTCACTTCGCAATCCATAAAAGTTGGGGAGGACAGATGGTGAGATATTTTTCATTGTTGTATGAGTTTCCTCATCAACTATAGGGAATCCAAACAAGTTATCTCCTTCCCTATTTCTTCCATTATTATCTTCACCCTTGTTGTCTCCATTGTTTCCTCCTCCTCTACCTCTACCTCTACCTCCAAATCCATCTATTATTTCCTCTGCCATGATAGTTTCTTTAGAGTCCTTAAAGTCCTCTGGTTCTTCTATCAAGGGAGGATGAGAGAGAGTCTCTTTTTTTTCTAAATGGGATTTAGTAGGTGGTATAGGAGAATCCTCTAATTCAGTTGTTCCTTGAATTCCAAAAATTTTAAGGCTAGGGGTAGATGGTGGTGATTCTTGTCTATGCCTTGAAGAAGATGGAGTTGTAAAAATCGAACTCTTGGCTTTAGCTATAAACCTTCCCCTAGAATCTCTTGCCCTGTGCATGTCATTTTTTTAAGGCTAGTTGTAGATGGTGGTGATTCTTGTCTATGCCTTGAAGAAGATGGAGTTGTAAAAATCGAACTCTTGGCTTTAGCTATAAACCTTCCCCTAGAATCTCTTGCCCTATGCATGTCATTTTTTATTTTATTTTTTATTTTTAAAAGTTGGGCTAATAATTCTCTTTCTGATCTTCCAGGTCACACTAGGTGCAAGAAGAGAGCATACTTAAGAAATTACTAAACCAATAACTCTCTTTTCTGATCCTCCAGATCACACTAGGTGCAAGAGGAGAGCATACTTCAAGAAGTTATCAAGTTTTCCCTTATTTTATTATTATTTTTTTTTTTAAAGAAATTGGCTACCTAGTTACACTTCCCCGGCAACGGCGCCAAAATGTTTGGTCAATTTAGTGTGTCCTAAATTGCTACATTAATTTATCAATCCGGGACTCGTAAGCTGATGAAGTGTGGCGCACTATATGTGCAAGATAACCTATTTCTTATCTTTTTGTCGTTTTTAGTTTTCTAATGTGAGATGGAAATTCTAAAATAAAAACAAGTATGGTTATGATTGTTCAAGGCAATGATATCCTTTATAATGATTTACCAACTTGAAACTTCAAAATGAATTTGAAACATACAATGACAAAACTTGAATGACAAAACTTGAAAGGAAATGAAAATGTGCTGCTAACCTAGTAAATCAAAACAGTGAACTATTGAGCATGAAAACCAAACTATCCTTGCTGCTGTCTAAACACAAAAGAAAATATGCTTAAAGAAATCCAAGAATTGCAACAAAGTAAATCTAAATCAAATTACATCAACTTATATTCTGATCCCTCGCCATTAGTCCAGCTATGGCTTTCGGAGGTAACCATAAACAATTTGAGCAATCTAATATCTAATTTGCAGAAAAAGAAACTAATATCAAACTACACACTCATACTTCAATCCCTCACCATCAGTCCAGCTGTGGCTTTCGGAGGTAACTGAAAATGACATGAACAATTTAATATATCTAACTTGCAGAAAGTAAACTAATATCAAACTACACACTCATACTTCAATCCCTCACCATCAGTCCAGCTGTGGCTTTCGGAGGTAACTGAAAATGACATGAGCAATTTAATATATCTAATCTTGCAGAAAGTAAACTAATATCAAACTACACATTCATACTTCAATCCCTCACCATCAGTCCAGCTGTGGCTTTCGGAGGTAACTGAAAATGACATGAGCAATTTAATATATCTAACTTGCAGAAAGTAAAATAATATCAAACTACACACTCATACTTCAATCCCTCACCATCAGTCCAGCTGTGGCTTTCGGAGGTAACTGAAAATGACATGAGCAATTTAATATATCTAAATCTAACTATGGAAACAAATGTACAAGACTGAAATAAACAAAGCAGTACTGGAATTAAAAAAAAACTAAGAAAAATAAATTAGCAGCAGAAAAATATTGATTCCATGTCATTAGTCAAAAGATATGCAAATGCCCGAGCTTCCTATTTGTAATCTGAAACAAGAACACTGATCAGTTAACATAAAACATGAAAGATTATGGACAGAAGTAAGATGTAAAGCATGAAAGATTATAAACAGAGATGAAGCATAAATACCATGAAAGATGTAATGTATAAACACATGAATGACTTATGGCACAATGAGCTTAATGAAATAAAACAAGAACTATACAATAATGCACAAAACCTCAGCGTGTGCAGGGGCCCTCTGCACCAGCCTTGGCAACAGCCTTCAAATACGAATTACGCTTGGAAACAAAGTCTTCTTATATATTAAAATGCAGTCATAACAGAGAGGTAATATTACGGCACAGTAGCAACGTAATTACATTACAGAGCTATCTGGAGGCTAATGGAGACTAATCTAATATGCGTATGCAAACGCATTATTTATAACAAAGGAAATATAACTAATTCCCTAAAGTTTATGCTGATATAAAACACGTAAACCATTACGTCCAGAGATCTAGGATCATGGCCACGTTGAGGAGTAAATCTATGACGAGTGGATGTTGGATTCGGCTTATGGAGCCGTGTACAGGTGTTGATGTGTCTCCTATAAGTTAGAAACAGTCATGCAAATCCTCACGTGATGAGAAACAGAGTCTTGTCACCGTGGGACTCTACGGTTGACTTCCACTTGGCCACCTTTGACCGCAGCCTCCTTAGGTGATTTTGCTTGAGCCAATAGGACACGATCCATGTCCACATCATTTTTGACTTGCCCATGTGGCTCGTTTTTCCTGAAGACACCTATAACATAGACTTTCACAAAATGGCTGCGGAAAGTTGCAGCAGCTGCGGAAAGTGGCAAGATTCCGCAGCTAAATGAGCAAAAATCTAAATCAAACAGCAGACACAAAATATAGTTAAAAACCATTTTAGATGCTCTTTTGCAATTAATATATAATGATATTGACAACTTGGAAGGTTCAGGTGAGTGAAAAAGGTCTAGGAAGATGTATAAGAAAGATGTAGATTTGAGACTCAACAATACTATACTTCATTGTTAGAGCAGTCAAAAGCCAACTTGTAAGCACATACTCTAACATTACTAGGAAATTTTTCAGGCTAGAAAATAGGGCTTCGAATCCATATTCCTATACCTGCACCGTCCTTACCAACAGCTCCATCAAAATCCATGCTCCAAAGGCCTTCTTCCTCCTCTTCTAGATGCTGAAATTTTGTTTCTTTCTCTACCTTACCTTGAATGATTTCTTCATTTTTCTACTGTTCACTGTCCTTTTGCTACTGGCCGATGGAAAACTCATAAAGGCTAGCTGCTTTTTCTTTTTCCTGTTTTAGGACTTCCCTAAAATTCTCTAAAATTTCAGGTACCTCATCTAATTCTACCAACTGAACATTTTCATCATTCAAACCACTATCTGAATATAATACAAATGAATCTAAATCTGTGTGGACAACATCAACTGGATGATTAACTGGCTTGTCTTTGCTAGTGATCATATATTTCATTTTCTTCTCCCTGTATACCTTTCTCAACTGATCGAACACAGGAATGGTAGCATAAGAGAAATCAAGTTGTATAGTTCCCTTTATTTTTGCACCCAACGATTTGGACAAAAGCATTCCAAACCGTGGTGGAACATTAGCAACAACTACATCCATCAAAACATACTTGGCTAGGATTTGATCTAAAGATACTACCAAGTCTTTGATAAGACCAATACAATGGACCCTACCGGAGTCAAAGGAATACAAATCATGGTATTTACAGGTTATATCAAGACCCAACTTCTCCATAATGGCTTTAGGAATCAAATTGTGAGAGGCCCCAGAATCAAGCATAGCATTGTGTAAAATGTACTCATGTAATCTAAGACTCGGGTAAAAGGGGGGGAATTCACTATCTTCAGATTGACCTTCTATGGCTGGACCAAAAATGAGTTTAGGATAATCATCTTCAACATTTACCATATCTGACATAGAGTCTATTTGAAAAAATCTAGACACCTGATGTTTATAAGTGTTGTTCTTCACCAACTCTGTTAAGGGAATGGACACTTTTAGCTTAGCAATTTCATTTTCTAAATTAAAGGATGGAGCTTTCTCTACCTCTTTGATGGGAAGATCTTTCTTCTCCACTTTCTCCTTCGCTGCACTTGGCTGATTGTTCTTTTCATTTGCAGTGTTATTTCTTAAGGGTGATTTGCTGGAAGATGGATCAGCAGGTTCTTTCCCTTTCCTCTGAGTATTTGAAGAGTCATTCTTTTATTGCAACTCTTTCCTTTTCTGAATGGGATTGACTGGCACATCTCTGCTCCTCAAATAATACTGCTTCTGCTGTGCTAACAAAGCATTCATATATCCTCTTTGATAATCATCATACTCTTCTTCTAGAACTATGTCATTGGCCAATATAAAATCTTCATCTCTTCGAGTGTCTAGATCCATTGCATATTCTTCATCTTCTGTTAGAAAAATGGGCATACCATCGGCACTGAAAAAATGATTAGCTTCAACTACCGGATCATCATCATCATCTGTTTCCATTCCCTGAACATAATTTTTCTGCAAAGGGGTTCTGATATGCTACTGTTGTGTTGTTTGCTCTTGTATTTTATGTTCCCTTTGCTTGATTAAGAATTGGGGTTGCTGCTGTCCTCTGAAATTTGGATTCCTGATTTGTGCTTCAGGTCTATCTGAAATAGTCATCTGATCAACCATCTTCTCTACTATTCGGATCAAAGTATCCATCTTACTTTCTGAAGGAGATGATTCCTCTTTTACAATCACTCTCTTTTCAGCTCTCGTCCGTGCCCTTTTAGCCAACAGATTTTCTTCTACACTCACAACAGTTTTTTTCATATCTTCAAGTGTGGTAGGATCTCGTTCTCGTAACTGATATGCCATATCAGCATTGAAAAAATTTGCAAATTTGAGCAAAGCTAACCCCACAGGGGGTTTGAGATTGGTCGGAATAGCATTATACACTGCATTAAACCTTACACAATAATCTTGTACACTTTCACCCACATTCCTTTTAATATTTTCATACTCAGACAAAATTTGGAGTGGGTTTTTCTTTACCTCCCACCAGTCTAAGAATTGACTATGTAACTCTGGAAAAGTGTGGATAGAGGCTGCTGGTAAGGCTTTGAACCACTTTCAAACTTCACCCCCAAAGCTTTGGACAAAAAATCTCATGGTCAAATTTTCTGCCTCTACCTCATGAAGGTCAAAAAAGTCATTCATCTTATCAACATGTTGCTTTGCTGTGATGCTTTGAGTGGCATCAAAGAAATGGATTTTACTTTGGTAATCAACGGGCATATCATTCAGATTCTGAGGTAAAACCAAGGGTGCATATCGGGCAGCCATGACTCGAGGTGGATTTACAACAACATTCGAACTACCAGAATTCAAGGGAGTTGTTGATGGGGGAGTCGGAAGCTGAGAATTGATTTCATAAATTGATGGAAATACTGATGAATTGAAGGCAACGGATGTTGTTTCTAATAACTCAGAAAGCTCAGGAATATTTGTAGCAGCGATATATGTTGGAGAATAATTCAAGATATAATCATAAATTGATCTATTTTCCCTTTTGAACTTCAAGATATACAAGAAATTATGGATCTAAAACTATGTTATCCAATGCAGTTTCATATTTAGTTCTGAACAGAGAAAGCTCAAAACACTAATCAAAAGGGAGGTCTTCAACAAACAACCACTCACTTGCCCAGGAATGGGATCTGAAAATGGGTCTAGGGCTTACTGAACCTTCTTGTCTTATGATTATTCATGGAATAAGATTAGGATTTTCAAATACAGGGGGAGGATTTGGATCAGGATTGCCCCTTGTGTATTTTCTTGAAGCCAACGTGATCGAATTTCTACTTTGAAATGTTTATTTCAGCCTAGAAAATTCTGGAAATCATCATCCAGAGTTCAAGAATTTATATGAAAAATATTATTGGGGTGATCAGTCTTTCGTTTCAATTTTTTTTGCCCCAGTATGGTCGCCACTATGTTATCACCTAATTTGACCTCTGACTGAAGAAAGGAAAACTAGGGTAACCAAAAACCATGCTTAACCTTGTAGCTAGCCCTACAAGGCAGGGAGAGGGCTCTCTCCTTGAGATATTTCAATGAAGTATGACAGCAGAACTGATTTTAGGCTAGGTATAGTAGCACGAAATATTTTTATAAATTTTCTGGTTTCTTTGTTGGATCGGATGGAGCTAGGCAATTCAAATTTGGGGAATCAAATTAGAAATACAAGGTATTATATTGGGCAAAGTAGGCATGGACTCTAACACTTTTGATTTTATGATTATGAAATGTTTAAGACCGGTGAGGCACTGAGGAGGGCATGTGAGATGGATCCTTCTCAAACAGTAGAAAACATAGAAATATTGAATGATTTTCCCAAGGCAGAGCACTGTAAAAAGCGGATTCTACCTATCTAACTTGAAAACATTCAACAGAAATAATGGAACGAATGAATGGCATACATAACATTTAATAGATTATTACAAAAGAAGAGACTATGTTAAAACTCCATACCACAGGGATGCCATAAAAAATTGTTGCAAGTCTTTAGTAATTCCCTGCCAATAGGTTACAAAGATGTACAATGAAGCTCAGTGCATCCCAGTGATTTCCAACGTTTTCCACCCTTACAAATGACTCAGAAAATACATTAAATAGACAGGATTTCAAGGGGAAAATCTGCAGAAGGAGGAGCTATTCTACCTGTCCTGAAACCGAAATCTGAATATAGAAAAACAACCCAACAGTATGCCTCTGAAAAAGAGGGAACAATACATATCTGACCATCTAGAAGAATACTCTGTTACATTTATTCCAAAAAAATAAGAAGAAAAACAAATCTAGAGCAGACCTCCTCATTTATCGTTGCTTTCAATGCCGGAATGATTTCTGTCTTCATATGTAGCTCATGGCCTTAACAAATATCTTTATCCCTTTAATTTGAAGAAAAACCCCTTTAATCAAATAAAACCACATTTTTCCTCTTTAATGGAGAAAAACCCCTTTTTTATTGAAAAGAGTGAAGGACATGGTGGTGGGCCCAAAATCACAATCGTACCATCAGAAGTGGAAGGGGCGGGATTACTTGGCGGAAGAAAACTGTGATGAGCGATGAGCGATTTGGAGCAATGAGCGATGAGCAAGGCCGATGGGAGGAAGGTCGATGAAGAATGGCCCGATGAAGAAGGGAGCGATGGAGGAAAGGTCTGATGGTGGTTGGGCCAATGAAGAAGGGATAGGGGATAAGTCAATGAGATAAGGAATAAAGGATTTTCGAAGTGATGAAAGAGCGCAGAAGAAAAATCCCTTTAAAACAAATAAAAATGAAATTGCGCTTTTTCATAGGGAAAACCCCTTTTCCTTTGGAACGGGGTGGAAAGCTTTGGTGGGACCGGGGGAAATCACAATAAAAAATCGGTGGAGGAGTGGGTGTAAATTATGGCGAAGGAAATGCGATATGCGATGGCGATGGGGCGATGGCATCGCATTGGAGAAACGGAGCGAGAGGGGTTAAGGCACTGTGGGAAATATCGCATCGGCGGAAGTGAGGGGTGCAGGTTCGGATTTGAGCGCTGCGGAGGTGCCGATTGTGTTATGTGATAATTGCATTGGTGGAAGAGAGGAGACAGGGTCCAGTGCAGCGAGATAGCCATTATGCGATATGCGATTAATCACATCGACGGAAACCAGGAGGCGGGGTCAAATTCTTAAGAACTACGAAGTTTGCGATGCGATGGTGTGATGGCATCGCATCGGCGATGGGCCATCACATCGGAAGTTTGTAGGATTCGACAATTTTTTAAAAGAAAAAGGGACTTTGCGGTGAAGGGGAAAAAATCATATAAAAAGGGGAAAATTTTAAAGTTAAAGGGGCAATCGGAAAAATGGAAAAAAGGGCAGGATTAGTCTTTATGGGGCCTTTATTCATTTGAGCATATTTTCCAATCCAGAATTCAGTTTTGGGAGTGTGATATACTGTTGGAAAGCTCTTTCCAAGCTAGTTCTGATGAACATACTTGGAACAAGACTTTCAATAAAGATCATGTGGAGAACATCTTGAAACCCAGGCAGAGAAAAAGCCCCTTTGGCATTTTGGAGATAGCAGCTTCTGAAGTTCGACTTATTACACATGGAGACATAAAATTACATAAAAATGATAATAAAAGCAAAGTACCCCATTTTCACCTCAAAACATGTTTTGAGGTGAAAATTACATTCAGCTGAAAGAACAACTTCTTTGATTTTTCCAGATACCGTGCTTTGAGTTTATTTGGCATCCTCATGTCCTTGTTGATATTTATTGACACTTTCATCATTAATTTGACCATGGTGGAACCCAAGAACCTAATGAGACCAACCCTATGACCTAATAAAATTAACTACATAGTGTAATTGAATCATGATTGAAGACCATAGAGAGGGGAATCAAAAAGTATTTACATGATTGAAAACTGATGAAGTGACTACTACCATCAGTGAATCCATGACCTAATGGAGTGAATAAAATTTATAGTATGGGAATCCTACTATGAAAATGCAAAAGATCAGATTTTGATAACTGATGGTAGTGTGACAAGACTGACACTAACATGGGGAATCATCCGAAACTACTACAGATGCAGGAAATTATTCAGCTGGCGGAGCTTAGATGGGAGAAAGAACATTAGCATCCGTTTGAGCGTCATGTGGTGGCTTTGCCGGATATGTGCTTTCAATCGCACTAGGGCCCTCCATCCCTTCCATTAATTCATCATATAATAGCCTGGGATCTTTTATCCCTGAAGAAACCATTGGGCCTTTGTTCCTCCTCTTTTGTTTCCGACGTCTACGATGCCCCAACGAGTAGTCCCTTGGCAAATGGCCATACTTATGGAAACAGTGACAGCGAAAAGGTAATTGTTCGTAGTCTAGGATCTGGGAATATTCATATTCTTTATATTTTAGCCACATTTCCTCCGCTAAACCAACTCTAGTGTTCAAATTAACCAATATCCTTGCTGCACTCAAGTCCCTTGTATACTAAAAGGACATATCTGCTTCCAGAAAGTGACCCGGTGTGTTCCCAATAGAACGAAAAGCTGAATCTGTCTAGAAAGGGATGGGAAGACTAAGTAATTTGACCCAAACCAACGAGTCTTCAATCTTCTCCCTCTGCGTGTCGAAAAGGGGGGCAATTTCCTAAATAGGACTGGTCGCTTCCCAAAATACCAATTCTTTTCCAACACCCATGCTAGATGTTCGCCTCTTTTGAACTTAATCACGAACCAACCCTTCGCTAGGGTTTGAATCATTATAGGTTGACCCAGAGCATCAGATCATTCCGAGGTTGTCCAATTAGAGATATAATTTGCAAATTATTTCCTACCCTTACTCTGCCCTCTAGAATTGTTTCTGTATCCTCCATTATCTCATCAATATGTATATCCACCCCAAAAACGCAGCAGGGGAATTATTCCAACCTTCTGATTGGCTTTAATTTTTTCCTTTTCATTCTTGCAACCCTTCCACTTCCACCTTTCATGCCTTCCAACAACCCTTCAATGGCATCTAGGATCTCAAGATTTGGCAATCCCAGTCACCCTTCCTCTATGTTTTTTGTATCCTCTCCAGCCAATTCTCCCAGTTCCTTAGAACCTACAAGAGATCCAGGATTCCCGACACCTTCCTTTTGACCAACTTCTACCCCAAGGATTTCAGCCCTTCCTAGAATCCCTTTCGAGAGTTTAAAGGAACCATCCTGCTATCTCAGCCTCGACTGATGCGGCCCCTTAGGGTTTCTACCCAAACCCTTAGCCACAACTGTCCCCGAGCTCGCTGCTTCGCTACCTTGTGATAGAAGATATTTTTTTTAAGGAGGTGATGCCCTGCCATTAAGCAGGCTGTCGAAACTCCACGGTGGCTTCACGAGACAAGCCCCTACCCCAATCAACCTCTCTATGACTACCTCCTAGACAATATTTGAATCCAGAAGAAACAAACAAACCACAGCTTGAAACTACATATTTTAGCCCACCAATATGAAAAGGGATATTCGAGATACCTAGATTCGAAGTAGCTTGTGAGTGTGAATGGCTCTAGGGAGGGAAACCCCTGAGCTGGGCAGGGTTTTTCAAAAAATGGGTCAAGCCGTAACTGATCCCTTCCTTCCGCACACAGTTGTAGGTTCTTTGCATACTCTCCTCGAGTAGAGCCGCACTATTCGATAGTGACAATGCCCCTACAGGAGCCTTATCTTTCTTCCCCGAGTCACCCAAAGCCAGAAAGAAAAGTTCCATATTTTTCTCCGATACCTCCTATCCCCATACAATGAGAAAGTCTTCTGGATTTGGTTCCCATGGTTTCCCAGTGTATTAGCACCTAAACCACTAGCTCTACACTGCCAAAACCCAAGCAGTGACAGCCTCCCATGCTCATACCACCAAAAAAAAAAAGGGTTAGGGTTTTGGGTTGGGTTGATAGCCATCCTAACCCCACTTTGCACTACTCCAAGCCGTCCAATCCCACCTGCTGTGTGGCCTATTGAGCAAAGTTCGTGTGTCTATACGGGGTTGACACTCTAGGCATGTTATCGCGCACAACATAAACGTCCTGATGAGCCCTACAAAAACTTTCAGAGCCGCCAAACCCTAGACCAACCTCCATGATTAGGGTGTCTCCTCATCTCTGATCTTGCATCTCTATTACTCCGAGAAACTTTAAACATCATTCTAATTCCAATTGTAATTGTAATTTTAATTGTATGTAATATATATATATATATATTTTTTCTAAATATGCTTAATCTATTAGTATACAAAAAATGCATTACATGGAGGCCAGGGCCTCAGAAATTCTGGCCCGAGAGATGGGAATTCTAGTACATCCATGATGCTCTGAAAAAATATCAACCCAATGTGCCAAGATACAGTTACAACAATGAAGCACAGACAGGCCTCTCAGCAAAAAAATGTCGCCCTCATAGGGGAAACCGACCGCAGAACTCCAACAACTTATCAACCCACAGTGTCTAGAACCGGAAATATAGACATAATCGATCTTATACAGAAAAATCTGCCACCCACGAAGGGGAAACCGACAATCAAACGAGTTGTAGAAGTGAAGACAGCTAAACTGAGATAACGTGCAATTACCAGAGCTGAGCCTGGCTTGACGAACAACCAAAAACAAGCTAGAATGAAGAAAGGCCATTAGTTACCATGAGAGGAGGGAGGAGACTCGACCACCCGACAGGCGTAGGCGTAGGGGTCATCCTCTGCTTGCAAATCAACGTTAGCACCTAAAACTTCCTGTTTGGTATCATCCACACCTGCCTTGTCAACAGGAGCAACAAAACAACCTTGCTTGATGTCACCCGCACCAGAAGTAATGTTGGGGTCCTGTGAGGAGCTACCCACAACCTATTTCCGTTTCTGACCTCCTCTGGAGGGAGAAAAATGCTTGTTAGCTATCAATTGCGCCCGATGAGAGCCTGTGATCTCATCAGCCAATTCAGGTGGCTCTTCTTTGAAATCGATAGTTATGGTGGCAGTAACAGTAGGCATATTAAGCAAACAGGGGAAGCATAACTGAGCCCTGTGCTGATGACCTGGGAGGAGACTGGAGATGCCTCTTGTAGGCTAAGTGATCCCATGCCCTGCAGGAGAGCCACACCCACTACAAGTCTCAGGGTAACGACCCCGCAGGGAATCAGATGGAGGAGAAGAGGAACTCGGAGAGGTGGACGGTGGGTGACAGGTAGGACCTCCACGGCTCGAGCCGCGTCTGCACCTCATCCTTTGGCGTAATCGAGGCATGGGATTCAGGTGAGAAATGCTGAGTTTGATAGAGCAGGAAGCGGAGGGGTGGGTCTGAACAGGCAGACCACAACTGAGGATAGAAGGCAGAGAAGAGCCGAACGCCACAGGGAGAGAATCAGAGTGAATGCCGAAATGCTGAGAGCAATGGGAGCTCTGCGAGATGTGCAAACACGGAAAAAGGTTTAAACAACAAGAAAGTGAGCATCTACATCCAGTAGTGGTCCTGGAGCTGGGCTTAGAGACTGCCGAGGAGCAGCAAGAGCGAAGAGGCAACAATGTCGGCTTGTAACTTCCAGATGAAGCCATAACCCTGTGGAGCGAACGCAATTCTGGGAAAATGTGCAGCGTTAATGCATTGGGCGGCTCGGTGTAAATGCTATTAATGGTTTGGAGGACGAAGGGTAGGGTGGCGGTGGTAGAATCCCACGCGCCAACCCACCGCCTTTGCCACCTTTCAAACATGCTAGCCACCCGCATCCGGGAGTATGTAAAATATTTTTAATTAATGTGAAAATTTTAATTATATTAATGTGAAATGATTTTATTAAAAATTTTAAATTTTCAAATTTGTAAATTTGTAAATAATTGTAAAATAATAAATCTAGAATAATATGAATTTTTGTAACATAATAAAGTTTAAAAAATAATGCAAATAAATTCATGTACCTTAAAATTTTTATTATTTTATTATGATATTACATACCAAAAAAAAAAAAAAACTTTATACAATACGCCATTGTTTTCGAGATCAACATAATTGAAAATTATCAAGTGAAATTATTTTAACATTAACACAATGCAAATTACCAATTAATTCAAAATACATATTATAATGTTTCAAAAAAAAGAGTCATAGTTATAAGGTAATTAAGTCCTCTCCTTTATGAAACCCATCTCAAAAATTATAAATGATGAAATACCACATGTACCATATCACTCTCGGTTCTCATGATACCCTCATTATCTTCCAGCTCGTTTGGAATGATAACACTATTGTTCTCAAAAATATGTTTTGATCTAGGGTCATGTCTCAATACGAACCACTAATCCCTATCCAACACAACTGGGTAAAAAAACACCTGGTTGAAGTTTTTGGGGAAAACATAGGGCTCCTTAGCTTCATCCCACATCTTTGTAGAGTTCATACATATCATCCTACTATCGCGACCTTCCTTTACATTATTCCGATCAAAGTTTTCCAACCACTTGCACCTAAAAATAACACATTGGAAAGAAGAGAAATCCACTTCAATGATCTCGTGTATCTTTCTGACGTAAGCTAACATCCCTCGTACTAGGTTTTGATAATGGTGGCTAGATCGACTAGATTGATCGAACTCGAGTTCCACTCCACAGTATTGTGTCATGTGTCCATCATCAACATTTTCTATGCAAAAATGGTGTCCATATGCCCGCATAGATGGGAACAAATGCACCTATAAAAAGGTTAAAAAAACATAGTTTCATGTTTCTTATAATAACCCAATAGTTAAAATGTGAAATATAGATGTAATTACATTTCAAAGGTGCATTATTAAGTTTAAAATGTACATAAATATATTATTACCGAGTGGGTGCACCCAATCCCTACGTTTAGCGCATCCTCTTTAGCACGCGGGAAATGACCGGTTGCACTATAATTCTCTCTGACTTGGTCAACAACCCAACTGTTGGGGCATATTTTTGGCATATTTTATTTTAAATGATCAGGATAAGGCACACTTCTACCATTCAATCGCTTTAATTCTTTCCTGTCACTATCCTATTTCATCCTCTTTTGTTCGTACAATGCGACCCACGGTTGTATTGCTTCGAAATTGTAAAGAAAAAAATGATTGATTGCTTCAATTTCTGCATTCGTTGATGAAATCAAACTGACACATAGTACATATGAGATCAAAATATACATTATATCTAAGTTCAAAATGAATATTTACTTTGTGTAAATTTGAAAAATTATAAGTCGCTTATTCTTTTTCAAGTGCCTTTTTCCATTCGTTTGGAGCAACTCCCCTTCTCTTTTGTCTTCATCCCTTTCATCGTACCAAATCACTCCACCTGGTCTGTTGTCGATTTGATTGATGTACTCACTAGCATAATAGAAAGAATCATACAATATGTACCCCTCTGCCATAGACCCCTCGGGTTTTTCCCTTTGTTGAACAAAACCTTTCAATATCTTCATGTACATCTCTAAGAAGAATATCCAATGATAAGAAACCACCCCAACTAATTCAACCTCATCTACTAGGTGGATTAGAAGATGAACCTACAAGTTCATGAAACTCATCAGTAGTTCCTTCTCAAAAAAACAAACAATCTCAACTATCTCTTGATGCCACCGTGTAATGCTAGCCACATGTATCTCCTTTTATGTGATCCAATGTACAAATGCAGATAATTTATATATGGCACATCCTAGGTCTTGGGGGAATTCATGTTTCACACACCCACATATGAACAAAGTATAATGACATTGCAAATTTATAAACACATGCAATAATATACAAAATTAGTTATGTTTTATGATCCCTCCATGGGATAAAATTTATTAATATAACAAATAATAAAATCGTGCTTTTGACATGATACGTACTCTTAGAAGATTCAAATGGTCATGTGATTTCAACCCCGAAAAATGGTCATCCACGGTGAAGCAGCATCGTAGTGAAGACCCGTATGAAGATGGCACCCTCACACCTATTATAACTTCCTTTTCCAAAGAAATATAATCTTTTTTTAAAATCCATGGGACATAACCTTCTTTGAAATACCATGAATTAGAGGGACCAACGCTTGCCTTTGATCCTGTACTTTCTAATTTTCTTGGCCAATGTTTCTTTTTAGTTTTTGAAGTAATAATATCTCTCTTAACAGCCAATCTGCCACTTTTTTTTGATGATATGTTCCTCCATAAAGAAGATGTTGGTGACGATCCCACTAGCCCTAGAGTGGGTCTAGCCACAAACAAGACAAGCTATAATATTGATTCCTAGTTAACGAATGGACGGAGATTCGATAGATGACTTACCGAAGGTCCTACGTTGTTGTTGTCGTCGAAAGAGTGGTTGCCTCTCGCTCCTGGTTTGACAGATCACGGTCTGCTCACTTTCACGTTCGGACACCTGCACACACAAGAAACAACGAAAATATACAACATACTAATTCAAATTCATAACTATTAGTCAGTCAACGAGGAATAAATAAATTGCATCAGATTATCAACATAACACAATGATGGAACCAACACCATAGTCGAGTATATTAATAAATGAAAGGAAGAGTACAACCAAGCTTCAACGTTGCGGTCTCCTCCAACAGGGTTCAAGCGAAGAATGTCCACGTCTCACAAAGGCTCATTGGGAATTCAGACGAGGCTCTCTCTATGGAATTCTCCTTGGTTCTACCTTCTCAATAGCAATTACTCAGCTATAGTATTCTTTTCCAAGTTTAGCTTTTTAGCTGTCTAATTCTCTTTGTTCAGCTAGCTTTCATAAAGGGAGAAGGCCTGTTTTTATAGAGGGAGAGGGAGAGGTTAGGATCCCTATAATTATGGAAGGGAGACCTATCTCTAAGGAGTGTTCCATGGGAGGTAGAAACCACTGCCTAAAGAGGGAGATCTGTCGTTGATCAACTTAACCACTTCCAGTGACTCATCTCTGAGGTAGTTAGAAGGAAACTTCCGCCTCTTATTTTAAAAAAACATTCCCAAAACAGGCTAGCGTGGGCACTGCACTGAGACAGAGTGCCAGATGGTGTGGGTTATAGTGCAAATCTTCCACATTGGCATGAGGGGTGAACTGGCTACCCGCGCTAAGGCAAAAACATATGTTTTGTGTGTTTTTTTGAGGAAATGTTCAACAGGATAAATGATGTCCTTATGCAGAAGGATGCAAAGAAGGTGTTTGCAAAGTATGACACTACTCACAAGTCATGGGAATGACCCTCCAATATGCGAGGCGAGGGATCTTAGGGACGGTGAAAAAATGCTATGTAACAGATGTCCCCTAAAGCATGAGGTCCGAGAGAGAGGGAGGGGTGAAATGCTTTATGAGAACGCGTCCAACCCAAACACTGTTGTCAGAAAACTTGCAAGTACAAATAAAACTGATATCTCTGACACATGACATGTGGCATGGGTGCAGCCATCCATAATCAAGTACATGAGATCCGAGGTATGGATGCAGACATCCAGCAAATAAGGATAAAAAAATAGACTCAGGTATGGTTGCAGCCATCCAATCAGAAGAGTCATATAATAAGTCATAGTAATCCACAAAGAACCCACAACCTGGATTTAATCAGACAAAACCTAGGGTCTTGCTCTCCATCTCGACCCGAAAAAAGTACAAATTCGAGAATGCGAATATGCGAGCTGAAGTCGAACATGCAAGAAAATCGTCTGATTACCAGCCAATGATGAAAGTTGTTAACAGACATGAGAGAAAACACCAATAATGAAAATGGCTCTCAAGGTACAAAAGGTATTGTTAGAGTCGGTCTGGTTATACCTCCATAAGGGATCAAAAACTCTTTGTTGCATTTCATTGTAGGTGTTTCATTCATCCAATCAGTTTCATTCCATTAGAAGCATAGATTTTCTGACAGAAGGGTCTTGTTTCTCATTTTCCCTCATGTCATATATCTGTTGGTTTGTGTCTGATCATTAAAGTTCATCAAAATTCATCAAAGTCAATTTTACAGCCATTCATAGTCATGGATGGTCTTTTGGTCAGCAAAGAGTCTTTTCAGTCATTAGGTCTAGGGTTTCGTCTCCAAAATGTCAAATAATGCCTGGCAAGCACATGAGGATGTTTCTAATAAGTTTTCATTCCAAAATTTTCATCATCAATAATGCTAAGAATGATTCTTCTTCAAAACTCTGTTTTGAAGAAGAAATCATCAAATTTATTGTTTGTAATAAATATGTAATTTTTAAGGTTTTTCAAGTTCTACAAATCTCCAGGTGCAGCCCTGGTCTCCTTTTCCGAAATCACATGCCAATCATCCCTGCAAAAAATTGCCAAGAGTTTCATCATTTCAGTTAAAAGTCAAGTGGAAACAAGCAGAGCAGAGTTTGTATTAAAAGTGAAAAAGTGCCAATTTCAAAACATTACAAAAATGGGTTTGCAAGAAGCAAAAATCAAAGCCATGACTATAAGAGATATTTTCACCATTCAAATGTCATTTGCAAACAAGAAGTTGTCAAAACACTCAAAAGAAAATCGTGGAAGGCGAAACTCTATTTTTGAAGACCGACTATGTGTTTGGAGTGCGCGCGGCGCATTGGGAGAAGGCACGGCGCACATAGACCGCGCGGCGCATTGGGCCAAATCTCACTATGGAGAATTGCACTGCCACGGCGCATCTAGGAGGCATGGCGCACTGGGTTTGTGTGCGGCGCACAGAGCCGACAGGCCAATTTTATATCACTGCTTTCATAAAAAACCAAACAACTCCATTTCTTCTTCTCCAAGTAAGTTTGGGAGCTCTTGCCATTGAATTTAGCTTTTGTTGGGTATTGTTTGGAGGAAAGATTTGAAAGTTTAAAGTTTGAAAAATATAAACCCTATATTTATATCAAAATCTACTCCTTTGGGTTTTGAAATTGGTGTTTTGAAATTGTGATTTTGGTGCCAAGTCTCCTTTCCCACCTATAATCATTTCCCTTTCATAATTCTATCATTATAGTCAATCCCTTATGCCCTAACCTCCCAAACTACTCATATCCCTTTTTCCCATTTTCCCTATCCTAAACCCTACCATTCCATATCATTTTTCCCCCTCCCACATCATTTGTAGCAAATTCCCAAACCCCACATCCCTAAACACAGTCAAGTGACTATTATTGCATTAATTTCACTTGAAAAACCCCCACTTTTCCCACTGTTCATACTTACCACAGCTCTTCATTTCCCTTTGGCATATTTGGCATTGAAGCAAAAACACCTATTTCTCATTTTCAAACCAATCAAACATATACTTGTTATACACATTGCAGCACCATGACAGAGACAGATTCATCATATGAGCAAGAATATGAGCAAGACAGTGACTCAACCACAGAGCTTAATGTACCGAGAAGGCCTCATAAAAGTGGCAAGAACATCAGAGAAGAGCCCACTTCCTTGAATCAATTGCAGGCCTGCCCGCTTACAATGGCATGCTTTCAGCAACAGTCATGCTTTCAGTATTGTGAGATGATTTCTCAAATTCAGCATCATCAGGAGTTGGTTCTTTTATTTTTCCTACATTTTCATGATGGTCATGTAAACCTTGCTGGAGTGAACTTCACCTTGACACCAGAAACCATTTCTCAGGCAACTGAGATACCGAACATAGGTGAAGAGTGGAACAAGAGACAACAGTTGGATAAAGCATATTATGAACCTTACATCAGGTCTGGCTATTTGAGGCAGCTCAACAGGGTATTCCCATTCCAGTTTCTGAAGGAGTCCTATGCACATTTGATGAAACTCATCATCATATACTTCAGCTGTGAGGGCCGGTTCTCATGCCTTTATGCATACCACATCAGACTTTTGATGAATTTCACGAGAGTGAGACTGATGAGTATTCCATATTTCATGTGTCGAAACATAGAGCGGATGACTACTCTTGTGCAGAAGAAGACCCCCGAACAGCAGCATAACATCATTTATCATTATGCGCTCATCAAGATCATTGTAGTACATCAGCTTGGATTGCAGGGCATTGCATGGGAGGAGTTCATTTCCCGTGACTTCTTTATAGCCCCTCAGCCTCCTCCAGAGATTGTTCATGATGAGGGTGAGCCTTCACATCAGTTTGAGGGTCCTGAGATAGAGCCTATCAGTGTTCCAGTGTGTGTTACCTATCAGAGAGGTACCAGAGCCTTATTTGCAGCAGCACGACGAGTACTATCTCCACCCGGGGTGGAAGGGGTCTCGCCTTCGACATCAGCACAGGTACAGGGACAGGACAGAGGAAAGAGGCCTATGTAGGAGAAAGGCCCTTCAGGAGGTTAGGATGCTGATTTTGTTTTGATCGATGTTGATTTGAGCTCTCCTAGCTCAAAGCTGAAAGAAATCATCCAGAAGCAGAAAGCTGAGATCGAAACATTGACCAAGAAGTTGCAGAGAGCTCAGTGGGTTATAAATTACTTGGAGCAGTGGAATAAAAAATTGGAGGATCAGCAGACACTTATGGAGTTGCAAAACATCTGCGAAAACTGGCAGGTTGCCCGAAGAAGCCCATCCGAGATGACACCCATTGAGCGAGAGATTGAGGCCGATCGAGAAACTTGGCTAGAGAGAGTAAACATCCATCTCAAGAAGTTGTTGGAGAGGGTGAATAAGGAGAAAAACATGCTCCGACACATGAAGAACCACTATTGGGCCCGCACACATGTTTGCAAAGCAAAAATGAAGATCCTGAAAGCGAGGCTGAGAAGGGCACTGAGGAGGCGCAAAAGGCCTGATCCACTTCAAATATTGGCCGAAGCTTCTTTGGCTGAGCATGATACTTGATGGGGGACCTTCACTCCAAATTTCAGCAAATTTGGAGAAAATTTTGTCATTTTTGAGTTTTTGGTCACAAAACAGATTTTCCTGCCCAACGCGTAGCGCCACCTTGCGCGCGCTTACGTTTGAGAGATCTTCTGGAGGAAAAATTGATATTTTTGGGTTTTTTATGATAAATTATACATGCTCATGAATTTCTGAGAGATTTCATCAAGTTCTGGGTGGCCTAAAGGGTCAAAAACACCTTGAAAATGGCCTTTCTGGCACCTCTTACACACACAAGAACCAGTCTTGGGATATTGAAGTTTTAGAAGGAAAAATGACATCCAAATCTAGAAATTCCACTTGGGTTGGAAATTAGACAGGCAGGGCTTTCCAACGAGCTATCATGAGCTCAATTTGGACTTCAGGAAGTGCCTCAAAATCACCTCCAAAGTGGCACGACGCATTGCGTTTTCTGGCGCGGCGCATAGAGAAATTTGGCCCCGTTTTCACTCTTCGGCTCAGAAATTCGCCCAATTTTGACTAGTTTCACTTTTTATGTAACTATTGATCTACCTTGATGTAATTTGATGATTATGAAGTAATTTTGGCACATATTTACTTGTTCTAGAGGATTCATTCACTAAAAAGTGAAATTTAAATGAATGAATCAATTTCCTACCATATAGAGGCAAGTTGTTTGATTGTCTAGATTTCAGTTCCTAGTTTAGAATTGGTTGAAACATCTCCTAGAAGGATGAGCTCGACCCCTAGAGGCATGGGAAGGGGTTAGGCTGGTCTATATTATGTTTTTTCTAAGTCATTTTCAGGGTTGGACTCTTGGGAATAGTTTGGCACCTCATTGTATATTCATTTCAGTATTTTTGGCAAAGGAAAGACCAGAGTTTTGCAGCACTTGTTGGGATCCTTATGGCTCTGAGTTTTGATAAAAATTTTCTCCATGTATCTGTAAGTTTCACTAATTTTTATGTATGCCATTTCCCTCTCTTTTCTTCTGAAATTAAACAAATGAGTAACTAAGGTAGAATTCATTAGTTTGCTGGTGCTATGCCTTAAACTTTTGTTTAGTTTTATATGTTTTCGTCAGTTTGAAGAGGATCCTTGCACCCTCTTGCACTCTTCAGATCCTCAGCAGTATTTTCCATCCATTCATTGAATCTAAGACATCAAAGTCATTGCCTTCCCTGCCCCAACTTGAACTCTGCAAGAATTTGGCCTCATCCCCAAGCCCAAAAATTGCCTTTCCCTTTTTCCAACAAAAAACCCTAAAAATCAAAATCAAACTCCTTGATTCATATACCTAGCCTAAAATTAGTATTCATTTCAATTCATCTCAGACCCTATTGATTATTTTTACTGAGTTTGACCCGAAGAGAGCCCTCTCCTATTCTGGTAGGGCTAGCTACTAGACTGAGCATGGTATGATGTTACCCTGAACTCTGCCTTCCTTCAGCCTGAGGTAGATTTAGGCAATAACAGGTACAATCCACGGGATGTGAACAGTGATCTGACGTTGAACAACTGCAGAGTCAGTCGATTGAAGGCCAATGATGTGGACCTTGTGTCGAATGCGAAGAACTTTCCATTGAGGCATGTGTGCTCCAAGGTACCAAAAATGAGTCTCTAGATCATATTCCTAGATAATGAGTTGAAGTCGACAGGAAGTGACCTGATCAAAGGTGGGTCATAATGTTTCCCACATCATCGACACAAGACAGAGGAATATGATGTTTGTGAATCAGGACCAATAGAGAATCAGAGGGAGGTTGAAAAATTCAAAGGCAAACTTCTCTTGAACATATCGATGGCATGACACTGGATTTGGAAGTATTTGAAATCAAGGAATCTGAGGTCATGATGATGTGGCAAAGAGTAGATGAGCGGTCAAGAGAGATTACCCAAACCCATGGAGGAAAATAAATGACAAAGTGAGATGTTCCCAACCCGATATGAATGCAGACAAGTGCCATGTGCAAGAGCAACATACTGCCAACACGACTACAATCTGGTTCCATTTCCCCCCACCATTTCTGGCGAGTACCCCAATCATTTTTAAAAGCAATATTGAAGGGGATAGCATATGCTTGCGATGTAAGTTTTTCCTTAAGAAAAATCTAACCTAGTACATTTTACAAGCCCTAGGAAGGAGGAACTTGAATAACGTCATAACGACTGAGTCTGATGTCATCAGTTTTTAACGAGTCTGACAAAGGGGAAACTCGACATCTTTTCATGTTTAGAGAGTTTGAAAAGAAAGCGGAAAAGAAAACTCCAGCAAGGCTCTTTTTGTAAATAGTCCCTTAGATCCGAAAAGGTAGAAAACAACATTCGAGAGAACCTCTTAGTCGCGATAGGCTAAGGTATTCCTTTTTTGTAAATAATCTATCCTAGCTCGAAAAGGGGTAAACGTATACTGGGCAGATATCGATTCACAGCCATTTAACGAGTTCAAAATGACAAGCATCTCGACAATATTTTCAATTTTAGAGAGTCAGAAAAGAACTGAAAGATGACTCCAGTAGTAACTTTTTCGTGTTTTTATCGAGTCCAAAAAAGTATAAAATATAACTCGTTACTTCATCATAACCATGTGGAAAACCTGTTGCTGCACAAGAGACATGTGCAAAACCCATTTCTCGATAAATATGATAAAATAATCAATAAATATGTTTTAAAACTTAATTTGAGATTCTGAAAAGTTATAAAATATTATAAGTGGTAAAATAAATTTATTTACTTTTCACTTTTACCTCTTTGTGGAGCAACAGTGAACCATTATGCTTTGCGATCTTGTGGCAACGATTGCAAGAGATCCAGTGAACCGATCTTGATTCTGTCAGTCTCAAGTAAGAGCCGACACCATTTCCCATCTTTTAAGCTAAAATTTATTACCTATACATGTCATTTTGATTTCCTAGGAGGGAATTTGTCAAAATTAGGGCATCGCAGTTGGCGCGAGTTTCAGGCATGGACCCACGCCAATCGCCCATTTTTTTTACACAGAGGGCGTGCCCATTGGCGCAACTGTTAGCGAAATAGTTGTGCCAACTGCGCAACCTAAAAATCCGCATCATTTAAAGGAAAAATCAATCATTTTATTGCAAATTTTGATGCCTAAGTAGACTAATAATGCTCATATGAACAATGTGTGCAGGTACCAAGAAAAAAGAATGGTGATTGAGTGGAAAGAGAGGGAACACAGTGAGGAAGATGAACTTGCCATGGAAAATGATCGATGCATGGATGCCCTCAGAGATTGTGGGCTAAAGAAATTCTTCCTAACACCGTGCCTCCGGGCTCAGCCATAATTGCTTCAGTATTTAATAAGCATCTAGGATGAAGACCAAGAAAATTTCGTGCTTCGAGATCAGGAACTTGAAATCGAAGTTTTCGATGTTTATTTTATCACAAGATTTTCGCGCAAGGGTGCAATCCCTATCATGACCGGTACTCACCCCAGCATGGAAAGCATGGGGATGGTGATTGATGTGCCGAGGGGCACAAAAAGCATCAAATAGCGGAAAGGTTGACATCCAAACCATCCCAAATCGAGCACTAAAAGTAGTGCTGCACACTATTACGTGGGCGGCAGGATCACAAGCACCCCATGAAGCCACGAAAACACAATTGCTTCTTGCCGTAGATTGCCTGACCCCGATCCTCTGAAACTGAGCAGAGGCCATGACTATAAACATGAAGTGGCAACTAACCAAGTGCAAGAATGGAAAACTGAAGCAGTTTGGGTATGGATCAATTTTGGTATCGTTCCTCTTGGAACGACTACCGATATTCCAGCACCAGGAGGTCGTTGTCCCGATGCCACTGCCCAAAGAACCACGACTGGCCCGATGGGCAGTGCTGATGCCTAGAGCAAGGGATGGAAAAAAGATGTCTTGGAGGTCAGAATTCTTTTATTGGCTCCGCCGACAACTGATTGTTGTGTTGGAGTGGCCCTACTCTAGTACAGACTTCACCGGTGATCTAGATCTCCCACTCTCGGAGGGAGAGGATTGGGATGAAGAGCTAGGTGAGACTCAATATTTATTTTCACAAGTTTATGATTTTTTGGTATATATGCATGTTCTGACAGTTAATCTTATATGTATGCAGATGTGGGCCCAGAGATACCTATAGGTATGTTGCCGATAGCAAGGCAAACTCCTCGTGATTTCGATTCTCATGGTGAGGGCAGTGAGGAGGAGATAGTAAAAAATCTGAAGGGGATTTCCTGTGGGATCTCAGACTATGCTCACTTTGATGATGTTCCTTGGGCCTATCAGAGGCATACCGTAGGGGTGTCGAGTCGTATCCACTGCTTGCTGAGACGGTTGGTACGGGCGGTGATGTGCTATCACAAGCACCACGCTGATCAGGCACCTAGGCTTTTATTTCCACACATTTTTTAGAGACATGTTGTCTCGGGATGTAACTGAAACATACATATATATTTTTTGGGTTTTTACGATGCACACGTTGCAAACAATCGATATATATATACATCTATTTTCTACATGGGTCTATTCACATATGATGATGTTTTATAAATTACGCAAATGTCTATCTAGCACAATGTTAGATATTCCATTAGTTAATGTATTCATTTGTCTTGGTATATGTTGATATTTGATGAAATAAAAATGTCTTTCAAGCAAACGAATACGTAAATACAATCTCAAAATGCATGGGTTCTAAACCGAATAATGACCGTTAAGTTGAAGAACAACAAGCTATGAATCTAGATTTACAAGAAATGTGCATATGCCGAGGTTAACCACCCTGGTTAATAGTTCCAAAACAACACTATATTCAACGAAATTGTTTGTAGTTGGTCCTAGACAAATACCTTGTAGGTTAATCAACTCACCAACAAGATTATAAATTACACAGGCTGCTGAAGACAAGTTCCTGGTACTGCGGGAAGCACCATCCGCGAAACCGACATAAGGAGTAATAGACATCTGCATAACAAGCAAGACCCAATAAGAAGAAAAATCTTACAAAGCACATCAAACCTAAACATGCACAAAAATGAAAAAATCACCTATGTACACATATCATGCATGAACGACTCAAGCATAATACTTTTTCAGGTACAACCCATTCTTGGGTTGTGCTACAAGATAACCTTCATAATCAATAAGCTCATAAGCCCCATTCTATAACACACAATTGATGATGTAGGGCCCATGCCACATGGGTTGGAATTTACCTACCCCCAGCTTGTCATGAGCTTGGTCGTACAAAAGGACGAGGTCACCTTCGATAAAAGAACGAGGGGAAATTGTTTGGTCAAAGTGAGATTTGAATCGCTTCTTTTGTGCTTCGATGACCAAAGCAGCTAAGCAACGAGTTTCATCCAATCTCTCTAAGTAGAGGAGACGCTCTTCCTTAGGTGAAATATTAGGCAGTAATTCCACAGCTAATTTGAGTGAAGGAATTTCACACTTAATCGGAAGAGTGGCTTCCATACCGTACACCAACTGAAACAGGGTGAATCTAGTTGCACTCTTAATCGATGTTCGGTAAGCCCATAGAGCTGAAAACAACATGAGATGCCAGGAATTTCACACTCAATCGGAAGAGTGGCTTCTAGACTGTACACCAACTGAAAGGTGAATTCGGTTGCACTCTTAATCGAAGTTCGGTAAGCCCATAGAGCTGAAAACAACATGAGATGCCAATTTGATTTATGGATCCCAATTGTTCGTTGAAGCATCATAACAAGAACTTTGTTTACGGCTTCAACTTAGCCATTAGCTTGAGGGTAATATGGCGTTGATATGTCGTGACACAGACCCAACTTATATGTCATCTCCGCCATCATATAGTCTCGAAAATGTGAACCATGATCAGTAACGATGGCTTGAGGGACACCAAACCAAGAAATAACATGATTGAATATGAATTGTGTTGTTGTCGTACTATCCCCAACCAGTGTAGGCATTGCTTTGGCCCATTTTGTAAAATAATCGACGACGACGATAATATAGGCATGCCCCCCGGCTGAGCAAGGGTTACATGTCATAAAATCGATGCCCGATTTGAAAAAAGGACCAACGGTAATGACAAGGTGTAAAGGAACAGGTGGCGCATGTATCTTGCATTGATATATCTGGCACACATGACACTTGTGTACTGCGACAATGCAGTCTTTGAAAATGGACGGGTAGAAATAGCCAACACGAACGATCTTCTATGCAGTGGCATAACCGGACATGTGACCACCGCAGGCACTGTTGTGGCAGTCATTTAAAACTTTCTCAACTTCCTCGAGGGTCAGACATTGGCAGAGTATAGAATCGACTCCAACACAATAGAGGGTATCTCCGATAATACGATAAGGTTGCAACTGATGCTGAATGCGGCGTCGGGCATCTTTCGTCCAGTCGGACCTAAAAGTAGAAGTCTGGAGATACACGATGATATCACCATAGCATGGATCGAGGGTTCTAATTAAGAAAAGAGTTTTATTTGAAATATGATCCTTGAAATAAGAAGGAACATAGTCGGCAAGGAGAGAACAAATCAAATCATCGAAAACGAGTGGTTTCTTTGATTTGGCGGCAGTAAATTCCAAATCAAACTCTTGGAGGGTAACGATCCGCTTCGAGCATTTCCCCCCCAGTAAATGTCGAGACAAAATATAGGTCATGGGGTTACAATAAAAAATCACGATCACCGTCTGTAAAAGGATATAATGACGAAAACGTTGGACGGCCTAAACCGCAGCCAGCGCTAACTTCTCAACATGTGCATAACGCGTCTTAGGGTCGAGAAGGTTTTGAGACAAGTAGTAAATGAAATGCTCGTTACTGTCATCATCATCTTGAACTAAAACCATGGCAATCATACTGAAGGTGGCAGCTAGATAGAGGGTAAAATCACGATGATAATTTGGAGGACGTAATAGAGGAGCATTGACAAGAAACGTCTTAAGCATATCAAAACATTGCTAAGCAATCTCATCCCAACAGAAAAGGATGTCCTACTTTAAAAGTCATGTGAACCCTTTGGATACTTCAGCATAGTTCAGGATAAAGTGATGTAAGAAATTTTCTTTCCGTTGGAGACTCTAGAGCTGGTGTAACGAGGATGGAGAGGGAACCTTAAGCAGATCAAGGCGAATTCCATCTTTAGATATGATAAACCCTAGAAGTCTACCGGAATCGACGCAGAAGATGCATTTATTCAGATTGAGCTAGATGTGGTAGCATCTACAGTGAAGAAAGATCTGGCGGAGATGGTCCAGGTGGTCTTTTCGCGCAGTTGAATGAGTCGGAAGGTCATCCAAGTATGGTTGAAAAATATGACGAATATCATGAAAGGCATAAGACATTGCGCGCTGGAACATAGCGCCAACATTCTTGAATCCAAAAGGGAGTTTCTTATACACAAAAATTCCCCAAGGACAAATAAAATCGGTCTTGTGTTGATCAGATGGGAGAATGTTGATCTGATTACAGCCATAAAATCTGTCCATAAGGGAAAAAATCTCACTCCCCGCACAGTCGTCAATAATCTGATCGATGAAAGGGGTGGGATAATTATCCTTAGGGCTAGCCCGATTAATATCGTGATAGTCAACACAGATGCGAATTACTCCCTTCTTCTTATCCACAGGCACAATGTTATAAACCCACTCTATCAGAGGAATCAGATAAATGAAACCCACCTTGAGAAGTTTTTCAACTTCATATTTTATGGAGATGGCTTTCCGAGGATGCACTGGATGAAGACGCTGGCAAATAGGCTTCGCACCAAGGTAGGTGGGAATCTCGTGCACCACAATACTGAGATCAATTCCAGGCATCTCTTTGTAAGACCAGGCGGAAACATCATGGAATTCATGAAAGAGGCTAGTGTACACTTGGACTTCATCGGAAGAGCAAGTAACTCCAACATGGATGTTCTCCACAATTCCCATTTTAACGGAAATGTCGATAGGCATCATCTTGGTGATGTTACCCAAGTTACCTTCAGCAAAGACTTTTTGAATCAAGATAGGATTTTAAAGTGGCAGAGAAAGAACTTGAGATGCAAAATTCTCAAGATAGTTATACATTGCCCCGAGGCCAGGCATAAATGAGGAACGATGATGCCCATCACCCCACGGTAGGTCTTCAAGAGACATGGTTTCCACGATAGCCTCATCAAACAAAAACACTTCTTTCAAAGGATCAGGCGAATCTGCATCATCGAGCCAGGGGGACTGAGAATAAACATTAAGAGACATGCTCAAAGGAGCACCTTTAGAAGGGGGAGAATCCGATTCAGCTACTAGTTCACAATAATTGATTTCAATTGGACTAAGTGGCATTGAATGCCCAAATGAAGTAACCTGTTCAAGTAAAGGGATAATCCATGGGTCATTCGACCGAGAGATCATATTAACTTGAGCAGTATTTGGTGGTGGAAGGGGAAAGATACCCATGAGGGCGAGGTCTTTGAAAAGACCTAGCCCTACACTGTCGGGGGGAGAAGGAATCTGATCCACGTAGGGAACGTTGTTCTCATAAGACGAGGTAAATAACGACAACTGGTCGACAATAATGATTTTGTCCTCGTGAGGAAACTTGAGAAGATGGAAGAGGGTGGATGGAATGCACAACATAGCGTGAGTCCAACTACGATGGAGTAGAAGATTGTAATTTATTTTAGCATCAAATCCTTCTACTTCGACATCAACCATATTTCCTTGCAACGTGATCGGCAAGCTAGCGAGAACACCCAATGGTTTTAATTCCCTTCCATCAAATGCCTCAAGGGCATTGGGTGACGAAGTTAGGGCTGGAGAGCCAATATCCTTCCAGCAAGTAGATGACATGACACAGGTGGATGCACCTTCATCCACAACATCTCTATGGATGTTGAGACCATTAATGCCGACTTGTATGATAAGCAAAATCTGGTGCGAAAGTCGGGGGACGAAATTCTCTAAGTCGAAAGTGAGAAGGCTAGAATCAGCAGGATCAATCCCATCGATTACGGATAATAATGCTTTTCGTTGAGATGGACAAATCTGAAGCACTTCTAATGCAGAAATCATGGACGACGCCTGTGCTAAGTCCTCAACAATACTATAATGTTAAGCAGCATGTGCGTTAGGATTATAAGAAGACTTCCGGAAAACACCTTTTGAAGGTGGTCGTACAACGAGTTTAGCACTGGGCTTTTCAATCTCAAGAGTAACAGAGGTAGGTGGGGGAGGAGGACCATTAGCGACCTCTTTCTCGGCTGCCTGGCATGATTCAGTATAATCTTTCAACCAAGTAGTGATGGAAACAGGTGTAGAACCGTTCATCATGAACACCTCAGAGCCAAACGATGCAGATGGTGTAGGTTGCTTGACCATATGTGTTTGTTGAGACAGAAAGGGCTCTTTGAGGATAGCCGGAGTTCCCTTATTGCCTTTGAGCAATTGACTAACTTTGAATCGTCTAGGAAAATCCTTAGTGTAGTGTTCCTCATCACAAATCAGACAGGGATACTTCGACTTGTGCTGTGAACCATCATCAGCATGAGGTCTAGAAGAATATGGTTTCGGGGCATTGGCTTTGGCCTTGCCTTTTCCCTTATTTTTCCCCTTGGATATCTTGTTTGCATAATTGGCCTGCATGATGTTGACCTCCGAGGTTTTACCAGAATCTAGGGCAGGCTGAGAAGCAGAACCATTGAAAGAATTTAATTTTTTCTTCCCAGCATTGGAAGAAGGAGACTTACGTAAGTCTGAAACACAGAACCATTAACACCGTCGATGGATGGGGTAGCCGGTGCTTTAGAGGTTCCAGGTCGTGCGGTGTCAGTCAAGATATCATACAAAATGCCCAATTGAGAGTATACTAAATCAAGGTATTGGACACGAGCAATGGCTTGTTCCTCGGTTACACATGCCCCCATGGCTATGTATTTTGCAATTTGATTGACAAAAGAGGTAGTGAACCAATGAGTAAGAAGCTGATTAGGAATTTCGAATTTGATCAGATGATGATGACGTCTCCATTCATGAATGTGGTCCGAGATATGGGTAGCGTGGTCCTATTTAAAGGATGTTAGGAGATGCGTCCCAGCTTCATAATGAACTGGAAACTGGAAATGAGTAAGGAACGCCATAGAAAGAGTGTTGAAATCTTGAAAAATACCATGAGGCAGCTCGATGTACCACTTAGCAGCAGCTCTGGTGAGAGTTTTCTAGAAAAGACAGAGTCTAATAGAGTCATCCACCCAAGAATTGGAAGAACACCATAAATGGTATGTCATAATGTGTTCTTAGGGGTCTTCTCCAGACTTGCCCTCAAATTTGGGGCAATCACCAGGAACCTTGGTTGGAAACGGAGGTCAATACGGATTATGGAGGATTCGATCATTGGTTAATTTGGACACATCTGGTAATTCCAACGTGGCAAAAAAGGGTAATTGAGGGTTGAAACACATAGCAGGTCCTCGATAAGGACCCGTACATATATTCCATCCTGGTTGAGTGTAACTCTGCCCCCATTGGTTATGTCCCAAAGGATTTGGACCATAAGGGGTATAAGCCAGATAGTTCAACTGATATGGCAGCTGAGGACCAGGATATTGAGGTTGAGGACCAGGATACTGAGTCTGAGTATATGAGGGTCCCGATTGAGCCGCATAAAGATTTTTTGTGGAATATAAGTATGTCCTAGTGGTTGAGGGTAATAAGCCGAACCTTGAGGCGCATGGTATACCGATCGATATTGACCTTGAGGGTAATAAGCACCTTGGGGTCAAACAGGATGTTGATAAGTAAGGCCCTACTGAGCTGGATAAATCGGGTGCGCAGGTTGACCTGACTGCGACATAGAATAGAGTGGTTGTTGAGCAGGGTGAACTGTTTGTGCAGGTTGTCCCTGCTGAGCAGGTTGACCTGACTGATGAGGGCCACCAAGTAGCCCCTGCGGAGTAGGTTGGCCTAATGGCTGCGATGGGCTAGGTTGTGCTTGATGATGAGATTGACCTGGAGTAGGACCATAGGAGGGTCCTGGCTGTGCAACATTTGGACCAATTGGAAGATATGGCTGTTGTGGTTGCAGGAAAGGTTGCCCTTGATATGGATAAACTTTCCCCCCAGGGCCGTATGAAGATCCTAGTTGATATGTCAGTTGCCCAGCAGGTCCTTGGGGTTGCCTAGGTTGGATCACAGGTTGGCCTTGCAAAGGTTGGCCCTGTGGATTGTAAGGTTGCCCTTGCGGACTGTAAAATAATCCTGGCTAGATCGAAGGTTGTCCCTGAGAGGGTTGCCCTTATGGGTCGTATGCATACCCTTACTGAACCGAAGGTTGTCCCTGAAAGGGTTGTCCTTATGGGTCGTAAGCATAACCTTGCTGAACCGAAGGTTGTCCCTGGAAGGGTTTTCCTTGTTGGTTAGAAGGTTGTACAGGCAAGGTAGGTCTAAAACCGAAAAGGAACTGATAAGCTTCAGGAGTAGGCAAATAGATAGGGTTGTCGTGCTCATCATAATGAAATGGAAGCAAATAAATGGGGTTACCGACCACATCATAATGAGAAAGATAAGGATGACCAGGATCCTGAGGGGACTGATAATTCTGGGAGCTCTGCTGCTGAACAGCCAACTGATACTCCTCAAAAGAAAGGCCGTCAGGGATTGCCATGGAAATCGAAGTCTCTGCCGAAGGCAAAGCCCCTAAAGACTGAGTGGTGAAAACCGATGCAGAAGCAGCCACATAAACAGTAGGCCTACTTGGGATAGGCGTAACAAAAGGCATCGACGAGGCAGGTGTCGTGGGTGACATCCCTAGTGATGGAAGGACCGGCCCCCTTGACGAAGTTGATGCTACCATGGAGGCAATACTAGCCATAATCCGACCCAAAGACCTATATCCAGCTGGAAGTGACACCGACAGTGAAGACTGAGTAGACTCTGAAGGGATTTTTTCAAGAAAAAGTTGGTATTCTTCATTAGAAACAAGAATTCCATCACTGTCGATAGGATCAGATGAGCCCATGTCTGAATCCACCATGAGATCTTGTAAAAGACTACGGGGACTAGGAGGTATGATAGCAGCCAAAAATGGCGATCCCGATGTAAGAGGGGGAAAATTTTCCCCGACCCCAAACCCAAACCAAGCGCTAGAAAGAGGCCAAGTGAACTCAACTGGTTCTCCAAAGGGGTACTCTGACGAGAGAATAGGTTGGTGAAGCTCAGCAGACCTATAAGTTTGAGAAGTTTCAGATGAATCGTCCAAGAAAGGACTACCAATAGACGAAACTGATGGTTCTACCACTGTGACTGTAGCACACCAGAAAAGGGAAAAAAAAAAGATCAAAACTGAAGACTCTTGGACAAAAACCAAGGAAAACAAAGACAGGCCAAGCGATCAAACTTTAAAGGGCGTGCAATCGTAGGTAGTTTATTTTACCACATTGAAACCAAAAATTCGTTGTTTCATGTTTTAAGAGTCAAGAAACAGGAAAAAGATGATTCTAGTCACTTTCAGTTTTAAGCGAGCGTGAAAGGACAAGTGCTCGATGATATTTCCAAATTTATGGAGTCAGTAAAGATCGAAGATGACTGCTCAGGTAGTCTAGGTAAAAGGGTGTACTAGGTTCTTGTGAACTACCATATACACCTTGGTAATCAAATGTAAGAAGAATTGACCAAGGACTTGACGTACGTGCAGGTAGTCTCCCTGAATGTTGTGTTCGGTGTATCACAGTCACAAGGCGGAAAACTCGGCTTCCTATAGATATAAGGATTGGAACCTAGAGGGGTCTCCCTTTATATACTCAACGGTACGGGGAGCGCAAGTTCGTACTAGTGTTGTCTGAAGCCAGATGGCGAGCAACAACTGCTAGGTTTAAAGACACTGAAATACGTCTCTAACTTAGACCACTAAATATTTCGTTAGGTTTCAATGTTGCCTTAGGTTAATTGAGTAAATTTTAAGTTGATCTTGTATTTACATTTCAATTCCAAGGTCCTACCAAATGTTGGATCTCAAAAAATCCATAAATGCAAGCTACATGCCAAAAAAATACCATTTCCTTTGATGAAAAGCTATCTACGAGAAAGTTAGGAGTTTTCAAGCGATAACAAATAATAAGAACACGCAGAAACATCCACTACAGTATGCGATGAAAACTAACGAAAATGAGAAATCTTTCCTAGAATTGTCCAATGCTAGATATGCGAAAGACTTTCAATTTCACAATGTAAACAAGAATGCAAGTATCAATTTTTTTTTTTCAACGTAATAGAGCAAACAATGCACTAAATGACATGAAAAAAAAACCAACACACTAGTTCGAGAATGTTAATGCGAGAGTTGAAGTGAAATGATTTCAATCAACCCAAAACAAACATAACAAAACTCAAACCAACGTTCCAATCCCGCAGATCGAAGAAGTATTTCAAAACAGACGCATACAAGTAATGCGATCTATGCTTGGAGTGATAAGAAGAAAAAAAATTGAATGAAAGAGGCAAGAATCATTCAACAAATGCAATCACTCAAACGGATCAATGGAGCTTAATGCAACCAAACAAGGAATGGAGTTGACTACGAAACAAAAGACTCAAACTCCTACATGAGGCTCAGCATACCAAAGCACTTAAAAAACCGTAAGGTTGTGATGCTAATAGGAAACGGACAAACAAATGAAGGAAGAGAGCTGATCACAATCACAACAATCCCAAGCCACTCAAGTCATATCAAAAAATAACCTAGAAGCACTAGTACTGACCAAAAATCTTCAAAACAAACAAGACCCTAAACCTACAGGGGTCGGCACGCCTGTTTGGCTATAGTCAGCGCCAAAAAGGGGATGGCGCGGGTGCAAAAGTAGCAACAAGTGCCAGCTAGCGCGACTGTCCGACAGAAAGTGTGCCAAGCCAGTTAACTCAGGCAAAAGGAAAGAGTGTGAAGGACAGAGGTCAGATTTGATCCTTTGGGGCTAAACAAGGGTCTTAGACTTAGCAGAATAATCAGAAAAGGAAAAATGAGCAAGCAAAGATAAAAAATAAGACCTAATGAATGAAATAAAAACTTGCACTGATCCCTAGTATGGTCGCCAATTTTTTAGTGAGGTAAATCCCCTCTGCGGACAGAGGCGATCCCACTAGCCCTAGAGTGGGTCTAGCCACAAACAAGACAAGCTATAATATTGATTCCTAGTTAAAAAATGGATGGAGATTCCATAGATGACTTATTGGAGGTCCTACGCTATTGTTGTCGTCGAAAGAGTGGTTGCCTCTTGCTCCTGGTTTGACAGATCACGGTTTGCTTGTTAGCCCCCCTATGAAATTCTTGACAAGCAAGATGGGGGCTAGTCTGCTTTGGAGCCTTCAAGGAATGAATTTTCCTAGAAACCCATCATCCTTGAAGTCTCTTAGTGTAGTGCCTAAAACAGTTTCCCCCTGCTAATCCTTTTCTCAAAGGGCCTGTTTTCCCCCTTATACCCCTGCAAATTATCCCATTTTAACCTATGTGTCCCCTTTGTTGAATTCCCCTCTAATCCCCTGAACCCTCCCAAAGCCCCCTTCAATTTCTACCCATGTCCCTGGTTTAGCCTGATTCGTTATTTATCTTCCTATCGTTACCCTTATAAGGCTTCAAAATGCATTGAAAAGGCTTAAAAACCCACTCTGAACCTTATGTCAGGCCTAGCCCCTCTCCTGATAGCCCCGTGCTCCTTTACCTTCCACAAAAACCTACGCTGTAACCATCTTCCAGTATAAACGACGCTTATTCCCCCATTTCCTATCGAGCGCAGTCTCAGCCGTAGATCCGGGTTGATCAGACGACGGTCATTAAATCCCCAGTGCTCACGTCTCCCGCGTTCCTTTTCCATTATTGGGCCATCGCCGTCCGTTTTCACGAAGATCTGATGGTTCGGAACCTCTCCGCCCAGTGGCTTCCGCTGCGCACTGTTCCAAACCCGTCGGTTTTCTTCGCACCGCTTCTGCGTAGATGGTTGTTTTCCCCGAATGCCCAGCGATTCCATACAGCTACCGACGCGTGTCTTCTGTACGACCCCAAAACCGCCGGCTCTTCGCGCATTAATTTTCGACCATGGATGTCAAGCAAAATCGCTATCAACCATCAGATCTTGAGCACCTCATCCAACGGTCGTCATTCGTCTGAGCTGCGCACCGCTTAACCCATGTTATGACCCGCCGTCCGTCGTCCTCCTTCTTTGATCTCGCCACAATTGACGATCCCGATTTGTTCGCCCACCGTTGACTTTTCCACCATCGCCCGTTTCCTCCACGTCATCTCCACGTGCACCCTCCGTACGGTCTCCCATTCCATTGCATATATTGGTTCTTTTTCGTGTTTTTTAACATTTTCCACGTATATGTGCTCTGTAGACCGCCTCCATCCACCAGAGCGTTCCTCCATTCTTTCTGCGATTTTGTCCTCCGTATCGTCATCTACACGACCTTTCTTCGCCTCCACATCATCCGCCACCCCATTCATGATTTCCTTAACTTGTTTGTGTATTTTTCAGGGTTATTAAGATTCAATGGCAGCCATGATGCACATCTCTGCTACAAGGACAGAGAAATCAAAGAAGATCATTTACAAGGGCAGAATTGATGAAAAATGACCCGGGAAGGTGAGGACAGGATGTTCATTAAAAAGAACAGGGTTTAAACTCTGTGGAGAACCTACCGGTGCCATTAAAGCTCAAAATGTACGGACATAGGCAGAGATGAAGCAACAGAATGTTTCAGTACAAATCAAAGAGATTAAGGCACGCCAAAGGGAACCTTGAGCCTTAAATCTACAGTTTAAAAAGGCAAAGCACCAGTTGAAGACCCCGAGGATCGATCAAAAGGTCCTGAGCATAGGTAAAAGGTAATATCAGGGTTTATTCATCAGCAGAATGTTTTTCTTCATCAAGTACAGGGCACCCATACAGCTTTTATTATGCACAATGTCCCTGAAGGAATTTCCACCCTGACAACAGTTCAAAACCACCAGAGCATTTATATGGCAGAATTCTCAGTAGTTTATTTTATTTTTTGTCAAATCACCAAGAGTACCACAACCAAAACATGTCAGAGTCATATCCAAAAGAAGATCACTCTTTCATCAAGGGGTGACAAAGATTAAATGCTCAGCGTTCAAATAGAATGGGCTTTGGCCCTCTTTCGTTTTAAGAGTTTAGTGCAGCATTTAGTTTTTCATCTACCCCTTCTGCTCCTTTTCGACTATAAAACTCAGAGAGAAATATTGTATTGGTTGTTGATGAGATATCAGAGAAATGTAAGCATTTTTCCTCTTGAGACAAATTCTATGTGTAATATTATAAGATAGGCTGAGATTTGATGTATTCAGACTGAATGTTCAAGCTGTGGGCAATGAGGTACCTGATTGGTGTTGTTTTTAATATGACAAGCACATTTCTTTGGATCCTGATCTAAAGCAGCTGGTGATGTTTTTCTATCCATGTGTTTATTTCCATTTCATTTCATTTCATCTGGCTTGCATTATAAATTTGGCATAAGATTCACCCTTGTTAGGTGCCTTATGTTGCTGCTCTCCCAGCCCTTTATGTTTTCTGCTTAATGTGTTTATCTAAAGATGGATTCCAATTGATTTAACCAGTGTAGTGGATGTTATTGCCTACTCTCTGATGTATGAATTAATTAAATCTATGTTTAGATGTTCTTGTTAGGATCTAGTTGGATGAGTTGAGAACACTGGGAGGTCTAGAACCCTGTCTCTGCCTCACTAGGATCTTTCCATCTCAATTAAGCCTTACTAAGATCCCTTGTATTGCCTCTAATTTTGTCCAAGCAGGTCTGGAGTTAAATGACCTCTGACCTGATCTATAGATAGGATTGGATGGTTCTCCTTCATTCATTTTCATCCCTTAATGTTCCACTTTGCCAATCATCCTTTAAGATCTAAATGCTCTAGATGACTAGCCCAACTGAAAGCTTGCACACTGGTTACAAGTAAATCATTTCTTGACTCCATTTCCCAATGGCCTTGATGTTCTCTGAGTTATCTACCTTTGCCTAATTTTCCTCTTTGCTCATCCTTGTCTTATATTGGACCCTTCTTTCCTGATTCCCAACAACCAAACACAAACAATCAAAAAAACAACCCTGAGCCTATAACTAGCCTAACATCTTAAAATTTGAGCTTCAAAAACATATATACTTTGATAATCATAGAGAGATCCCTCTCTGGATCTAGGAGGGCTAGATCCTAAGGTCTAAAAGTGGTTCTATGTTGTCTCATCTTTTGGTCTTATCAACCTGGCCAAAACATGGGAACCCCAACACCGCTCACTTTCATGCTCGGACACCTGCACACACACAAGAAACAATGACAATATACAACATACTAATTCACATTCGTAACTATTAGGCAGTCAAAGAGGAATAAATCAATTGCATCAAATTATAAACATAACACAATGATGGAACCAACACCATAGTCGAGTATATTAATAAACGAAAGGAAGAGTACAACAAAGCTTCGACGTTGCAGTCTCCTCCAGTAGGGTTCAAGCAGAGCACGTCTCACAAAGGCTCATCGAGAATTCAGACGTGACTCTCTCTATGGAATTCTCCTTGGTTCTACCTTCTTAATAGCAATTACTCAGCTATAGTATTCTTCTCCAAGTTCAGATTTTCAGCTGTATAATTCTCTTTCTTCAGCTAGCTTTCATAAAGGGAGAAGGCCTGTTTTTATAGAGGGAGAGGGAGAGGTTAGGATCCCTATAATTATGGAAGGGGGACCTATCTATAAGGAGTGTTCCATGGGAGGTAGAAACCACTGCCTAAAGAGGGAGATCCATGGCTGATCAACTTAACCACTTCCAGTGACTCATCCCTGAGGTAGTTAGAAGGAAAATTCCGCCTCTAATTTTAAAAAAACATTCCTAAAACAAGTTGGCACGAGCACTACACTAAAACAGAGTGCCAGGTGGCGCGGGTTCTAGTGCAAATCTTCCACATTGGCGCAAGGGGTGAACTGGCTACCCGCGCCAAGGCCAAAACATAGGTTTTGTGTGCTTTTTTGAGGAAATGTTCAACAGGAGAAATGATGTCCTTATGCAAAAGGATGCAAAGAAGGTATTTGCAAAGTATCACAGTGCTCACAAGTCACGGGAATGACCCTCCAATATGCAGGGCGAGGGATTACAGGGACGGTGACAAAATGTTGTGTAATAGAAGATGAAACATTTTTAAATATATGCCTGGGATCTAATAAGTGGGTAATCTTAAGATTATCCCAATATGGGAGGTTATAAAAGATAGATTTCCTTTTCATCTCAATGGGAAACTTCTCAACATAGGTGTCAAAGAATTTTGGATCATCGAACATAGGCTCCCCATTCGAATCAAACATTTCTATGAACTCCTTCTCCTTGTCTCTCTCATATGCTCTAAGCCATTCAACTAGTGTCGTTATTGGAGGCCTTTGGGTTCTCTCTTGTTTACCATTGAAAGTGAATGTTGCTCTTCTGTAAGGGTTTTCTTCTGGGAGGAATACCCTGGAGCATTCATACACTGGATTTCATAGGTCGTTGGACCATCTAGCTTTCAGAGAAGGTCAACAACATTTACATCCAAAATACCCTTTTGTTACAAGACCTACGAGATTATTGTATACAATTTATATGCATGGCACGTTAAAGAATATCATGAACATCATAACACTTACAACAAATTAAATAACTAATATGCGAAAGAATATTGTTATGTATATAAACAAATCAATAAACATGTAATTTACCAGAGAAAACTCCTAATCTTGGATAATCATGTGTCGTGTAAGCACATATGCCATACAACGTAAAAATCCTCTCTGCTGTGATGGGTCTTGATACATTATATACATTTATCCCATCCCATAATTCCTTAAAATCATCTACTAGTGGTTGTAAGTAGACATCCATATTCTTCACTTGTATTCTACCAGGGACTATGAGAGCCAACATAAGATGTTCATTATTCACGAAAAACCATGGGGGGATATTGTTATTGATCACTAATACATGCCAAACAGAATAGTTGGTATTCTGGAGGGAATATGGGTTGACACCATCCATGCCTATGCTGAGTTGTAGACTTCATACTTCATCCTTGATTTTTTCGGGCCATGTATCATCTATATGCTTCATGGCTATTGAATATGTTGGGATTCACATAACTCCCAACTCACTTCTATGTGAGGCATGCCATCACTGCAACATAGCTAATTCTTTGCAACGAAAAAGCCTTTAAATCCTTGGGATTATAGGCAAATGCCTCAATATCTTAAAAGGAGGACCACATGATTTACCCTTATTTTTTTATCTATAAAACCTTTCATGCCCACATTTCAGATATATCTCTTTGTCTGCATATTCTCCTCTATATATAATACAATCATTTGGAAATGCATGATATGATATGTACTCAACACCCAACATTTTCAACAATTTCTTTGCCTCTTCGTAGCTACCAGGAAATAAATTATCACTCGAAAGAACCTTATCTTTGAATAACATGTATTTGGTGATCATGGACAATATTAAATGTACATTAATGCCAATATAATTATTAGTGTTCATAAAATTGACCATTTGTAATGTTCATTGTGTGATTATATTTCTCAAAATATAAGGGAGGACATTATGGTAACTTACCTCAAAATTTCCAAGAAACATGCATTCGACAAGCCAAAATTTTCTTTCAAGTTGTACAGTAACATCGTTGTCCCCAACTGGGTAGACTTTGACTAACCGCAAGGTCCAAAGAGAGGGGTGGTGGAAGAAAATTTAAGGCTTTCGAAAAAGGTGTCAGCGATATGAGCATCATCCCCTAGTTGATCATCGTTTTGGAATGCTTCTAACAACATTGTCTCCATGGCAGTCGTATCCCTTAAGTAATCATCCATACCAACCTCTATTTGATTGCCTCCATTGTCAGCTTGTGAAGAACTACTATTTTTGTAGTCGTTCCTAATTGGTGAATCTAGACGTAGTGGGAATTGAATAGATGGTTGATTAAACCATTCTTGGTATCATTCCTCTCCAATTTTTTCTCTTAATTCAGCCTTCTCTCGATTTGACATTGTCGTGGGGTGCAACAGAAGATGGTAGGTAGGTCCCTCATCATCACTAGAATCCTAATAATTTCAAAAAATATATTTGAACATGATTAGTACAAAATCTATGTTATCAATTAGTAAGCACGTTGACAATATTGCATGATTAATTAGTTTGACGTTGAAATAATTACATTAATATATCAAACAATTATTATTACCATCATTGTCCCAGGATTGTGGATAGAAGATGCAATATTGTTACAATTGGCAGGGTGAAGTGGTTGTCCATGTTCATCAACCAAATGCGCCTTGCAGTATGCTGCTCCTGATAAGAGCTTATGAAATTTTGGAGTTGTTTGAATTGTGCATATGAAATTGACTATGAATTTGCATGAACCTGCAAATTTGTATACATTATAAATTTTATTAAGCTGATTGACCTGAATAAAAAACATAAATTCAATTAGATAATGAAAATATAAATAAAATTCGAAGTAAAAATTACGTCTCGAGATGGATAGGGAGAACTCCGCGATGGACTTTGAGAAATATTATGGAACAACTGGATTTTGAAGAATTTTTCATTAGATATAATTATGATATTTTCTCCCCGCATTTGAGAAAAATCAACAATAAATTTTGGTGTACACACCTAAAAGTAATTTCGGTGCCTTAAAAATGGACTTATTGTTATTGGTGCTAATGTACAGATAACCGTACCGGTGCTTTTTATTTACTACGCACCAGTGCAGTGTTATTAAGTGACACACCAGAGCCGAATATCTCCAAATAAAAAGTGCAACTACATTTTTTTAAGTGAAAAAAAAAACGGCAAATGGAAAAATGGGCGGCAAAATATTTTTGAAAATCTAATTTCATAAAACAATTCTTTATATAGTAAACATTTTTCATTATTTCATTATTTTTGCAAAAAATTTCAGGGAGAGATTTGCATGAGACATACCTAGAGCAAGAGAGAATGAGGGCACTGTGGAGCAGTGAAATAATTTCGAACATAACTATTCAGACAATCAGAATTCCAAACCTCTAGTGATTAAAACCCTATAACATAGAATTTCAAACCACCAGGTGATTAAATTATATTGTTTTTTTTACATTTTCTGTAGTATTTTTTATGTAGTAAGTAAAAAAATTAAATTTACTGTTCATTTTCAGAAATAAAATAAAATAAAATAAATAAATAAATAAATAAAATAAAAATTGTGTTAAAACCCTTGATTCTTTTTGTTTCTGCCCTTGCTTCTTCCTGTTTTTGTGATTTTAGAATGAGGGCTTTTCATTTTAGATTTATAGGGTTTGTATTGCTATATATATATATATATATATATATATATATATATATATATATATATATATATATGACATCTAACCCACGCGACGACCTACATAGTTAGGTCTCAATCCATGTTGGCACTTGCGTAAATTTTTAAAAACATAATTTTTTTAATTGGTGCGCCCTGTGTAAACGAGCGAACTGGTGCACTATTTTATCATAGGGCACCACGCACATACTATTTGATAAAAAAAATTAAAAACATATATATTTTTTAATCCATGCGCCATATGTAAAATAAGGCACTGGTGCGCTATTTCATTATAGCACACCGCACACATACTATTTGACAAAAATAAATTTTTATTTTATGTCTGTGTTAATTAATGCACCGTTTAAAATATAATGCATCAGGTATCCTTGTTGACAGAGAGCATTGTACAGTGGTCCTTTTTTTACGTGGCGTGTTTATAAGAATATGCCGCACCACCCCCTCCATGACATCATATGCTACAAAAACTAACACTAGAGGATTTTTATTAGTTTCTCTATGTTAATTGGTGCACTGGTTAACATATAACACATCAGTGCTCCTTTTTGACATAGAGCACTGTACGATGTTTCTACTATTTTGGCGGTGCTTTTATAAGAACGGGACGCACTGACGTCGGTGCGTACATAATTAAAGGCGCATCGGTTTCTTGATATGTTTTTTTTACTTGAAAATTTTATAATTTATTTATAAAATATATTAATGAATAGTATGGTATAGGTTTCATATTGATAAAGAAATGGCTGACAAGAGATCAAGTAACAAAAATACTGATAGCACATAAAGAAAAGCAAAAAAGGTAATTTCTTTGTAAATTATTTACAAAAATTATAATTTTTTAACTATCTGTAAGTTTAACTAATATGTATTGTTTACTTTGTATCATGTAGAGCCACAAAATGACTAATATCGATAACATTATTTCTAATCTAGGACTAGAAGAGCGTAAAAGCTTGATGGAAAAATTGCAAAAGGATGAATGAGGTAAATGAAAAAACATTATTGATCCAATATGAGTTTTTTATGTTTATTTTCATTGATAATATACTTAAATTTATTATATAACATATTTCAAACAATCTATTAATTCACATATGTTTAATGTTCTACAAGGACCAACAACTCAAAAAAGGAATGTTATTCTAAGAAAAGAAAAAAAATAGAACATGCAAATGAAAATGAATTGCTCCTTAGCTCATCTGGAGTGGTGCTGGAGGTTAATGAAAGGGGGAAAAAAATTTACAAAACTTTGAGGGATCTAGTGGAACGAATGTATAAACATTCTTTCCACTTACAATAAAAAAATCAATCCAATGATTCCAAGAACCAAATTTTATCTAAACTACAGGAAGAGTTTCCAGAGAATTTGATGCAGGGATTCTACACAAAACAGATCCTTGCGCACAATAATAGAGTGTGTGTTCCTCTTACATGAAATCCTCTTTTTAATATTCAATAAATTCTACTTAGACTCAATTAGAATACATATGAAGAGAAATCCAAATAGTAAAATAAAATAATTGCATAACTTACAACCAAATATTACAAATGCAAACTTTTTTTTGGCCAAATTTTACAATTGTTGGCCTCTCGGCTCTCGGCCCTTTACATAAACTCTCACACCATTTCTTTGTGCTTCTCTCTGTATTCCATCCTCACACAAGCTTCGTATTTATACACAATTATGAATTAACTCCAATCCATGATTTCCTCCACACAAATCTCAACCAAATTCTAAAACATATTTATCCCTTATTTGACTCAACTAAGTTCCATTTAAGGAACTCCTAATCCCTATATTATCTACCCAACTCAATTCCCTCATATTCTCAATTAATTAAGAGAATATTTACAATAATCCTCACACTGAGATTATTCTCTCTTAATCTAAATAAAAATGAGCGTAATAATTTATAAAATAATTAAAAAGACATCACCCCCTATTTACACAATATTTTAATAAAAATCAAGCAGGATGCTCCTGCATCAAACTCCCCATGTAGAGAAGTTTCCATAGACTCCTGTCTATGAGGTCTGTCACTTTTCTGTAATAATGTGACAACCACGAGTCTCAATGACTTGCTCCCTCTAGGATTCCAAACTCTGTTCTGCCGCTAGTCCTTTAAAGTATCAACTCCATTTTGTAATTCATCGCTCACTCTATCAATCGCATTCCATCAGTCTTTACAATAATTTCTTCTGCCAATTCCTCGGAGTAATTCCTCTTTGTTTGATGTTTCCTTCTCCAATTTCATTGAACGCTTAATTTTATGAAATGAAGAATAATCAAGAACTTCTCCTTGATCACAATTATAGTCATTGATTTCTCCTATAGTAACAAATTTCTCATCCGGTGTTGTACCTGCATTCATCAACAAACTATTAGTTTTAAAGGTACAAGACCTTTCGGTGTCTTTTGATGCTTTAAGCATCAATATCCCATCATAGTCTTTTTGGATTTCAGTAAATCCTCTTTTGAATTGCTAGTTGCTTTCATTTTTATCCTGCTGGTTCAATACTTCTATTTCCTTTATGTCTTTATAGACATAACTTTCTTGCTGCTCCTGATCTTTCATCTCATCTCCAAATAGTTTTTGCTCAATTTCTCTGATTTCAACATCATATTTATTAATGTTTCCTTCTGTACCTACATCCACATTATTAATTGAAGATTTAAAACATTCACTTAACTCTATAAAATTTAGATACATTTCATCCTTATCATGCACAGTAACTGCAATCTCTTCTGTATCAGGTTCTGCAAGCTTCATTTCTCCTTCAAATTCCTTGAGCCATTATTCCAAAAAATCTATTTCCTTGTGAAATATTTCCAACATTTCATCACAATCTTCATTCTCAGCTTCATTCTTCTTCTGGAAATATTTTTAAGTTATCTCGTTTTCTGTATCATCACATTACAAAATTTTGTCATCAATTTCATTAAACAAATTCATTTGTTTACCTCCTTGGAATATCATTTCAGCATTTTTATTATGCTTTTGCTCCATAACAGCTTCAACTGGCTATCTTACACCAAACAAGAATTCATCTATGAATTCCTTCTACTGCAACAAATAAGTACCTTCCTCCTTTGAAAGGAATTCTCCGTCATACTTCACCTTAAGAGTTTTATTCATCTCTGTGACAGTTTCACCAGACTGTCCACCATCTTCCGCACATCCTGCAAACATACACAAACTATGAGATTTAAAAATACAAGACTTCATAGCCTCATCTACTTCTCTTGTCAACATATCCTCCAAATCTTCTGAACTATTCCAATAGTCCATGAGATCTTTCTCATTGATCTCCTCACCTAGAATTTCACCTTGTTTTGGGCCACAAGTTGAAACTTCCATTTTCAACTCATCCTCTCTGAGTTCTTCACATCTCAATTGCATACTCATCATCTGCTCGAGCCTCCTCATCTCTTCTGTCAACTATATGTTTACCTGTCGTTCCCTCTTTGCGTGTAGTCTTTTCCATTTCACTTTATTCCTCATGGTCCAACCATATCTCTGGCCTTTCATATTTCTCTACAACAATTTCATCAATAACTCAAGGTGAACTGTTATCTCATATTTCTCACTCTCATATTCTTCATCAGTCAACTTCTTACATATTCCATTTGCCTTGGAATCCATCCTCCTTCTTCTTTCTTTTGTTGCGGTCTTTCTCAGAACCTTTGAAATTACTATCAACAATCATCTTCTCCTCCTTTTTGAACTTTATCTGTTCACGTGTGGATTTCATTCGAATCCCCTTTTCAGCAAGCCTCCATAATTTGCATTCAGCAATACAAGCTCTCTTCCTACACTTGACCTCTTTTAGTTCTCTTTCTTGGAATCATCTCTGGAAACTCTCTTGCTCTTCTTTGCTGCAAACAACAACTTCAGTAATTCTTGTGTTACAATGACCACCTATTTGGGTGTCGGGCTCCGCCGATCATGCACCCAATTACATTCAAACCTTTGACTTGGCTTACGACTCTTTGACTCCAGACTTTACATCAACTCTTCATCTTGGATGAAAATACACCCTCTTGTATAGTAACTCAATGGTTTAACTTGACTCAAGCTATCCAAATTTTGATTTTACCTTAACATCTTATTTGACTTCAAGGTTTGACCCAATAATTACAATAGTGGATATTTGAATCTAATTCAAGTTATACAACATACCAATGAACATCCACCCTTAATACATTTTCATGATGTAAAATCTTCACTCTCTCTCATACTTCATTCTTAAGAAAATATCACAAGTCACCAATTACATCATCTCCCTTTATCACTTCACATGATATTGAAGCCTTTAAATCGAAATGCAATCCATTTTCCCAAGATTTATTTTATGGTGAAAATAAATAAACCATTTAATTTTCAACATTCAAAAATGCCTCTTTGAAATGAATGATCATACCTTATGCTCCCTTCAAGGTTATTAATAAACCTTCTCTTTGCAATTTCAACTCTCTGGATTTCACTCTTCTGTGTCATCTTTATCACTGTGAATATTCACATGCCCTTCATATCATAACCTCTTCGACACGTTCATCATCTTAGCACAGACATTTTCTTGCACTTTCATGCACCATACAACTGCACATTATAAATTGTACATCAATTCACATCTCTTCACCTTTGTACAGAAAACAAGCTACTCATGTTTTCAACCTCTTTGATGAATAATGTACAACTCGTACATTGTGCCCATCCTGAACAACACCTCCTTAGGCGCCGCCACATGATGGTAAAAACAAATATTCTACATCGTTGAGAAATTATGGTTTGTTTGTGTTTTCAATCTTAAAACAAAAATCAAAAGAATTCTCCCATTTCCAACTACAAGCCTTGATCCAAAATGACGCAACCAAGACTACGAAGAACCCACACTATGCATAATAAACCACCTCGTATATTATAAAAATGCATGCTTCTCTTTATATCACCCAGGATAGCGCATTCTCCTTTTCCATTCATTTAAGCAGAACTTAATTTCCTTTAAAGCTACTGTGGTGATAAAACCTTATACATCTGCATTTAAAACATTTTCACTTTAATTCTGATTATGGCTTGAACAACATGTTGACATATATATAAATCATTCCCACAAAAATACTTATCTACTATTTTGATTTTGGTTAATAAAAACCAAAAATGTCAACATATAAGATGCTCGCCCCACAATTTTACTTAACATCCCTTTGCCCAAAATTTACCATGCTTTTGTTGCTTAACTTTTGTTGTCTTTTGTTGCTTCCTTTTCTTTCACTTGAATTGAAGGATTCACTTCTAAAGCTTAAATATATTTCAATTTTCACTATCACTAGAAGAATCGTTGCTCGAATTGCTTGATTCAAAGTCTCTGTCACTCTCATTCCCATTAACCGGTCGTTACCATATTCCTTTACAAAGCATAATGGTTTTATGCTTCGAACTCATTTTATTGAAATTTTTTTAATTTTGTCTCACACGCTCTTCATTTCTGCTTCTTGCTTTATAATGACTCTCAGAAAAAATTAGAATCGCTCATACAATACTGCTAATTTAGTCTCGCTTGCTGGACCGTTAACACAAGTATGAATTTGGAATGGGGGTTGTATTCATATGTCTGCTAACACAATATTGAATCCCAGATCACATTGGCCGCACACCACAACTCCACGGTGCCAACATCAGAGATTTAGTGTAGCTTCATAGCTAGGCCTTCACGTCGACTCGGTGTGCAACCTTCAGCACACGTTTTTCCTTACTTCATTTCTCCACAACTCCATGGTGACAGTGTCTAACTGCTCATGCAGTCTTGACAGAAATGTGTGCCCTTTGACGCAAAGAAAAACACCGAATATACAGCCTTCAACCTGATCTATCTCCAACATCCTCCATATATGCGTCTCTCCACCATCATATAGGAAGTGGTTCACAAGAAAATGGATGTCGTCTTACAAGCCTTTGTTTTAATGCGTAACTCTGGTTTTTGAACAATCATAAAACATAGAGGTAGTGATCTATATTGGTCAGGCTCTATGAGTCACAATTGCATTTGCAACTTCACTCTTTATCAACGCAAATGTCATTCAATTACGAATGTTGACACAATCAATAATGAAATTACTACCATAGGTAAGAGGTCACATAAGAAGGAAAAGACTCTAATAATGTTTTGCTATGTAAATGGAATCATTGACAAATATGGGACGTCGTTCAAAAGAGAAAATGTTGTATGGCATTTTTCTGCATTACTGGAATTGCTACTAAACGTGAGACGTCACACAGGAGTATCAATTACTATATAACATTTCTCTAATTTAAGCTAATGCAATCGGACCCTTGTAGCACTGCTAGAAACCATATAATGTGATTTCAATGCTGGTTGCAATCATTGATTCCCAGCTTTCCCTTTATAGTATGGACCCCAGTGTTCTCCACGTTTGCATCCACCCAACTGCGGCTTCTGCACTATGACCGCACTCTAGCCTACCATGACAAAAATCCACCCTACGCTGGCAGTCTTCCAATTGAAACCACACCGCTCACTTGTTACACATATTCCAATGTTGCCCAATTTTAGATTGCCTTTGCCATTGGTTTTTTTCCAACTGCACAAATGTTCCTACAGTTCACACACTTATCTACGACATATATATATATATATATAATTGTAGAGATTAAATTCACTCACTCATCTCTTGTCTGTGGCTGCACGGATTAATGTGATCTTTGGGCTCTGATACCAAATGATGCATGGATTCTGCACAAAACATATCATTGTGCACAATAATAGAGTGTGTGTTCCTCTTACATGAAATCCTCTTTTGAATCTTCAATAAAGTCTACTTAGACTCAATTCAAAATACATATGAAGAGAGAGCCAAATAGTAAAATAAAATATTTGCATAACTTACAACCAGAAATTACAAATGCAAACCCTTCCTTGGCTGAATTTTACAATTGTTGGCCTCTCGGCTCTCGACCCTTTACATAAAATATCACAACATTTCTTTGTGCTTCTCTCTATCTTCCATCCTCACACAAGCTTCATATTTATACACAATTATGAATTAACTTCAATCCATGATTTCCTCCACACAAATCTCAACCAAATCCTAAAATATTTTTATCCCTTATTTGACTCAATTAAGTTCCATTTCAAGAACTCCTAATCCCTAAATTATCTACCCAACTCAATTCCCTCATATTCTCAATTAATTAAGAGAATATTTACAATAATCCTCACACTCAGATTATTCTCTCTTAATTTAAATAAAATGAGCATAATAATTTATAAAATAATTAAAAAGACATCACCCCCTATTTACACAATATTTTAATGAAAATCAAGCAGGATGCTTTTGCATCAGAATTGGTCAATGAGACATGTTAGACTTTAATAGCAAAAAGGTACAACAACAACAACAAAAAATGAATGAAAATTTAATATTCATTTAAATGTTTTTCTAGAATTATATGTATATATTACTAGAAAGAAATCATTTATGAATATCACTTTTTTTATATTTACTTTTCATATATCAATATAAAAATTAAATAGTTTATTATAATGTTAATTTTCAGGAAGATTATGAAAATGTCAAAGGATGAATGAGCTAATATCTAAAATATGCCAGTAGGAATGTCCAAAAAGGTGTACAAGGAGATGCAAAGAAATGGACATAATTGCATCGCAGAGGAGCCATCTCAACAACAACATGCCTCAAATGTAATATGTAATCATTGAAATTTTCGATTAGGTACACTAAATAAACAATTTAGCATTAGATATTAATTTTCAAGTATTTTCTTACATAAAAGAAAAGAAAATGGAACCCATTCAGCACATAAAACAGGATGACAAGGAACAAAAGAGTTGATATCTAAGTTTGTGAGTAATTGTTACTTCCTTATAAAAACTTGATTAGATTTCATTTTTGTATATTTTAAGTTGTTTTACAACAATCATCATTGTATGTCTTCAAACAGGTGCTAACATACAAAGAGGAACCATCATACGAATTGATTGACATTGGGTTGAATATGGGTTGTGAATATATGTTGGCATATCATAAATTAATATTGGATTTTGTAAGCATCTAATGATCTTGTTTTACTTAGCTCCGTCAATAATTAATAGAACAAAAAAATCTTTTATATTAAATATATGATTTTTTATGGGGTATGAAACTTGTAGGAAACAAAGTATGGAACTGCACCAACAAATGAAATGTTGAAATATGGCATGAAATTTGGTGTTGAAAGAATGTGTATAGTTCATGAGTCAATTGTTGCTATGGTACATCATTTATTTTCGATTTACATTTATGTATATTATTTAATATTTCAATTTTCATTATTCTCACCAATGTATATACACTCATTACAACTTATTTTTATGTTTGTAAATGGAAGGTGAAGAAGAAGAAAACAATAAAAATCGTGAACAAAACATTCCTCAAAATAACCCATCATGGAAGTATATTGAGCAATGACAACAGTTCAAGTGAAGAATGATGATCATTATGTTTGGATATCAAAGAAAGGCGTTGTATTTTTGAAATATTTGTCTATGAAATCAGACATTTTGTTTAATGTCATGGACATAGTGTCCCAATTTAAAGACAAAGGGATACCAATAACTGTCCCATTTTGTATGACAAAGAGTGTCTTATTGATATATATATAATAAAATACATTTTAATTTATTCTATTGCGTTCTCCATTGTCGTTGTGAAATGTAACACCACTGATTAAATATATGGATGATTAAATATTATAATGAAGAGATGTGAAATCTGATGATATGATATAACAAGATAATACAAACATCACATTCAAATGCACTAATAAAAATTTAATTGATATGAATATTGTTATAATATATGTGTCATCTTTTGATGAATACTGAAATTTAAAAAATCACAATAATTATGATATGATATAACCAATTAATCCAAAAATCAAATTCAAACGAACTAATAAAACTTTAATTGATATAAATACTCTTATAAGATATGTGTCAAATTTTGATGAATAATGAATTTTAAAAAATCACAATAATTGCATTGTCATAGGTCGATGTTTCTACAACCTATGGGCACCACACAAATACCGATACCAATTATAACTCTCGGTACCTTTGTGAGATATTGTGCACCATGGTGTTTATGTGATACTGCTCACTGGTGTGTTTCTATGACCTATGGGCACTGCACATACCAATACCAATTAGAACGATCAATGCATTTATGTGATACTGCGCGCATGTGTGTTTGTATAATACTCCGCACTGGTGCATTGATATGACATATGGGCATTGTACAAATCAAAATACCAATTATAACGCTCGGTGCATTTGTGCAATACTGCGTGCTGATGCATTTTTATAATACTACGCACTGTTGTGTTGATACAATCTATGAACACCAAAAAAATCCCAATACCAATTAGAACGGCTCAGTGCGTTGTATCAGCTATAGTGCACCCAATGTGGTTTTAGACCTTAACGACCCAGTGCATGCACCTTCAACCGCCCCGGGGCGTCTGTCTAGCTAACACACACTGGGACTGTGCTAAATGCCCCGAAGCATCCTATATTTTTTTTCCATTCTGGTGCTTGGTAGGTTTGCAGTACCAATGCATTCACTCTAAAATGCACCAGTGCATTGACACCGGACTAGTGCACCGATGAGAAAAACATCTATAATAACCTCCGACCGCCCAAATTTTTTATTTGTGTTGAAATTCCGTTAGAAGCTCCGCCAAAACCTTCGTTACTGAAAACGGATGTTGTAGCGAATGTTTTTTTGACAATTTTGGCCAATTTTATAACACTAAAAACCTCCGTTATAACCTCCCTTAGAGGGTATTTTCCTTGTAGTGGACTTTAACGCTTTGGTTCTCACTGGATTCTCTTCCCTCTCCATTTCATTCCTTCTTTCCCAAGGCTTCTATAAATATGTGAGCTTGTGGTTGGGCTTGCCAAACAAGCACAAAGATACCACAACACAGAAGTGGGGGCAACGCCCAAGGGGCAGAATAAATCTTGTTATTGGTGTATCAATTGATACTATATCCCTTACATTAGGATCAATGCTCGTGTCTCACCACATTTTTTAGGGATGTTGACCAGTTTGCATCAAACAAGCACATCAAGAGGAGAAGGAACACATCATAGCATAGCCGAGAGAAGAGGAACCAACTAGGAAGCTCTCGCTGGGAGCAATTGGTCATTATCCACTATTCGTTAAATCTACCTATTTACTTATGGAGATAAAAAAGGAAATCATTAATTCCTCCTTAGTAGGACTTGCAATTCTACACCTGAACATCAATCAAGATAAACTTGATGATGCTCTTTTCTATTTGATTCCCATCATAGTCTCAAAATTACTTCACTTTGTCCCATGTCCATGACAGGAGTTATGGTGTTAATTGGAACATTAGGATCAATGCTCATGTATCACCACATTTTTTAGGGATGTTGACCAAGTTTCTTCAAAAAAGCACACCGAGAGGGGAAGGAACACATCACAACATACCAGAGAGAACAGGAGACAACCAGAAAGCTCTCATTGGAAGTGACTAGTTATTATCCACTTTTCATGTAATCTACCTATTTCCCTATGTAGCTCAAAAAGGAAATAGTTAAGTTCTCCTTAGTATGACTTGCAATTACACAATTGAACATCAATCAAGATCAACCCGACTATGCTATCTGCTAGTTTATTCCCATCATAGTCTCAACATTCCTTCACATTGTCCCATGCCCATGACAGTAGTTATGGTGTTAACTGGATCTTATGGACAGAAGCATGAGGGATCATTCTATAGCCGCCATGAGAACTACGTGTAAGTTTTCTAGGTGGAAAAGTTTTAAGTTCTGTAGATGGAAGTAGGATATAGGTAAAGTGGTGATGAAGGGGTATAAAATTTCAGCGTTAATTTGAAAGGTCTTTACTTTCACAGTTTAATTTGTTCCATCCAGAAGAATAATGATTCTAGTACATACTATGATTAAATATAAAGTCTTACTTTCCCATCTGGCTTTCGTGACACCCATATAAGAAGGTACTATATAAGCATAGATTGTTTTCGCTTGGGCTAGGAGTCTAGTTCTCGTTCTTTTTATAGGAGTTGTCAAAGCTAAAAAATCATTGATTTTTTTAGTAGCTATTTTGAAGGTTTTAATAATGGTGTTACAATAAAAAAAAGTTCTTTTTTTTTCAACATTTCAGTTGAAGTTGCAAACCAATACCTTATCCCTTATTACCTTGTCACTACCTCACTGACACTCCCCTACCACCACAATTCCCATCACCATTCACAACAACCATTCAAATGTTTTTGTTTAATGGAATAGAATTTAAATTAACAAGAACAATGTCATAAGCAAAAAGGTTTAAATTAGTAAAAAAAATTCATATGTATGAAATGCATATGTAGGAGAAAGAGAAGAACATGCAGACCCGAACAAGACTATCTATTGGCTACCCACCCTCCCAGGAAATCTAAACAAAATTTCTGTAGGTCAGGGGGGAAAAATTTTGTGTTGTCCAACTTCCTTGCCCTTGCATGAGGTGAGACAATTTCATGGTCCAAGGGTTTGGCTAACCTAGTTTGACATGAAGTCGCATTGGGAGCTAGTGCTTACTATCTAAAAATTGCTCCATGAATCTTCTCTAGACTTTAATTCTTTGTTTCTCATTGGATGCTCATCCCTCTCCATTTCATTCCTTCTTTCCCAAGGCTTCTATAAATAGGTGAGCTTGTGGTTGGGCTTTCTGAACAAGCACAAATATACCACAACACAGAAGTGGGGGCAGCGCCCAAGGTGCCGAATAAATCTTGTTATTGGTGTATTAATTGATACTATATGCCTTACATTAGGATCAATTCTCATGTCTCACCACATTTTTTAGGGATGTTGACCAATTTTCATCAAAAAAGCACATCAAGAGGAGAAGGAACACATCATAACATAGCCGAGAGAAGAGGAGACAACTATGAAGCTCTCGTTGGGAGAAATTGGTCATTATCCACTATTTTTTAAATCTACCTATTTCCTTATGGATCTCAAAAATGAAATCATTAAGTCCTCCTTAGCAGGACTTGCAATTCCACACCTGAACATCAACAAGATAAACTTGATTATGCTCTTTGCTAGTTGATTCCCATCATAGTTGTTAGTGTCAGCCTTTGCAGCCTTCCTCCAGTGATCAAACATGCTTTTACAAGATGGTTTTAAGGTGTCAAGGTAAAATTTTGTCATTTCAGTGAGTCTTCAAGCAAAATTTGGTCACTAGGTATTAGGTCTAGGGTTTGCTTTCACTCCTTTCAAAGTTGTCCAAATGTCGGTCCATGTCACCATTCAGCTAAGTGTACCATCATTCAGAGGGTTGTCATCATCATGTCAAGTTCCACTGGGTCATTTTACACCTTGTTCATGCTTCAGTTGTGCCTAGGTAAGGTTCATTTCCCTCTCCTAGGGTTTTGAAGGTAATTTATCTTGGATGGTCAAATCATCAGCCAAACTTGTATCCTGATGTTCATACACCTTCCCCTATCCATAATGTACCTTATTAAACATTTATCATCATTGAGATCCCCCAAATTCTTCATTTTCGCACAAACCCTAGTTTCTTGCTACAACTTGGCAATTTTCTAGGCTAGGCCTGTGTTTTTCCCTTTTGGACCCCTTCCCCTCACTCAATCTCTGAAATTCCACTTTCCCCTACTTCCTAACATCCCTCCCTACTTCCAAAAATTTTCTCAAGAATTTAGAAGCCCCTTATTTCCTTCATTTCACTTCATTTCGACAAACCTCTTGTTCCACACATCGGGATAGGTTTTACTCCAATGATGTTATTGAGAAATAAAAGATGAATTTTGGAAAACTGAGAGAGGATTTTGTCCAAAACAGGCCAAGGAAGAAAAACCTCCTTCACGTTTTACACAGGTGTCATGGTTTTAGAGAAATTTCAAAAATACAGTTGCCTCAGGAGAATTGAGGCACCTCTAAAGTGACCTTGGGAAAATCAATATTTCTCCTAGCTTGGCTGGAAAAATGACTTTATTTATGCATCACATGATAACTAGACACAAATATCTTTCCAATGACCTATCATGAGCTCAATTTTTATTTGAGGAAGACCTTCAAAAGTTGACTGCAACAGCACTCTGCCTTGAGGCAGCCTCATTTTGCACATTTTGACTAGTCTTGGGAGATTTGATTTTTGACAGGGTAAATGAACTCCAAATTGAAAAATTCCAGTTGGGTTGGAAATTAGACTGAATAATATTTCCAAAGAACTATCCCATGCCCAATTTTGACACTGGGAAGGCCTCCAAAAGCCTCCTGCAAAAAGGCACTACGCATTGAGATGGCACTACGCATTGGGCAGTGGTTTGCAGTGTAATTTTGTAACTGGCGCTACGCATTGAGATGGCGCTATGCATTGGGCTAAAAAGCCTGAAATCACTTCAAATCTTCCCCCAAAAGCTCCAAATTTCAAATTATTCCTTCCACAACTAAGTTAACATCTCCATATTGCCAATGTATGAGTTTCCATCAGTGTTTATGGTGTTTCAATAGGTGAAGAAAATCCAAACCCTATTTTCTTGCTCAAGAATTGTTTCCTCAGGGTTTAGAGTTTGGTTCTTATGCCATCACTCCCAAATCCATTTGTTTCCTCACTATTTTTCTAGTCCCATCAGCACATTTCCCTACCCCTCATATCCCTAAGTTCACTCATTCCCTATCCCAAGAAACCAAGTGATTGCACCAAAAATCTTCAGTTGACAAATTTCACTTGGCAATAGTCCATCATTTCCACTACTCCATCCCTCCATAGTACTTCAATTTTTATCACATATTTGGCAACAAAACCAAAGATACCAAACTCTTCATATTCATCCAAAACAACCTAGACTTTGGAAATCATGGAGACGGATACTTCTTATGACCGAGACAGTGACTCTACAACTAAATTGCATGCACCAAGAAGGCATTAAGGCAGCGTAAAAAGTATGACAAACTTCAAATTTTGGCCGAAGCTTCCTTAGCTCAGAATAGTGCTTGATGGTGGACATTCAGCCTAAATTTCAAGAAATTTGGGACACATTTTGTCAATTTTGAATTTTTTTGGCCTTAACACAGATTTTTCCACCCGACGCGTAGCGCCACTTGGCGCGCGCTTATAATTGGTAGCTCCTCTTGAAGAAAAATTTGTATTTCTGGATATTTAATCACAAATTATGCATTCCTACCCATTACCTAAGGATTTCGACAAGTTTTTGGTTGCCTGAAGGGTCAAAAACACCCTAAAATGACCTTTTTGCCTCTTTTTGGACACACAGGAAGCAGTGTTGGGAAAACTCATTTTTGGAGGGGCAAATGGCAACCAAATTCATAAATTCCACTTGGGTTGGAAATTAGATAGGAAGATATTTCCAACGAGATATCCTGGACTCAATTTGGACTCCAGGAAGGCCCTAAAAATTAGCCTCAAAGTGGCGCGACGCATAGAGATTTCAGGCACTGCGCATTGGGAATTTTGGCTCATTTTTCACTCAACAGCTCAGATTTTCACCTAGTTTTGGCCAGTTTCAATTTTTTATCTCCAAATGTGAAAATCTTGATGTAATTTTGGCACATTTTTACTCATCCAAGTAGATTCATTCACCAAAAAATGAAATGTAACTGAATGAATCAGTTTCCTATCTTATAGAGGCAAGCTGTTTCATTGTCTATTTTCCAGTTCTTAGTTTAGATATGGTTAAAACAACTCATAGAATGGTGAGCTCAACCCCTAGAGGCATGGGGATGAGTTATGATTTTCTATATGTTGTAATTCTTCAGTCATTTTCAGGGTTGGACACTTGGGATTGCTTGGCACTTCATTGTACATTTCATCTCTGCATTTTGGCAAAGGAATATACCAGGGTTTGCAGCACTCTTTGGGATCCATGTGGCTCTATGTTTTGGTGATGTGTTTCTCTCTGTGATTTTAAGTTTATTGAAGTTTCATGTGTATCATTTTCCCTTCTCCTTTCTTCTTAAGTTAAACAAACGAGTGATAAAGGTGGAATCCATTAGATTTGCAGTACTCTGCCTTGAAGTTTTGTTTAATTTTCTATGTTTTCAACTGTCTGAAGACGATCCTAGAAACCTCTTGCCCTCTTCAGCTCCTCACCGGTCTAAAATATCCATTCATTCAATCCAAAGCATCAAAAAAATTGCCTTCCTTGCCCCATTCAGAACTCTGCAAAAACTAGGCCTCATCCCCGGACCCAAAACTGCCTTTCCCTTTGATTCCAACAAAAACCCCCAAAAATGAAATCAAAGTCCTTTACTTATATACCTAGCCTAAAATTAGCCTTTATTTCAAGTCATCTCAAGCCCCTTCAATTATTTTTGTTGAGATTGACCCGGAGAGAGCCCTCTCCTATTCTGGTAGGGCTAGCTACCAGACTGAGCGTGGTTTGATGTTACCCTGAACTCTGCCTTCTTTCAGCCTGAGGTAGATTTAGGCAATACCATAGTGGAGAATCAACTGGGGAAGAGAAAGTTTGTTGTTTGCTTTATAAACTATGAAATGAAGCACAGTTAGCCGAGTAGCCTTGACGCTCTTGCTTGCATTAAGCGAAAGTAGATGAATCTTTGCTTCGATCGATCTCTGGTTTAGTTTATGAAGCGAAAATATGATTTCCTCGGTAAATCTAATCAAGTTCGGATATGATTGTTGATGGTGGACAACGATCACACCTGCTGGCGAAATCATTCACCTAGCGACTCTAAATCAGTTTCGAGATCAGATCCAAGGACTCCACTGGAGGATGAACCTGACCAGCAGAAACATGAAATGAAAATATGGAAATATCGGGTATTCAAGTTGGAATTTCATCCAAGAAATTTTGTTCTTTTTCATAAATTATTTCTTCTCTTTTCCCGAGAATGTCAAGAAGGCTTTGCAAAGTATATTGTATTTGAGAAAAGATCCTCAGCCTGCATTTGATTATTTCCCTTTGAAGATTGTAAATACCAAAGATTTGCATGCCTTTGAGCTTGATCAAGACCTTTCTTCCGAATCTTGTGATGATCGTCTTCAAAATGATGAACCTCAAGAGACCAAGACTGATTCTATACCTTCTGTACATACCCCTATACCTTGTAAAATTCCAGATCGATACAAGCCTCTAATTTTACCTCCTATACTCCATGATTTCCCTGCAAATTACTACCTTTACTTGCCAAGGTTTGATGGTGAATGTGACAACATCATTGCTAAGAGACATGTTCTGAATTTTGATTCTTTTCTTGACCTTTTTTAAGTTGATGAAGAGGATGTCAGTATTAGGCTTTTTGCTCTATCTTTGCAAGGCAAAGTCAAGAGTTGGTTCAAAGCCCTGCCTGATGCGAGCATCTCAGATTTCTAGCAGTTCGTCAAAGTTTTCCTCGACGGGTGCGTGATCAGACAGAACCCTTTCTTGATTATAAAAGAGTATAACCAGCTGAAAAGATTTCCAGGGGAGACAGTACAACATTTTTCTGCCAGATTTAACAAAGTATATTTTTCGATGCCATTTGATATAAGACCTCCTCCTGGATCTGCTCTCTTGCACTACCCGGGTGCCTTTGATCCGAAAATGGAGTTTCAGCTGAGATAAAGGAATCTTGTAACACTTGAAGAGATGCAAAACAGTGCAGTAGATGTAGAGGTTCATTTGCGGACCCGAAGGGTAAGGTTGAAGGAAGAAGAGATGAAAAACATAGATCTGGAGGAATCGAAATCTCTAGAGGTAAAGCTTGACATGTTGGTAAGTGCAGTGGAAGAGATGATGCAAAATATCACCACAAGGAATGAGTATAATGTTCAAGCCCATGGCTCAATGATTGAAGAAGAACAAGTTGCTGATCCAAAACATTTTGTTTCTTATCCCAGTTGTCATAGATCTGATAATGATTGTTTTGTAGATCATCTTGGAGAAGAGAGATTTGTTGATATGACATGTATGCTTGATGATGTGTTTTATACTGATGATTTGCCTCAGTTTGATCAGTATGATGATGATTATGTTCTCCAAATAGAAACTAATCTTGCAGACATATCAACAACTAGTTTGTGGAAGGAGGAAGTTCACTTTTAGCAGCTTGAGTACAGTGATCAACTGATGCATATCAGCTATGATAATGACGAGGAAAGTGCAGCAAATTTTGAAGTAAGTGAAGGATATTTTCCTTTTTTTTTTGATTCGTTTCAGTTCATCAAAGACAACTTCCATGCAATCAAAAATCTACTGTCAACAAGTCTTGATTTGGACCATCTTGAGGGCAATGAAAACCTTGTTCAATACTTCTCATATCCAGATTTTTAGACTTGGGTTGGAAAGTAGACTCAATAAGCTTTCCAACGAGCTATCTCGCGCCCAATTTGGACACCGGGAAGGCCTCCCAAAGCCTCTTGCAAAAAGGCGCTACACATTGAGATGGCGCTACGCATCGGGTAGTCGTTTGCAATGTAATTTTGTAACTGGTGCTACGCATTGGGCTAAAAAGCCTGAAATCACTTCAACTCTTCCCCCAAAAGATCCAAAATTTCAAATTATTCCTTCCACAACTAAGTTAACATCTCCATATTGCCAATGTATGAGTTTCCATCAATGTTTATGGTGTTTCAATAGGTGAAGAAAATCCAAACCCTATTTTCTTGCTCAAGAATTGTTTCCTTAGGGTTTAGAGTTTGGTTCTTATGCCATCACTCCCACATCCTTTTGTTTCCTCACTATTTTTCTAGTCCCATCAGCACATTTCCCTACCCCTCATATCCCTAAGTTCACTCATTCCCTATCCCAAGAAACCAAGTGATTGCCCCAAAAATCTTCAATTAACAAATTTCACTTGGCAATAGTCCATCATTTCCACTACTCCATCCCTCCATAGTCCTTCAATTTTTATCACATATTTGGAAACAAAACCAAAGATACCAAAATCTTCATATTCATCCAAAACAACCTAGATTTTGGAAATCATGGAGACGGATACTTCTTATGACCGAGACAGTGACTCTACAACTGAATTGCATGCACCAAGAAGGCATTAAGGCAGCGTAAAAAGTATGACAAACTTCAAATTTTGGCCGAAGCTTCCTTGGCTCAGTATAGCTCTTGATTTTGTCAATTTTGAATTTTTTTGGCCTTAACACATATTTTTCCGCCCGACGCATAGTGCCACTTGGCGCACGCTTATAATTGGCAGCTCCTCTTGAAGAAAATTTTGTATTTCTGGATTTTTCATCAAAAATTATGCATGCCTACCCATTACCTAAGGATTTTGACAACTTTTGGGTTGCCTGAAGGGTCAAAAACACCCTAAAACTGACATTTTTGCCTCTTTTTGGACACACAGGAAGCAATGTTGGGAAAACTTATTTTTGGAGAGGTAAATGGCAACCAAATTTAGAAATTCCACTTGGGTTGGAAAGTAGACAGGAAGAGCTTTAGAAAGAGCTATCCTTCACTCAATTTGGACTCTGGGAAGGCCCTAAAAATTAGTCTCAAAGTGGCACGACGCATAGAGATTTCAGGCGCGGCGCATTGTGAATTTTGGCTCCTTTTTCACTCAGCAGCTCATATTTTCGCCTAATTTTGGCCAGTTTGACTTTTTTATCTCCAAATGTGAAACTCTTGATGTAACTTGATGTAATTTCATGACTTTGATGTAATTTTGGCACATTTTTACTCATCCAAGTAGATTCATTCACCAAAAAGTGAAATGTAACTGAATGAATCAGTTTCCTATCTTATAGAGGCAAGCTGTTTCATTGCCTATTTTCTAGTTCTTAGTTTAGATATGGTTGAAACAGCTCCTAGAATGGTGAGCTTGACCCCTAGAGGCATGGGGATGATTTAGGCTTGTCTATATCTTGTAATTCTTCAGTCATTTTCAAGGTTGGACACTTGGGATTGCTTGGCACTTCATTGTACATTTCATCTCTGCATTTTGGCAAAGGAATAGACCAGGGTTTGCAGCACTCTTTGGGATCCATGTGGCTCTATGTGTTGGTGATGTGTTTCTCTCTGTGATTGTAAGTTTATTGAAGTTTCATGTGTATCATTTTCCCTTCTCCTTTCTTCTTAAGTTAAACAAACAAGTATTAAAGGTGGAATCCATTAGATTTGCAGTGCTCTGCCTTGAATTTTTGTTTAATTTTCTATGTTTTCAACTGTCTGAAGAGGATTCTTGAAACCTCTTTCCCTCTTCAGCTCCTCACCGATCTGAACTATCCATTCATTCAATCCAAATCATCAAAAAAATTGCCTTCCTTGCCCCATTCAGAACTCTGCAAAAACTAGGCCTCATCCCCGGACCCAAAACTGCCTTTCCCTTTGATTCCAACAAAAACCCCCAAAAACACAATAAAAATCTTTTAATTATATACCTAGCCTAAAATTAGCCTTTATTTCAAGTCATCTCAAGCCCCTTCGATTATTTTTGTAGAGATTGACCCAGAGAGATCCCTCTCCTATTCTGGTAGGGCTAGCTACCAGACTGAGTGTGGTTTGATGTTACCCTGAACTCTGCCTTCTTTTAGCCTGAGGTAGATTTAGGCAATAACAATAGTAACAACATTCCTCACTCGGTCAGTTATCCATGATATGAGTTATGGCGTTAACTGAATATTATGGATAGAAGCATGAGGGCTCATTCTATAGCCACCATGATCACTACGTGCAAGTTTTCTAGGTGGACAAGGTTTTGATTCTCTAGGTGGAAGTGGGACATAGGTAAAGTGGTGATAAATGGGTATAAAATTTTTGCATTGCTTTGAAAGGTCTCTACTTTCACAGTTTACTTTGTTCCAACTAGAATTACACTAATTCTAACAGGTAGTGTGAATAATAGAAAGTATTTATTTCCCATCTGGCTTGCATGACACCTATTTAATAAGGTATTGTATAAGGATTTTTTTTGTAATTTTGGATGCGATTCTAGTCCTCGTTTTTTTTATAGGAATTTTTATCCGCTTCTAGGGAGGGACCAATATTAAATAAGAAGGATTATATGCTCTGATATGGGATCGGGGGAGGGTTGAATCCACCGCACTATGGAATTGCATTACCCCCACCAACCAAATAAACATGAATTCAACGAGATATCATAGAACTCCTCTGTAACACCCCCAAATTGCAATTATTTTACTTTTTAAGTCTCATGAGTTGCATTTGGTTATTTACGAAAGACTATTAAATATGTTAAAGATATTTTATTAAACTTTTTTATATTTTTCTTATGAATAAAATATTAACATTCAAAATTAGTACAACTGATTGGTGTATAATTCCAAGATCCTAGAGCAGTTAGAAGGAGAAATTAAGAGAACAGTTACCTTCTCCTCTGAAGATAAATAGAAGATATCAATGAGGAGAAGGGGTTCTATGAAAAGTGAAAGGAGGGTTAACAACGAGAGGTTGTAGAAGAGAGTTGTCTAGAGTTGGATTAAACTAGTGGAACTTTGTAACCCCAGAGGAGTGTAGGCTGGACAAGAATTCTGAGGTCTAGCTTCTGCTTAATCTGCTACCTTAAGCTCTGGTGAGGAGCATGGGGGGACAATCAATTGAATACCAGTCTGAGATAAGTATCAGGATGAGTTGTGAATTTATGGAATGGTTAATAGTTCTGTATATATTTATTTTATACCTTACTAAAGTAACAAAAAAAATTGTTTATCTTCTTTATGAAAATTAGAAATGAGGGATTGTTAGGTTTCTCTTGTTACAATGATATCAACATTAATACACTAAGTAGGATGCTTGAAAATTGTATGGAAAAAAAATAGTAACCGTAGGAATACTATACAATAATTATAATCACAATACTTTTTGTTTCCATTATGTGGAAGATGTATATAAAATACCTGTGTAATACAGTAAACCTCTCTCAAGGATTGAAAATTATGTAGGAAGATTATGAAATAAGAAAAGAGTTACATTTTATGTGTGACCGGAAATAGTTAAGTAAAGAAATAAAATATGATAGCCATGCGACTACAGGGATGTGTAGGTTGGGACCTTAGCCCTGTGGAAACAAGGTAGAGGTCCTTGTCCTTTGGTCCTTAGCATGCAACCATACCATGCAAACACCTGCGAATTTATTTAACAGTAAACTAAGTAGTCATGCTTGTAGGCTAACGACTGTAAATTTCTTAAATTTGTTGGAATAGTAAAATAGTAAAATGCGAGGAGTGTTCCCATAAACATTACAGACAAAAATCCTAAATCCATAGAGTAACAAGCTTACAGACTATTATGGAAACAACGCGTAAATTTGTTCCATGAGAATAGATGAAAAATAAACTAATTTCTTATACCAGTACTCGAAGAGAACTTTCATTCCTTAATCACTTAGCACTATGCTTGAAAATCATCATGCCAAAGATGAACTAGCACAAAGAAGAATGGAGACTATATGCATTCACAAGGATATAAAAATACTGTGTCAAAACTAATACAGAGAAGGAATACTGCAATGAATATTGCAAGAAGCACAATTATATTGAATCAACTATTCGCTATGGGACAATGATATATATATGCTTATAAAAATTCATTTCTTGGTGGAAAATACTTAAACATAGAGTCAATATATTGAGTCACAAAGACATTAAAGAAATATGAACAATTATACATATTAACAAGAAAAACTATAGAAAACCCCACACATGAACACATATTTCACAAAAGAAATAATAGGGTCTTCGTTCTAGTCTGGATTGCTCATGTCGACAATTACAGACATTATAACTCAGAAGAAAACCCTTAAATTACAAACCCTCAAGTGGGAATTTTCCTACAAATAGAAGACAATTAACCAAACTAAGATTTGAAAGAGACGTTGCAGAATAATCACTAGGAAAATAACCAATATGGGATTCAGAATACTTATCATGCAGCATATGAGGGTTGACCCCTCAATACGTATATGACAAACAAATCATATTGTAAAAATGGGTAAAGAGTATTTCATAGTTGAAATAACATATCGGGACGTGGAGGGTAAAACTATTTGCTTGTCCACACAAACGGTTGGAGGCTGTCATGAACTAGGACTCCAGGAGTTTGTGAAAACCCTTGTAAAGGATAATGACCCCAATTAGTTGAAAATTAATCAAAATTGAAGCATGGGGAGGAAAAACTATGACCAGAAACTGAAAACCCTATAACTATCAGAGGATTTCGAAGTGAATAGCTGGGGTATTACTTGGAAAATAAACCCTTGTAGCTTCCGATCATTGAAAACTCCTTTCAATTGACATATCGCCAAACACCTGCAACACACAACACTATGTAATGTAAATATGGGAAAATAAATTGCAATGAGTAGTACTGTGAATTCATGCTTTCAAAACAAAATAGAAAATGCAGGTAAGGTTTAACAGGGCAACAAAATAAGACCAGTTGAATGACGAATTCTGTCGCATAAGTTGTAGGGAATGTGTTCCAGGGAGCAGCCAATGGATGCAATTGCAAATGTGAATGGAGTGGCAGAGAGGGGAGGGAGGTAGGGTACCGTGACCCTAACCTCCTCCCAAATGGTCATGACTGTTCGATCAAAGCAGCAAGGATCTAAAGGTAAGAAAACAAGATAGGTGCCAATTCACTCTTCCACTAACAAACACCAGCAAAGAAGGTTTGAGATAGCCAAAGTTAAGCTTGAACTTCAACATGTATCAGTTGTAATTTAATGATGACTGGTTGATTTGGCTAAGTAGGATATCCAATACAAATTATTCCTTAATGATATCATTATAAAATCTACATAACTAATAAATTTAATGAATGTCGAATATAAGTACATATGTAATAACTTATCACATGATATAATATTGATATGAGTGCATTCCACTGTGTATCATTTCTTATTTGCACTTTATGATATATGCAATTTCCTGATCATGTAATTAGAATGCATAGTGATGAGCACAGTGTAATGTTGTTAAATATTTACAATTAAGTGCCATAGTAAATTTTTTTATATGGTAAAATGTAAGTTAGAAGTGGGTGTGACATCCTCACTTATAGCCCTTCTTTGGCTAACATGAATTTGGTATTTTATTTATATAAATAGAGTTTTCTATCAAAATATTTTTACACAACATGCTCTGTAGTAAAACATATCTATCTTAATTTATGTATAAACTCATATTCAAACAAATAGCAATCAACATGACTATAATATTTTCATGTTCCTTGATGATTATATTATCATATGTTCTCACATGGTTTATCAATGTTGGTTCATGTAGGTGGAAGTCCGGATGAGGGAAGGGCATGCCCTAAATATTTTTATGTTTTGTGCTAGGCACCCTCGAACGCTACTCTACACTATGAGGACACTGGATGTGATTGGAATTGATGTTCAACAAGTAGTAATCAACTGCTTCAATGGATTTTCACTAGATGTATTTCATGTAGATGTAAGAAAATGGTTGAATCCAATATAGTTAATGTCAAATTTAATATTTGTTAGGATTATGTGGATTGGGGCTAGCTATGTCATTTTATCTGGTCCTACAACAAGGAAAAGGAGGATAAATTGCACTTAAGGAGATAAAAGTTGTGTTGCTACACACTGCAAGTTGTCATATTGCAATATAACCTAAAGAATTTTTGTGGATGAAAAATATGTATATTATGACATGACTTCTCACATTTCTTTGACTGAACTAATGTGCTTGGAAAATATCAAATTAAGATACTTATGTGGATGGAAAATTTTCACTGATATCAATATAGGATTTGTTATGAGTAATCATACAACATCCAAGTTCAATATTGAGGATTGCTTCTAATATGTTCCAATTTTAATCAGGCCTATAAAGAGGTCTACTTAAAATGATATGTCTCCTTTATCCCCAAAAGTTGTAAGTTTGGCATTTGAACATACAAGATAGGAGATGATTGTTGCCTTGAAAGTTCCTGACAAGCTTCACCCTTTATTTAATTTCTCTATGTATTGTTGGCTATTTTCATATGAGAAATGCAAATAGATGTTGATCTTTTTGTAAACAAGATCTTTTCAAAGATTTTGGCAGTTGCAGTCATTTACTTTCTTAAATGAAATTATCATTTTCCCATTTTAATACTTGATAGAATGTACAATCTTGCTAGAAAGAATCAAAGGTAAAAAGAATTCACCTTCCTAGAAAGGAACTAAGGAATCAAGTTCCTCTTGTTTAGAGATCATATATGGGTACACTCTAGATATTGTCTCCAAGTTGTGTTGTTTTTATTAAGTTTTGGATTAAACTACTGCACTTTCCCCCTTCAATTTGAGTTCAAAACCTTTTTTTTTTTTAATATTGGTTTGCATTGAAAGTGAAGGTGGTCAATACAGTTGAGAACCTACTTTCTATTGTTGTCCATATAAAGAAGTGGGTACACCTATGACTAGATTGTTATTTTATATTAAAATTATTGTAATAGTATATTAATATTATTTTGGAAAAAGTAATTTTAAACCCAACAAGAAAGTGCATTCTCTGTTATGAGTAAGATATATATCCTCATGCCTTTTCTTTGCAACATATGGTGCAATTGCAAGTACATAATAACTCTTATTTATTGTTTTCAATTTTATAAATTATATCTTTAAAGACCTTAACCAATCATTCTTTATTAATGATAAATTTAAAATTAGGTTATTTATATTAAATTTCATAATTTATGATTTCATGTATGTTTTTATCCACAAAAAATATATTAGAGAGTAATATATAATAACCATTATTTAGTATTCTCAATTTTACAAATTGTATTGTATCTTAATCATTTAACAATGAAAAAAACTATCTCAAAAAGTTATGTGCTAGGTCAAGAGAATTTATCCGATATTGGGGGACAATATCTCTTATTTTTCTCTTTGGGTTTGGTGAGAAGAAACATGCAGCTTACATTATATTGTTGGTGAAAAAAATTGCGCAACCAGGTGAAAACGGATGGCTTTTGCATGGGTACGGGTGTATAGCTGACTTGCAGGCTAGGTGATGTCGGGTCATGGGATGAGTTTACCACTTGGAATTTTTTGACCTATTCCGTCATCGGGATCCGACTTTGGCACATGGGTGGGCACTCGGTGGTCTATTTTTCACGCATTTTTGTTTTGTTGTGGCATTTTTTTACTCACAGGGGAAGCCCATGAACCATGTTTTTTCATTTGGTGAATGTTTTGTTCTGGTGCTTCTTATGTTACTAGGTCGGTTTTCGCTCCCGGGTCGGACATCCCTCTTTTCACTGTGTTTTTCTGAGTGGTAGTAAGTCCTCATTTCCACTTTTTACTGCTAGTTTTCTTTATGTCGGTTGTTATCACCCAAAAAAATTCAAAACTTCATTGTGTCAACTCTGTTTTTGATCATGGTCTCAAAATTGGTTTGAAATTCATTTTAGGATTTGGTCAAGGGTAGGTTAGAGTTTTTATAAGTTTTAAGGTCATCATTGAATTCAAATAAAGTTTTTTAAAGGTCCATTCCTTGATCAAATACTCACATTTTCTATTTAGGAGTCATTCCATAAGGTTTCGTGTTAAATTTCTGCAATTAGCTAAGAATCCTCCGTTTCGTAGCGCCGCTAGTTCAAAAAAGTGGATTTGTGCTACGAAAGCGCTAATAATTTCATATCGCAAACTGGGAAAAATACACTGTGGGTGCTACGAAAGCGCGGTTTCTTAACCGTCTTGTCAATTGAGCTGAGATTTGTCAGAATCCGGTAGGAAATGATAGGATAATGGTATGGTGAGTCAATTAGTGATCAGATTCAATGTACTTACCTGTCTCATAGTCATCATCGTCATGATATGGCATGAATGAGGCATCATTCAGTTATGAGATGACATTTCAAATTCAAAATCTTGCCTAATTTGGTCATTCTCATTTTCATTTGCTTCCATACGGGTGTCTAAGATCTGAAGCAGTCAAGCTAAGCCTGTGGTTCTATACAAAGTTTATCTTCATCCTAACCAAGCGAGGTTGTTCCATATACTCCAGCGAGGCTATTCATATCCTAATCAAGCGAGGTTGTTTTATAGATTCAAGAGAAGTTGACAGGTTTTTCTAAGAAGCATGGTAGAGGAAAAGAAAGTCCACAGAGGAGGACATCGCTTATGATATGAGCCTAAAAATACCAAGGCTATAATTGAAGACTAAACAGTGATGGAGGCTTTTAGCAAATCAGTTTGTCTCCGGTTTTGTGAAAAACTGTAAGGTTGCCACAAACAGGTGTCTAAAGAATTTGCCTTAAACTTTAGTGGAACAACTACCAAAGTTGGGATGTTAAATGTGCCATTTACTCCTGAGATTATTGATTCTATGACAGAAATACCAAGGGGGCAAGAGACTTGGTTTAAAGGTTTTAAATTTGATATGGAACCATGCAAGGAATTCATGAAACCTGAGTATGCAGATATGGACCTCAATAATGCAATACCTAGAAGTTGCATCAAAGAAACCTATGCAAAGTTGTTGTTAAACATTCAAAGATATTTTGCATGTGAAGGCAGATACCATAAGGTCTACACATATCATTTCAAGCTGTTTCTGCATTTCATAGGTATGATTTCACTAGATTTTCCCTTTTATTTGTTTCGAAGCCTTGACAAAATGGCTGAAAAATTACAAGCCAAATCTGATGGTTGTGAAACATCTTTGTTTCACCATGGTTTGATCAAGTTATTGGTTTTGAATGAGCTTCAGAAAATAAGCAGGGATTGGTCTTCCTTTTTGTTTATGAATGGCTTTGAGCTGGAAACCCTAACCCCAGCTAGAAACCCTAAAACTAAAGGAACTCCTTCACCACCAGTAGCAGAGTCTAGTCAGCCCATGGTTGCAAAATCAAAGAAGTTTGTAAAGTTGAAACCAAGGAAACAAGTTGAGAAAAGGATAGAGAAGACACATGTGCTTGTTGCACCAACTCCATCACCTGCAAAATAGAGATTAAAAAGTGTCAAAGAGGCAAAACAAAAAAAAGTTGCCAGCAAGCAGAAAATCAAGAGAGTGACAAGAAGCCAAGCAGTGGCATTAAAGGGAAAGACAATTATTTCATTTTCAGAAGATAGCCCAGTAATTAAGGGAAATTTAGATGACATCCTTCATGAAATTGATATAGAAGAGACACTCATCATGCAAGCTGATTTCATTGGAGTAGATGAACACAAACAGAAAAAGGCTAAGTTAGCAAAGAAACTTGAATTTGAGGGTGAAAATGCAGCCTTTATCTTTCAAGCAAGGAAACCTTTAACTATGCAGGCTAAGAATCTCAAGGAAGGAAGAAAAGAGGTCCAAGAAACTATTGAAACAAATAAAGTCCCTTAAGAGGTGGTTGATCTCTCATCACCAACAGTGGAGCATGCAACCAGCAAGACAATGAAGGGAAAAGAACACATGACAAAGTGTCAACATCTTGAGGAGAAATTGAGGTTAGAAAATCAAGAGATTACAATGGTGAGAAAGAGGGCTAGAAAGCACAGTATTGAAAAAATAGAGTTCAAAAGAATGAAGGCACTTTGGGAGGGTCAAATTGGTTCTAGGTTTGAAATTCCAAGCAGTGCAGAACAATTTTTCACATGGATAGTTCCAACCATCAAGGAAACTAAATTTGTCAGATTAATCAATACTCACTTGAGAGCCATTAATAGAAGACTAAGAGATCAACTGGAGGACTTGGAGAAGCAGTTGAAATTGACCCAGGATGAGATTAAAAACAGAGGTGTAGAATGACAATCATTAAAAAAGTCAAAAGCTAAATCAAGTGAAAATTAAGAAGGAACCTCATGAAAAATGTGTTTTTCAGTTCATTTGAATTTTTTTTTTGATGAAACTAGTGGTATTTCGAGTATTGGCACATTTTTTGCTTTCATTTTGAAAAAATCTCGACAAAACTGCTCACTCAGCAGTTTCGTAGCGCAAATAGTGTAAAAAGAGTGAAAAGCGCTACAACGCTGCTGTAACAGCTTTTTGCACTCTTTCTCATAAATTTTTGAAGGGAAAATATATGGATTATGACTTGAAATTGCTAGAGGAGTTTTTTTAAAGGATAATGAAGATAATCCTCGAGGAAAGAAACCAAAATTTTGAAGGTAAAAGGGTAAAAAGGCTACGCCACGAAAACTACTACGAAACAATGTTGTTTTCGTAGCACTGGTCTATTTCAGCTATTTTGAATAGTTTGATGGTGGTTTCAGACATCTGAGACTTAAGAATGATTTTTGGCAAGTATTACTTCAGTTTCAAATAGTAAATAACCTCGAAGTGATGGTTTCATGATGGTCATAGTGTCTCAAGAATACAAATAATCCTATGCCTAGAAACAGGGGAGAGTTTCCTAGTTTAATGGAGATCAGTATTGAGGTCATAAAGAGTTGGACTTATCATCTGGATTTGAACTTATCTCAATACACTTGGAAAATGATGAAGTCTAGTTTAGATAAGGTTGTTATGAGAAAATTTAAGGAGTTTAAATCCTATTTGTAATAGGACTGTTTATTAGATTTGCAGCTGCCAAATAAATACCATGTCATATGGTTAGGCAAGGTGTCAAGAAGTAGGAATTTGATGTATCTAGCTCAGGATAAGGTTATCCTATGTTTTAAATGATCTATAAAAGATCAAGAATACGAATATGTATGGGTTGGACATTTTTGGCCAAACTAGTGCATATTGTAAAAAGACTATTTCAGCTAATGCAGAGAGCTTCTACTTGACCAACTTGAGATTCAGAAGGGGTTTTTAGTGTTTTCCTATTCTATCAGTGTTTCTTATATATCTTATTTGCAGTGGTGTTCATCTATATTACTCAGAAATCATCTTTAGATGCTCTGACTTCCTTTATAGGTGCATTGACTATGTTTTTACATGTCCATGTGTGTGTAACCTATGACTAAAAACTCTTATATGCCTCAACTTCCATGTCAATTAGATTCATTGATTTACTGAACTGTTTTGACTCCATAAGCCCAATGTATACATGCTGATATTATTTTCAATCTACAGGGTTGGAAAATGTTATCTGAGCAGACTGCTTTTGTAAAGATCTGGATTGACTGATATATATAGTAACAATATAAATTTTCTTCACTTGAGATTCTTAGTGTATTTCAATGAGTTTTATGTCCTATCTTTGAGATGTTTTTCTTCCATATCCTTGATGTCTCATTACTCAGAATTCATGTATTACATGCTCTAACTTCCTTTGAACTTCAAGTTATTAGGATTTTCCTGAATGTGTTACTCTTTAATTGAAATATATACAAGCCTCAACTTCCACAAGGAAAGCCATTGTTATCTTTATCCCTGTCAATGTTAGGAATCTGTAATTTTAGCAGATTGGTAAGACTAAAACTGCAGAAGAAACATTATTTCAACCAACTTTGGGATTCTAGGAACTAGCCCTCTTGAATCCAGAGAGGGATCTCTCTATGAATGGGTTCAAAAGATGTGATCTTTTAATAACTGAAAATTGTGATATTAGGCTAGTTATGAAGAGCTTGGGTTTTGTTTTATTTTTTTTGGTTGGGCAAGGACATGATGAAGGTGAAGGCAGTTTCAAAATGAAGGGTGAAGGTGTCTGCAGATGAAGGAATGATTTGGCTGACAGAAAAGGCAAAGACAGTTTTAACCCATTGGGCTATGGAGTCATAGGAGGATTTTAATTGGAAAGCAAGGTTCAAGCAGGATCCATGGGGCAAGTCACTTATGTCAAAGGATCTCTTAAGGTGACTTTATGGAATGAAACAGATAGGAAATGAATAAAAAACAAATAAAGGTATAGTGAAACAACCTAAGATCAAATAAGTTCTTTTAAACTATATTGCTTCAGCATGTACTTAAAGAAAAACATGAGATTTTTTTGAGATTAGTTTAATACCTTTAAACTAGCCTGATTTGAAGTTATTTCAGTTAGAAAACATTAAAAGACGGTTGAACAGCTTAAGATCAGGTAGAGGTACTTGCTTTAAACTACCTCATATTTCGTATATTCAATAAAGAAACATAAAAGTATTACGAGATCAGGTTAGTGCCTTTAAACAGCACGCATTGAAGTAAATTTTAATAAGAGAACATTTACAAAGCAGTTGAAAAACAAAAGATCGAGGTAAGTGCGCTAGCTACCACAGCACAAGCATATTCAATAAGAAAAGATGGATGTGATTGACAAAGAGAAATTTAGATCAGGCAAGTGCCTTTAAACCAGCCTGCATTGATGTACTCTTCAAAGAGAACGTTCAAATGAAGAAAACATAGATAATAAAGCTTTCAGTAAGAGTAGGGTACTGTAGAAAGTAAATCCTAGCTCTACATTTGCTGCTCTTTATCAGAGAAAGTGAACAAAGTGGAAACATTAAGCAAAATAACAATTGACAGTGAGGAACGCATCACCATTGACAAAAATCAGGATCCCATAAATCAGCAGCTTGTATTTGATGTTCAACCAGTTACAATCAACAAGACCGGTGGGTCTCTACAACTTCGAACTTCCCATATCAACTTATGTATCTTTAAGTTGCAAACATGGCATCAGTAGCTTCAGAATAACTATTACATGCATTCAAATGTCCAGAGACCAACCTTTGCTCATCTTCTACAGAAGTATTTATAGAAGAATGAAGAGGTGGGAGGATTTCCCAAGGGTCAAGTATTATTAATTATGTAATCAATGCAATTCCTGGCCTTTGGGAACCAGGCAAGGCATAAGGTGGGAATGTAATCGTTTATAACCCTGCTTCATAACTCTGTTTGTGTCTTTCGAGGCCTGATGATTGAAAAGATCTGCTTCTGGACTATTCTTTAACCTTTAAAATAGTTTTTCCGACAATTTGGAGATAAGACCCTTGATTAGTATTATTTGTTAGGCAACCATTGATTTTCTGTGAGGTTGTAGGTGCCTAATAAATAAATTCAGCTTATGATTGAATATTTTGAGGCACAGGTGGTGACGTGATAACGAAAGGGATCAATTTGCCTCATTTTGTGGCGGTGGAGGCGTTCCTATTGACAAGATCCTTTATATCTTCTTTAAATTGTGTTTCGAATCGGGGATTAGGATTTTGATAAACATTCTTAGCCGTAATCCCCGTGAAATTGTCTCTAATCCTCTTTTCTGATACATTTTGGTCTTCGGCACTGATACTCTTTCACTATGTTAAATCCCTAGTTTTTGCTGATATGCAGGGTCACGCAGGGTTATGTGGCATCAGTGCTTGGAAAAACACCGACGAAACGTGAAATGGAAACCTGCGAATGATTTCTGAGGTGAATGGAAGGCGAGAGGATCGTCACCCTCAGCCTGCAAATTTTCCTCAGTATGGCAGAAAAAACCTTAAACCCTGCAAAATACAAACAAAAGTTATAAAATCCTGCGTATATAGTTTGACTGCTTTAGAGGACGTATGGAAGGAGCATGGCTGTTGGATGGTATCATCCAATGGTTAGTATTAATCGAGAGGGATTGTGGAACGGGTGGAGGAAGATTGAATCTGAGCCGTTGATCACGCAGAGATCGACGGTCAGGAGCAAAAGTTTAAAGTCAAACAGAGAGGTCGGGCGATGAATTGTGGGCCGTTGATCTGCAGATCAGATCGATGACAGAAATGTCGTTGCCACATGTACGATAGCCCGGTTATTGTGTGCCCATCTTCGTTGCCCATTGGACAGCGTCGGCAAGCGATCACCACTGGATGAGTGGGCCCAGATCGGACGGTGCATAGCAATATCGCTGGGCGTCCTGGTCCGAACGATAATGCGCGATGGACGGTGGTTTCCGGAACAGTTTCTAGGACGCGTGTCATGGGATGTATGGAATCGTTGGCCATCGGGCGAAAACCGCCCTCCGCTCGAAGGCGGTGCGATGAAAACCATATGGTTTTGGGAAAACGGCGCACGGCTAGTGGGGTCCACCAAGTTTGATAGGTTCCGCACCATCGGATCTCTAGATTGATTTCAACGGTGGAGATTGCTCGCACTTCAAACCAGCGGAAAAAATATAAAATAATTAAAAAACCCAAAGTTTCGAATAACATAAGGTTTTTAATATTTTTCGGGCGGGATATGTATTATGTGTCTAGGTGCTCGATTGTGGGGCTGAAGGTTATATGAAGAATAATGTGCCTGGGGGTTAAAGAGGAGGGGGCTAATCGCATCGGGTTCTAAAGTATAAAGGCTCATTGCATCGCAACTTTAGAATATGGCAAGACATGTGCACTTGGATATTTGCGATGCGATAAATGCCCTCAAAGTTGGCACTTGGTCCCAGGGTGTAGGCATATGATCGGAAGTGGTTAAAAACTTAGTCCAAAGGGGCTTAAACCCTTATGCACAAACATATGTTTTTAATGATTTTCAATGGTTTTCAAAGGGTAATTTGAAGGTTTCGATAGAGTTTTAAAATGGGTTTTAAACTCTGCAAAGGCAATTTTATGAAGGGGAGATGAGGGAAATGGAAAACAGAGGAAAATGATAGGAAAAGATGAAGGTTAGTTTCTGAGTGGGGGAAGCGGAGAGAAGGGGATTTTGCAACAGTCTTTCTCATAGAATTTTGAGCAGAATTTTCTGGGCTTGAAATGGGAACAGCAACGAAGATTGAAACAAGGATATGATGTCTTCCTTAGGCTTCAAGAGATACACCTTTCTGTAATGAAACTGTTCCTTGAAGGCTAAGCAATGTTTTGGCCACCTTTTGATGGAACAAATTTTATAGGTGGCCAATAGTGGCTCCACTTGGGGATGGTGCCTTCTTGAAGACATCAAGAACTTCAAACCTGCATTCTCTGGGAGGCTGACCTGTGCCTGATCCATTAGGTTGTCCTTCCTTTGCTGGCATGATCTTACTTTGCTCCGAAAACATGTTAGCAGCCATAAAAATCAATGGATCTTCATCAACAAGCTTTCTACCTACCCAATCCTATTGATCTAAAAAAATTTCTTCATCAGAGTGCACTTGGATTGGCAAACTCTTTTCACAACATTTTATTCTTTGAAAGCATAAAACTAATCTAATTTCCACTCCTTATTTCTCCATGGACTCAGATTAAACAGTTGAGCCCATATGCTTCTCTACCTATTCTATCAATTTGTTAGGATGACACAGTCTAACAGATTTTATTCTATAATTTATACAACAGAAATTTAAAAACAGTCAAGTCAAGATTAAGCTATTTGACTTGCTGTGATCTATGCCATAAAGACAAGCTGCACATAGACATTTATTTTGCAGAAAAAATGAATCAAAATGGAAGGCTTAATATCTGAAATTTGAAAACATTTCCTCCCTCTTTTCTACGGCTCCATTTTGACTCTTATGAGCTGTCTTTCCTTTTTCTTTGGTTTAGATTTTGAGCTAATTAGAACCAGATCTTTTACATCCTTTGACTCAGAAAAATAAAACAAATTTGAGTCATCTCTTTTGGAAACTTAGGTTCAGGTTTTGCTCATGTTTGAACCTTTGATTTCTATCCTAATCTAACTATTGATAAGCCAAGATTAAATAGTTTGGCAAATCAAATTCACTACCCTATCAGTAGAAAATTTAAAACTAATTAGTAAAGATTAGGCAGTTTGACTAACTAGAAGTGTGTTTTGTAGGAGTGGCATTTAAGCTTGCACACTTTTAGAATTTCTTTCTCTTTTTTGGTATGGGGCTGTACCTTTCTTGTTTTCACAATCTTCCCTCTTTTCTTTTCTTTTTATTGTTTTTGTACTTTTTCTTTTATGAAACTGAACAAAGAAAATGGTATTTATAATGGAAATGAAAGCTTTAAAATCGAACTCAGCAATAGTAATGCTTAAGGACCCTGCCATTGACAGGACCCCCAAACAGATATGTGCCATCTAACTCTTGTAGAAAAAAGGCATTAGGACCAACGGTGGACTGGATGATGTAAGGACCTTGCCACAAACTGTAGAATTTACCATGTTTACCCTTATCCTCTCTTTTGGAATCCCATTTGAGTACCTTATCTCCAATGTTGAAAACACAAGCCTTTGGTCTTTTTCGAACAGCTTCTTTATGTTTTCTTGCACCTTCTGAGCCCTATTGTAAACCTCTTCCCTTGTCTGCTGGAGATGTATTGTTTGACTGATCCTCCTAATCATGATGTCCTCTTCTAACTATATTTCTTGGATTAATTTTATTACTGGTACACCTAGGCTGGTAGGAAACACTGCATCTACTCCATAAACAAGATGGTAAGGGGAAAATAAGGAACTCTTTTGAAAAGTCTGGGCTAATTAGGACTGGTGCCTAGGTGAGTGCCCGTTTTACCAATTCGAAGGATTTTTTGGTTTCTAAAGTCCACTTCACTCCTACTTCTTTCTTGAGCATATTAGTCATGTTTCTAAGGAGCTCTGCTAAGTTGGGAATAAACCTCCTCAAGAAGTTAATTTTTCCAATAAAGGACTACAATTATTTTATGTTCCTTGGTTGGCTAATCTGTAGTATTCCCTCAACTCTATTTGGATCTATTTTAATCCCTTCTTCTGATATGATATGGCCAAGGAGTTTACCTTCCTGAAGGCCAAACATTGTCTTTTTGGGATTTAAAGATAACCCAAACCTTCTACACTTTTCAAGGACCTTTCTTAAATGTTTCAGATGCTCTTCATCGGATTTGGAATAAAATGTTATGTCATCAAGGTAAATTACAATGAAGTGCCCTATCTCCTCTGAAAATGCAATGTCCATGACCCTTTGGAAAGTGGCCCCAACATTCATTAATCCAAAAGGATTTTTCACATACATGAAAGTTCCCCAAGGAGTGGTGAAAGTTGTCTTGAGTTGGTCTTCTGGGAGTACTAAAACCTGGTTATACCCTAAAAAACCATCTAATAGAGAAATCTTTTTTGAACCAACTACCCTTTGTAGGATGTGTTCCATTTTGGGTAAAGGGTAATTTCCTTTTAGGGAGGCTCTGTTAAGGTTTCTGAAGTCAATGCATAATGTGATTTCTCCTGTCTTTTTCCTCACGGCTACAAGGTTAGAAACCCAATCTGAAAACCTCACAGGCACAATGATTCCTGCCTCATACATTTTCTTGATTTCCTTTTCTACTAGAGGCAGTTCTATTGGATTAATTCTACGCAGTTTTTGCTTAAATGGTTTTTGGTTTTCTTTCAAAGAGATCTTGTGCTGGATGATTTCTGTATCGTAGGCTTTCAAGTCTTCATAGCTCCAGGCGAACACATCGACAAACTCTTTAAACAGGTCAACGTATTTCCTTTTCATGTCTGGTGGCAAGGACTTAGCTAATTTAATCATTTTAGGCTGATCCTCGGTGCCTATGTTGCATTCCTCGACCTCAGACTCTATGTATTCTACGATGGGCTTCTTTGCTACATCGTTAAAATCAAAGAGGTCTTCCAACGGTGCTAGTCCCCTAGGTATGTTCTTGTCCTTTGACGATAATACCTCAATGTCTTCTTTTTCCGTGTCCTTGTGTTCTTCAGTATGAGTGTCAAGTTCTTTATTTAACATGTTGATTTCTATGGGACCAGATGGTTTTTCTTTTTCAGGGGACCTTTTTTTTAGGCGATTTCCATCGGATTTGGAATCCGAATCAGATGACTCAAATTCATTCCTGCCCAGCAGAAAATCCTCTATCTGTTTGTCACCCTCAAAGACCTACCAATATTTTCATTATCTGGCACCGCTGGTCTAAACTTAATTTGAGTTGTACAGTCTTTGGTTCCAACTGGTGTTAAGCATGTTCTAGCCGCAAAAGCTAAATTGTGTGTGGCAATATTTCTTTTTCTTGGAACAAAAATTAATTTGGACTCCTCAAAATTTTTTAAAAGGTCCATGACATCGTTTCGATAAGCTCTAAGTCTGGGATGATTTGCGTTATATTCCCCATTGACTTGCTTGATGACTAGTTCTGAATCACCATACACATTAATTCTTGTGGCTCCTAACTTTTTTAACAGATGTAAGCCTAAGAGAAGGGATTCATATTCTGCTATGTTATTGGAACACTGAAAGTTTAATTTGTAGGAAATGTTTTCTATGTGGTTATTTTCAGTGTTGGTAATCCAGACACCTGCACCAGCATTGTTCTTAGTGCATGACCCATCAAAATACATACTCCACAGAGGACCATTTTCGGTTTCGCCTTGTTCAACCAACGTGCTCAAGGGTTGTTGTGAAATCTCGGCACTTAGTTGTATTTGTTTCCCCTCCTCAGGTTTGTCATGAAGTTGAACATGAGGGGCAGTCTGTCGTTCGCCATCTTGGCTTCGTTCATTCTGGTCGGTTGTTTCAACATGTTGTTCCAGAGTTTCTCTCTTGTTTTCTTCCATATCTAGAACTACATTTATTTCTAGATTTGGGGTCTCTAACTATTTATCTGAGTCACTGTGCTCTGGCTTTGACTGTTTTGTGGATTCATTATTGCAAAAGATAAACGAATCCAGGTCAGTATGGACAGAATAAATGGGAGAATTTTTAGGCCTTTCTAGGCTACTGACCATGAATTTCATGTGTGACTCTCTGTACAGTCTTCTGAGCTGGCTAAAAACAGGAATAGTGGCATATGTCCCGTCCATCTGTATGGTACCTTGCAGCTTGGCACCCCATGATCTTGACAATAACATGCCATACTTAGGAGGCACATCAGCCACCACAACATCCATCACCATGCACTTGGCTGGGATTTGGGTCAGACTCACACAAAGGCCTTTGATCAGGCCAAGGCACTTTACTCTGTTTGAATCAAAAGAATATAAATCCTTGTAAGTTCTAGTTATTTCTAATCCTAGCCTTTCCATTATCACCTTTGGCATAAGGTTATGCGAGGCTCCAGAGTCATGCATAGCATTATGTAGGATCTTGTCACGAACATTGAAACTCACATAAAAGGGAGTTACAGGTCCCTCTTGATATATACCTTCAATCTTAGGACCAAAAATAAGCTATGGCTGGTCATCATTAAGATTGACTGAGTCATTATTATCCTCAATATTTAAAGCCTTCAAAATTTGGGTCCTACATACATTCTGGGCAGCTAACTCAGTCAGGGGAACAGAGATTTTGATCTTTGAAATTTCCTGCTCTAGGCTGAAAAGAATGTGGTTCTTTGATGAACTTGTCTCAGCCTTACTAGCACCCAGTCTATCAGCAACATCAGCTTGCTGATTTGTTCTACTCGTTTTTGAAAAAATGGTCTTAACAAGAGTACTAGCTAAAGTGGTAGTACTAATAATGTCCACACTATGTTTTTCATTATTTTGAGTGCTTTTCTCTCTATCTCTATTAGAATTCACAGCTATTGTTTATCCTTTTGTTTGACAATTTTAGGCTTGGTTGTAGTGTTGTTTTGTGAAGATTTGTCAGAGGTTCTGGTGTTGGGAGTTTGTTGACTGGTTTTGCTTCTAAGGTCATATTATTTTTGAGGCTCTATGATGACATTTTCCATGTCCTGAAAATAACTGGCATTATCATCTTTGTTGTCATCATAAGGGGTATGAAAACCTTGTTCCCTATCAAAATGAATCTCATAGTCATCATTATCTACTCCCAACATGTTGATATCATCTTCCTCTGTTATCTCCTCTGTTTCCTCAACCTCACTTATATAGTTTTGATGAAAGGGAGGAGTGATCTGTTGATCATCTTCCCTAGGTTTGTTTGGAGGTTGGTTCCTTCTAAAATTCTGATTCTGGTTCTTGTTTTGAGGAGCAGTTTGGTTTTGACTTGCTTGTGCTCTCTCAAGGATGCTCATTTTCTTCATCATCTCCTCCATCATTCTTTCCATCTTTGAGTTGGAAGTAGAAGGGGCATTTTCCTCTCTAAAGGAAACTCTCTTTTCAGTTTTCATTCTTGCTCTCTTCTCCATTAGGTTGACTTCCACATAAAGAGCACCCTTTTGCATATCTTCAAGAGTTGCAAAATCTCTCTCCCTCAGCTGATAGGCCATCTCAGGATCAAACCCTTCAAGAAACTTGTTTAAAGCTGAGCCTTGTGGAGGTTTTAGTTTTGGGGAAAATGCATTATACACACTATTGAATCTAGTGCAATAAGCTTGCACACTTTCCCCAGTGTCTCTATGGAGATTTTTATAGTTATAAAGGACTTGGAGAGGGTTTTTATTTACTTCCCATTTGTTTAAGAATGTTTGATGGAAGGCTTGCAAATCACGGATACTATGGGGGGTTAAACCTTTGAACCATTTCCTCACTTCTCCCCCTAATCTCTGAGCAAATAACCTAAGTTTGACCGAATCATCATCAATTTCATTTCTGTCAAAGTAGTCATTCATCTTATCCACATGTTGTGATGCAGTTGTAGCATTGTTAGCACCATATAATGGAATTTTGGACTGATAGTCCTATGGAAGATTGACTAGTGGTACAGGAAGGACTAGGGGAGCATACCATGCGGCCATGGCAGGAGGTGGAGGTGGAATTACAAGAGGGACGGTGGGATGAAGTGGGGTGGTTTGAACAATGGATGTAGGGTGAGCAGAAGTGGATGGAAAAGCAGTAGATTGCTAAGCTGATCTTGGATGAGAGACACCTAAATTCAACAGGAAGTGTAGATCAGGCGGTGTTGTTTCTCTACTACCAGGATGTTCACTTGTCTCTAGGGATGAAAGTGAAGACTCAGAATCTAGCTGAATTATATCATCAAACGACCTAGTTCTAAATGGATTTACTAAGTCAGCTTGTGATTGTTGTAGAGCTGAAAGATTTTCAGGGATTGAATTAGCTCTCAAGGGTGATCTGAAAACAGTTGATAATTTAATCCTAGGAGACTTCCAAAAGATACTTTCTAGGTTATCAACTATCTCAGGTGGATTAGGGTCAGGATAGGCTCTAGTGTGAATCTTTCTAGAAGCCACTATGCTGTGTTTTTGAGACCCAAAAAAAACAAGACAAGTTACAATGATAAGGGTTCTTCCCAGTGTATTCTTAAGGTCTGTTAAGGATTGTGGAGTCGCCAAGTGGAAGTTTTTAGCTCTTTTCAGAGGTAAAAGGTCTTATGGTCCACCACCATGTTTATTGAATACCAATCTAAATTATATTTTTTAGGTTTTTCTAAGTTATTTTTCAGTTGTATGGTTTTTAATAATATCCTAACTTTGTTTCAAAACTTAGCTACGGTTATGAGACAAAGACAGTTTACTCTTATGGCAAAGCCAGCTGATTTTTCAAGCTTGGATAAAGTCTTAGGAGAATCCTAGGGTTTGCCTAGTTTGTCAATGATTCAAGTAAGTTTTATCATGATTACCATGCTTTTGGTAGTTCTTGAAAAGGCTGCCTTTTTACTCACAAAGGTTTTATGAAGTTTTTCTAGGGAACTCAAACCAGAGATTGACTCGGAGGGCATTCACCAGATATGTCACCCCTGAAAGAGGATGAGATCCAGAGGCTACCTGGCCCTTTCCAGACTCTGTCTAAGAGTGTGGGAGAAAAAAACAAAGGTATAGGGTTTGGAGTCCCCAGCAGAGTTTCCATAAATGTTAATAGCTGGTGGCTCAGCTAGTTTGATATAGAAATTTTTCTTGAACCGAATCCATGATTTTCTATGGTTATCGTTAAATGAAGATGATACTGGGTTTTGTTCCCCAGTGGAGTCACCAGAAATGTTAGGAATCTATAATTTTAGTAGATTGGTAAGACTAAAACTGCAGAAGCAACATTATTTCAACCAACTTTGGGATTCTAGGATCTAGCCCTCTTGAATCCAGAGAGGGATCTCTCTATGAATGGGTTCAAAAGATGTGATCTTTTAATAACTGAAAATTGTGATATTAGGCTAGTTATGAAGAGCTTGGGTTTTGTTTTGTTTGTTTTGGTTGGGAAAGGACATGATGAAGGTGAAGGCAGTTTAAAAATGAAGGGTGAAGGTGTCTGCAGATGAAGGAATGATTTGGCTCACAGAAAAGGCAAGACAGTTTTAACCCATTGGGCTATGGAGTCATAGGAGGATTTTAATTGGACAGCAAGGTTCAAGTAGGATCCATGGGGAAATTCACTTATGTCAAAGGATCTCTTAAGGTGATTTTATGGAATGAAACAGATAGGAAATGAAGAACAAACAAATGAAGGTATAGTGAAACAACCTAAGATCAAATAAGTTCTTTTAAACTATATTGTTTCAACATGTACTTAAAGAAAAACATGAGAGTTTTCTGAGATCAGGTTAATACCTTTAAACTAGCCTGCTTTGAAGTTCTTTCAGTTAGAAAACATTAAAAGATAGTTGAACAACTTAAGATCAGGTAGGTGCCTTTAAACTACCCTGCTTTCAGCATATTTAATAAGGAAAACATAAAAGTATTATGAGATCAGGTTAGTGCCTTTAAACCAGCCTGCATTGAAGTAATTTTAATAAGAGAACATTTATAAAATAGTTGAAAAACTTAAGATTAGGTAAGTGCCTTTAAACTAACCTGCTTTCAGCATATTCAATAAGGAAAACATGGATAACAGTGACAAAGAGAAATTTAGATCAGGCAAGTGCCTTTAAACTAGCCTGCATTGATGTACTCTTCAAAGAGAACGTTCAAATGAAGAAAACATAGACAATAAAGCTTTCAGTAAGAGTAGGGTATTGTAGAAAGTAAATCCTAGCTCTATGTTTGCTGCTCTTTATCAGAGAAAGTGAAAAAAGTGGAAACATTAAGCAAAATAACAATTGACAGTGAGGAACACATCACCATTGACAAAAATCAGGATCCCATAAATCAACAGCTTGTATTTGATGTTCAAACCAGTTACAATCAGCAAGCCCAGTGGGTCTCTACAACTTCGAACTTCCCATATCAGCTTATGTATCTTTAAGTTGCAAACAGGGCATCAGTAGCTTCAGAATAACTATTAAATGCATTCAAATGTCCAAAGACCAACCTTTGCTCATCTTCTACAGAAGTATTTATAGAAGAATGAAGAGGTGGGAGGATTTCCTAGGGGTCAAGTATTATTAATTATGTAATCAATGCAATTCCTGGCCTCTGGGAACTAGGCAAGGCATAAGGTGGGAATGTAATCATTTATAACTCTGTTTGTGTCTTTCGAGGCCTGATGATTGAAAAGATCTGCTTCTGGACTATTCTTTAACCTTTAAAATAGTTTTGCCAACAATTTGGAGATAATACCCTTGATTAGTATTATTTGTTCGGAAACCTTTGATTTTCTGTGAGGCTGTAGGTGCCTGATCAATAAATTCAGCTTCTGATTGAATATTTTTAGGCACAGGTGGCGACGTGATAACTAAAGGAATCAATTTTCCTCATTTTGTGGCGGTGGAGGCATTCCTATTGACAAGACCCTTTAGATCTTCTTTAACTTGTGTTTTGAATCGGGGATTAGGCTTTTGATAAACATTCTTAGCCGCAATCCTCGTGAAACTGTCTCTAATCCTCTTTTCTAATACATTTTGGTCTTCGGCACTGATACTCTTTCACTGTGTTAAATCCCTGGTTTTTGCTAATATGCAGGGTCATGCAAGGTTATGTGGCATCAGTGCTTGGAAAAACACCAATGAAATGTGAAATGAAAACCTGTGAATGATTTCTGAGGTGAATGGAAGGTGAGAGGACCGTCACCCTCAGCCTACGAATTTTCCTCAGTATGGCGGAAAAAACCTTAAACCCTGCAAAATACAAACAAAAGTTATAAAATCCTGCGTATATAGTTTTACTGCTTCAGAGTATGTATGGAAGGGGCATGGCCGTTGGATGGCATCATCCAACGGTCAGGATTGATCGGGAGGGATTGTGGAACGGGCGGAGGAAGATTGAATCTGAGCCATCAATCGCGCAGAGATTGACAGTCGGGAGCAAAAGTTGAAAGTCAAACGGAGAGGTCGAGCAATGAATTGTGGACTGTCGATCTACAGATCAGATCGACGAAAAATATGTTGTTGCCGCATGTACGATAGCCTAGTTATTGTGTGTGCATCTTCGTTACCCATCAGACAACTTCGGCAAGCGATCACCGTTGGATGAGTGGGCCCAGATCAGATGGCGCACAGCAATATCGCTGGGCGTCCTAGTCCGAACGATAATGCGCGATGGACGGTGGTTTCCGGAACAGTGTCTAGGACGCGTGTCATGCGATGTATGGAATCGCTGGCCATCGGGTGAAAACTGCCCTCCGCTCGAAGGTGGTGTGATGAAAACCATATGGTTTTGGGAAAACAGCGCACGGCTGGTGGGGTCCACCGAGTTTGATAGGTTCTGCACCGTCGGATCTATAGATTGATTTCAACGGTGGAGATCTCTTGCACTTTAGACCAGCGGAAAAAATATAAAATAATTAAAAACCCAAAGTTTTGAATAACATAAGGTTTTTAATATTTTTCGGGCGGGATATGTATTATGTGGCCAGGTGCCCGATTGCGAGACCGAAGGTTATATGAAGGATAATGTGACTCGGGATTAAAGAGGAGGGGGCTAATCGCATCGGGTTCTAAAGTATAAAAGCTCATCGCATCGCAACTTTAGAATATGGCAAGACATGTGCACTTGGATATTTGTGATGCAATAAACGCCCTCAGAGTTGGCACTTGGTCCCAGGGTGTAGGCATATGATCGGAAGTGGTTAAAAACTTAGTCCAAAGGGGCTTAAACCCTTATGCACAAACATATGTTTTTAATGATTTTCAATGGTTTTCAAAGGGTAATTTGAAGGTTTCGATAGAGTTTTAAAATGGGTTTTAAACTCTGCAAAGGCAATTTTATGAAGGGGAGATGAGGGAAATGGAAAACAGAGGAAAATGATGGGAAAAGATGAAGGTTAGTTTCTGAGTGGGGGAAGGGGAGAGAAGGGGATTTTGCAACAGTCTTTCTCATAGAATTTTGAGCAGAATTTTCTGGGCTTGAAATGGGAACAGCAACGAAGATTGAAACAAGGATATGATGTCTTCCATAGGCTTCAAGAGATACACCTTTCTGCAATGCACGAAACTGTTCCTTGAAGGCTAAGCAATGTTTTGGCCACCTTTTGACGGAACAAATTTTATAGGTGTTGGGAAAAATACTGAGAGGGGGGGGGTGAATCAGTATTTACTGCATATTCAAAACTTTTACTTTTTCTTGCTTCTAAAACCCATACGCTACTTTCCTGAAACAGACTCGCGTATATACGTGGATACCCTTTATGAAACTCGCGTATACAAAGATATCTAATTATGTCATTAGTTCTTCACTTAAATCATTCCATCATTCATTCATCAGATGTTTAATAAACAGTAAACATGAACAGTAAGAACAGAGTAAACCATCACACAAAGCATCACACATGAACACCAGGATTTTTAGGTGGAAACCCAAGTCGGGAGAAAACCACCGCTACCGTTGCTCAGCCTTCAATATTTTATTATTGAGAAAACATCTTACAACATATGTGCTGGTGCAGACTCCTACCAGCACGTAGGCACCTACCTGCGCTCGTTTACCAACCTCTCCTAGAAGGGAGTTCCAACCCCCTGACTCGTTTACCAGCCTCTCCTGGAAGGGAGCTACGACCCCCTGATCTCGTTTACCAGCCTCACCTGGAAGGGAGCTACAACCCCCTTGACTGAAGGCTACAACCCTCAGCACCTCTATGGACCACGTTTCATCAATTTTCACACTGGATCCAAAGCCTCCTTTAGGACACCACGTGTAGGCCACACTTCATCATATTTTCAGATTAGACCCTTTCCTTATTTTTAAGCACAGTCAACCATGAAATAGATACACATAACTTACTGACAGATATCAGTAAACCAGTAGAACAGATCAGACATTTCTTACCACGAACTTCAGAAAACCCTAGTTTTCATACGCGCTTTCCTTTCTCTGATGTCGCGTATGTACGTGCTTCCGTCCACATCAACCAGCGTATACTTCAGTACAAATTACAGAGCTAATTTTATTGCGCATACGCACTTTCTCTTCAAAGAAGCCGCGTATATACGTGCTTCCTCTTCGGAAAACTAGCGTATGGTTCTTCAAACTTAAATGTCATTGCAATTCTTCACAACAGATCCATCACTTCAGATTTTACCTTTTACCTCAGACAGATGTTCGCCTAGATGTTCGCTTCATCACAGATCTAATCCTTCCATAAACAAATCTAGCAAATACAAGTACAATACAGATCTAGATCCCCTTCTTCATCACTCCTTCATTGGTGCATCATACATTCAGATCTTCCATTCAACTGTAACCCTTTCCATTCAGATATACTCCAGAGAAAAGTATTCATTCAAGCTCAGACATCTTGCACCCACACTCATGATCTGCACAATGAAATTCTTCTCCTTATATAGGTTTACCCAAATTCAATACCATGAGCCAAAACCACATTACTTCCGATGGTATTCCTGGACGGGGTCATTTAGACGAATCATTACTCAATACAATGGGTCAATACCATGGTGGTTACCCATGGTTTTGCATTTTAAGAGCGCTTTTGCCCATATGCGACTTGGCACGTTGATTCTCGCATGCATACGCCACTTCCCCTAGGAAAATCCGCATATGCCTAGAGACATACTCTTTTCATCAAGATTTAGTACATGTTGAATTCTTTTCTTCATTGCCTTCTGTACACACTATAGATACATCAGATTTACTCCATCAAGAACATATTCTATCAAGCACAACTTCATCAAGTAAGTTGCCAGCATCTTCATCAAGAGGGTTGTCTTTCAAGAACAACACTCATCATCATATTGCTAACAAACATCATTTACCAAGTCCATCATGTCAAGAATAACTTCATCAGGTGGATTGCAATCAAGGACAACACATGTCAACAGCCGCATGTCTTCATCTTCATTTAGTGGATTGCCATCAAGGACAACACTCTGCATCATATTGCCAACAATCTCCCCCTTTGGACTTGATGGCAACCACGATGGTGTTTGGTTACCACAACGGATAGGTACATTAAGAATACAATGACACCATTCAAACACTATGTCAGAATACAATGACACCATTCAAACACCATGTCACTCTCCCCCTTTGTCATCAAGGGCAAAGGGCTGATCAAAAACCAACATACTCTTCCCCTTTTCTCCTCATGTGGAAGAAGCATTCTGCAGATCTGATATATACTGAAGTGACCAAACTCCCCCTGAGTTCATGCTGAATCTTCAAACATATTTTCAATGAAGTACATGAATTTATGAAATTCTTATCACCAATGACTCATACTTACATCAAAGATCCATCCAAGTGGATTTACATATGAGACTCAACAGCCCAACCAAGTGGGTTTACAAAACTTGACTCAGCTACCCAACCAAGTGGGTTTACAAATTTGACAAGTCCTTACATGACTGAATATTACAAATTTACATCATGGGTCTCAACATGACCTTTTCATACAAATATGACTTTTCATAACCAACACCAGAAAGTCCTCAAGAAAGAGAACATATTTCAAAACCATCATAATGCCAACAATGCATTATACTCAGCAACGCTAATGCTCCCCCTGAAAATGTGCTTCCGATCATTCTTTCCATATGACTAAGGCTCCCCCTTAGTTTGTGCATCCTGAACACTTTTACCAACAAATCATCAAGGCATCTTTATCAAAACATTAGAAAAAGAATTACGAGAACTGGAACACCACCAGAGATACCAAACAGTATCAGAGATACCAAACAGTACTGCAGCTGTGCTGAAAAGAGCTGACTCTAAACAGAAAAATTTCAGCAATCAGACATACGCGGTTTTCTGTGCATGAACTCGCATATATACGCGACTGTGTTTCAGGAAATCCGTGTATCCAATGCCATCTTCGAAATTTATGCAGATTTGTGCTTTTGCCTGGTAGAGAACACTCCCAGCTTCTATCTTAGATACTCGAACGCTTCCCTGGGCAGAGGTTTGGTAAAGATATCAGCAACTTGTTCTTTGGAGGGAACATACTCCAACTTCACCTTTTTCTCAAGCACTTGTTCACGTAAGAAGTGATACTTGATGGGAATGTGCTTGGTCTTCGAATGCATAACAGGATTCTTTGAGATACTGATGGCACTTGTATTATCACACTTAATGGGGACATGAGGTGTACATTTGATTTGAAAATATTGTAAGGTTTGCATCATCCAAAGGAGTTGAGTGCAACAAGATGCGGCAGCCACATATTCTGCTTCTGCTGTAGATAAGGCAATAGAATTTTGCTTCTTGCTGAACCTAGATACTAACCAGGGTCCCATATAGAATGCACCACCACTAGTGCTTTTCCGATCATCAACACTTCCAGCCCAATCTGCATCAGTGTAAGCATGAAGAGTAAGATCAGCATTCTTTGGATACCATATACCAAAGTCTTGAGTTCCTTGTAGATATTTGAATATTCTTTTAACAGCCTGAAGGTGAGACTCTTTTGGATTAGCTTGGAATCGTCCAACAATCCCAACTGCATGCATAATGTCTGGTCTAGTCCCAGTGAGATAAAGTAGACTTCCTATCATCGATCTGTATTCTGGTTGATTCACCGTGGGAGAATAATCATGAGAACTGAGATTGCATCCGGTTATCATTGGTGTACTTACAGGTTTGCATTCTTCCATGCCATACTTCTTCAGAATTTGCTTAAGATATTTTGCTTGTGATAGGAATATACCATCTACAATTTGATGCACTTGCAAGCCAAGAAAGAATGTTAGTTCCCCAAGTAAGGACATTTCAAATTCTTGCTGCATGACAGAAGCAAATTTTTGACTCATAGATTCTTAGTTACTCCCAAAAATGATATCATCAACATATACAACTACAATCAATAGTTTATCATTTTCAACTTTTGTGTATAAGTTGCTATCAGCAGACCCCTTTGAAAATCCTTGTTGATGAAGATATTTGTCAAGACGATAGTACCAAGCCCTTGGAGCTTGTTTGAGACCATATAGAGCCTTTTTAAGTCTATAAACAAGATTTGCATCATTTCCCAAAATGAATCCTTCCGGTTGTTCTATATATACTTCTTCTTCTAGATCACCATTAAGAAAAACAGATTTAACATCCATTTGATAGACTTTGATTTGTTGATAACTTGAAAAAGCAAGAAACATTCTTATGGCTTCAAGTCTAGCTACAGGAGCAAAAGTTTCTTCAAAATCTATACCTTCTTGTTGAGTATACCCTTTGCAGACCAATCTAGCTTTGTTTCTTACAACATCCCCATTCTCATTTAACTTGTTCTTGAAAATCCATTTAGTTCCAATGACATTTTTATCAAGTGGTCTTGGTACCAATTCCCAAGTGTTATTCTTTTCAATTTGATCAAGCTCTTCATTCATGGCTTGCCTCCAACATTCATCTTTGTTAGCTTGATTGACATTGTGTGGTTCAATTGTGGATAGAAGTGCCAGATGATTAGAAGATCCCACAAGAGTTCTCCTTGTTCGTACACCTGATTCCTTGTCACCCAAAATTTGAGATTCGGGATGATTCTTTTGAACATATCTGGATGGAGCTTTTTCAGATAGATCATCTTCAGGTTCTTCATTGGATCCACTGTCTATATCATTGCTATCTGATGTAGAAGGCCATATGTCGCTATCATCTTCTTTTGTTGTTTGTTTTTCTTCTTTAGGAGTTGTAGGAGACTCATCAATAACAACATCAATACATTCAACAACCTTTCGAAGCCTTTTATTGTAACATGTGAATGCTTTGCTTGAAGATGAGTAGCCAAGAAACTATCCCTTCCTCCAGTCTAGAGTTTCAAACTTGCCAGTTTTCATCATTATTTTTGATAAGCATTTACTTAAACATTCTAAAATGCTTCCTGGATGGAGATTTACCATGCAGGATTCATATGGAGTTTGTCCTATTTACCAGGAACATGAGCCTTGTTGAGATGTTGACATGTGTATGTCTTCAGCCTTCACTTTGAACATGTCGGGAGTTTCGAGAATCATGAGCATAGTTCTAGCCATTTAGTTGTTCCTTCATTCTTTACGCACGCCATTTTGTTGTGGAGTACACCTTTCTGGTGTCTTTTATGCCATATTGTTCACAAAATTCAAGGAATTCATCTGATGTATATTCTCCTCCTCGATCAGATCTAAGACACTTTATTTTTAGATCTAATTCATTTTCAACCAGTGCTTTGAAGATCTGAAATTTCTCAAATTCTTCATCTTTGTGTTTAATCAACCCAATCCAACACATTCTAGAGAAATCATCAATGAATAAGATATAGTATTCTTCACCACATGGTGAATTTTTCCTCATAGGTCCACATATGTCATTATGAATGAGTTCAAGAGGCTTACTTGATGATCCTTCCTTGGCATTAAATTGTACTCTGGTTTGCTTACCGAATTGGCAAGATTTGCATATGATATTTTCAGGTAGAGTAATATTGGGAAGATCACGAACAACTTTAAGTCTACTTGATTTGTTGATTTGAGAGAAGCTCAGATGCCCCAACCTTTTATGCCATAGCCAATTTTCTAAAGATTTACTCAAATAACATTGATACATGCGTTCGGGAACATACGGGTTGTGGATTTCCTTTTCCTTTTATAATGATTTTACCTGTATCAAGATCACGAACCATACATTCTTTGGAACTGAAGACCACTTCTGCTCCTTGATCACACATTTGGCTAACACTTAACAGGTTATGCCTTAATCCATCCACATCCATGACATCTTTAGCCTTCACCTTTTCTTTTAGAAATACTGACCCTTTTCCTTTAATTACGAGCGGGAGTATCATTCCAGTTCTTACTTTATTTTCACTGAAACGTATATGTAAGGAGTTTTGCTTTTGTCACTTGTCATGTGTCTTGAACACCCGCTATCAATGTACCATTGATTCTCTTCACCCTCTGCAAATAACGCTATCCCACAATTTTCAACCGGTATTTCTTTCTTTTTCCATACTTTAGAGCTTGAGGGAACATGCTCTTTTGGCTGGACCTTGCTCCTGCATTCAGATTCTTCATGACCAAAGTTATTGCAATAAGTACATTCAACTTCGTTTTGAAGAGGAGAAAAGTTGTTATAGGTGTTCTTCTTGGGTTCAATATTCATCCCTTTTGTTCTTGCTTCTCTTGTCATGATGGTTTTATATGCAACACATTGAACAGCTTTATGACCAAAATTGTGACATGAGAAACATTGTCCATTGAAGTAGAAATTTATGCGATCATGAAATCTTCTATTTGAATTTACCTGTTGGTTGTTGCTTCTTTGAGGGATCTCCCTGTTAGTGATCCTTGATTTGAGATGATCATGCTTTACCTGTAAAGATCCTTTGTTCCCTTGTTGAGTGGTTGAATGAAGAGAACCAGTTGTGACTGCTTTCAGATAATTTGGTGTTGAAGTCTGGGAAGATTCCCCAGTATATCCAAGACATGTTTTTATAAGAGGAGACCGTTGTGTCTTGATAATCTCATCTAAGGTTTCTGAACCTTTAGCAAATCTAAGATTGAGAGTCTTCACTTTCTCATTATCTTTTCTTAGACTTACTACTTCACACTCCAATTCCTCAATGCGTTTTTCCTTTGCTTCAAGCTGATTTTCAAGAGTCTCTATGATTATGTTCTTTTCTTCTAGGCTTACTTTGAGTTGATTGTTTTCTTCAAGAAAATCATTTTCTTCTAGAGCATCCACAAAAGTATCCTTTTATTCTCTTTGTTCAAAAGCCATGAGAAGTCTAAAGTCTTCTTCACATTCTTCCTCACTATTAGATGATTCATCACTGTCTTCATTAGTATAATAACTTTTTCTTGTGCTAGATCTATTCTTATTCCTTCTTGCTACTTCTTTCCCTTTAGCAGAAGTTTCTTTATAAGGACACTTTGCAGCATAATGACCAACTCGTCCACAATTGAAACATTTGAAGGGAAGCTTACCTTTGAACTTTCCGGTACCTAGTTGAAGTCTTCTCACAAAATTTGCTTCTTCTTCTTCTACAGATATATAGCTGGAATCTTTGACAACTTCCTTTTCTTTTCCTTTTGCAGATGCATTAAAAGCAGCTTCTTTGATTTGAGAAGGGCCTCCTTGCCTCATTTCAAAAGCAGTCAGAATACCATGTAATTGAACAATAGTAAGAGTTTGCAGATCTTGCCTTTCTTCAATGGCTGAAACTTTAGAGTCAAATTTTGAAGTCAAGGATCTTAAGACTTTTTCCACCAGAGTAGTATCGGTTATGGTTTCACCCAAATTTCTCATCCGATTTACAATATCATCTAGACGAAGAAAGAAATTGGCAACACTCTCATCACTATGCATCTTCAAATTTTCATATTCAATTCTAAGAGTTTGGAGTTTTGCACTTTTTACCTTTGTGTCTCCTTCATAGCTCATAATGATTTTGTCCCATATTTCTTTTGCTGAATGTAGCTGCATCACTTTAGCAAATTCTGATTCAGACATGCTTCCTAATAAGACATTCACTGCTTTGGCATTGATTTCATACTTCTTCCTTTCTGCTGCATCAGTAGGAATACTTGTCGGGTATTGATAACCTTCTTCCACGATTGCCCATACATCTGCACCAAGACTTTGCAGATATGCTTTTGTTCGTACCTTCCAGAATATCAGATTGCTTCCATTGAATAGAGGTGGCTTTATAGACATTACTCCTTATTGACTTCCCATTGTGACGGATCTCCTTCAAGCGATCAAGCTTCTGCAGAAGTACCTGCTCTGATACCAATTGTTGGGAAAAATACTGAGAGGGGGGGTGAATCAGTGTTTAGTGCATATTCAAAACTTTTAATTTTTCTTGCTTCTAAAACCCATACGCTACTTTCCTGAAACAGACTCGCGTATATACGCGGATACCCTTTATGAAACTCGCGTATACACAGATATCTAATTATGTTATTAGATCTTCACTTAAATCATTCCATCATTCATTCATCAGATGTTTAATAAACAGTAAACATGAACAGTAAGAGCAGAGTAAACCATCACACAAAGCATCACACATGAACACCAGGATTTTTAGGTGGAAACCCAAGTCGGGAGAAAACCACTGCTGCCGTTGCTCAGCCTTCAATATTTTATTATTGAGAAAACATCTTACAACATATGTGCTGGTGCAGACTCCTACCAGCACGCAGGCACCCACCTGCGCTCGTTTACCAGCCTCTCCTGGAAGGGAGCTCCAACCCCCTGACTCGTTTACCAGCCTCTTCTGGAAGGGAGCTACGACCCCCTGATCTCGTTTACCAGCCTCACCTGGAAGGGAGCTACAACCCCCTTGACTGAAGGCTACAACCCTCAGCACCTCTATGGACCACGTTTCATCAATTTTCACACTGGATCCAAAGCCTCCTTTAGGACACCACGTGTAGGCCACACTTCATCATATTTTCAGATTAGACCCTTTCCTTATTTTTAAGCACAGTCAACCATGAAATAGATACACATAACTTACTGACAGATATCAGTAAACCAGTAGAACAGATCAGACATTTCTTACCACGAACTTCAGCAAACCCTAGTTTGCATATGCACTTTCCTTTCTCTGATGTCGCATATGTACGCGCTTCCGTCCACATCAACCAGCGTATACTTCAGTACAAATTACAAAGCTAATTTTATTGCGCATACGCACTTTCTCTTCAGAGAAGCCGCGTATATACGCGCTTCCTCTTCGGAAAACTAGCGTATGGTTCTTCAAACTTAAATGTCATTGCAATTCTTCACAACAGATCCATCACTTCAGATTTTACCTTTTACCTCAGACAGATGTTCGCCTAGATGTTCGCTTCATCACAGATCTAATCCTTCCATAAACAGATCTAGCAAATACAAGTACAATACAGATCTAGATCCCCTTCTTCATCACTCCTTCATTGGTGCATCATACATTCAGATATTCCATTCAACTGTAACCCTTTCCATTCAGATATACTCCAGAGAGAAGTATTCATTCAAGCTCAGACATCTTGCACCCACACTCATGATCTGCACAATGAAATTCTTCTCCTTATATAGGTTTACCCAAATTCAATACCATGAGCCAAAACCACATTACTTCCGATGGTATTCCTAGACGGGGTCATTTAGACGAATCATTACTCAATATAATGGGTCAATACCATGGTGGTTACCCCTGGTTTTGCATTTTAAGAGCGCTTTTTCCCATACGCGACTTGGCACATTGATTCCCGCGTGCATACGCGACTTCCCCTAGGAAAATCCGCGTATGCCTAGAGACATACTCTTTTCATCAAGATTTAGTACATGCTGAATTCTTTTCTTCATTGCCTTCTGTACACACTGTAGATACATCAGATTTACTCCATCAAGAACATATTCTATCAAGCACAACTTCATCAAGTAAGTTGGCAGCATCTTCATCAAGAGGGTTGTCTTTCAAGAACAACACTCATCATCATATTGCTAACAAACATCATTTACCAAGTCCATCATGTCAAGAATAACTTCATCAGGTGGATTGCAATCAAGGACAACACATGTCAAGAGCCGCATGTCTTCATCTTCATTCAGTGGGTTGCCATCAAGGACAACACTCTGCATCATATTGCCAACAATAGGTGGCCAACAAATGACTCCATAGCCCAATGGTAGCAAGCCTTCATCTTTTGAACCTGAAAACATACAAAATAAAGACACAAACAGTAGTGTTAGCCATCTATCTACGTCTTTATTCAATATCATTAACCCTTGAGAGAGCCCTCTCAGATTGAGGAGATTAAGCCTCAGTGACAAGATTGGTTTGAAATAGTTACACTGAAGTTGTCCGATCAGAAGCCAGTCAAGTGCAATTTTGGTGATAGCATTTTGGCATCATTTCTGATGAGTCTAAAGATATACATCTCTCGAAAATTATGAAGCTGAACTCTTGAAGGTAGCAGGAGCTCAGAGTCTGTTCCAGGTTGCAAATACCTTGGCGACTCCATTGCTAAAGTTTTCAAAATTCATAGATTCATGGTGATTCCACTGGACATATGAAGAAATTAGATGCTTCCATCCTTGTTTCAAGGTATGCATGTATAGATTTCTCAGGAATTCATGGTTTCCCAAATCATTTCCCAAGGATGCATTTTTTTTTAAGGAATGGTCCAAAATTAAATGGAGAATATTTGAGTTTGAATTTGAAGCATATATCATATTTATGTGACTTTACTGAGCTAATTAGAGTTAAACATGAAGATGTTTGCATCATATTATTCTATGATTCATTTCAAGGAAAATGTAAACAATGGATTGAAAGCTTTCATGTCAGATCTATTAAGTCATTTGCAGATTTTTGGCTTATGTTTTTAGCAGAATGGATAGACAGAACAAAGTTGGTGGCAGACTCTCCTTCAATTCAAGGATTTAAACAATGGAATGATGATCATATTGATGAGGAAGTAGATGAAAATTTTTCTTTGTCCTTGTCTTCTTATCTAAAATCATTTGAATGCAAGTCAAAAGATAAGATTCAATTTTTGGATGAAGTTGCTAAGAACATTGAGAGAGACATTGAAGTTTTACAAGGTCAAATTCAATCATATAGTCTTCATGATCATGATCATTCTTTTCAAAATATTTTCATGCCAGAACACAAAGAGAGGGTGTTGCTTCCTTTGTCTTTTGTGATTGAGGAAGAATACATTGTTTTTGAAAATTAGTTTGATAGCACACAACGGAAATCTTGTATGGCTGAGGAAAGCATACATGAGTTGTCCAAAGCTGCAGAATGTCATGAGAAGCATCAAACAAATCATGTCTTCTCTAATCCTATAGTTGACTACATGGAAGAGTTCTTATATTTTCATTATGAGGAACAGATCCATTTTATGTTGCCTTGGTCATTTCAGTATCATGCTTACTATTGGTTCAAGTGCAGTTAACGGGTTCACATGTCAGAACAGATCAAGGACTGGCTTCATTGGAAGTTTCATGTTTCTTGAGTTAAAAATGGAGATTACAACTGTTAGGGTAGGTAGGAGTGTGTGAATAAGCTCAAAGTTGACTGAGCATCTTTTCAGTAGGTACAGATTTGGTTCTTATACAGTGATCATCAAGCTTGAGCCCAAGGTGAAGGCCATAAGATCTTGGCAAAGTTTTCATAAATTTCAGAGTTTTTATTTCCAAGAAGATGGATGGCACTGGAACTACAGGTTCTTAGTGTACCACAGGGGCACACTATCCCAAGTGGAGCCACTTTTATCACCCAAAAACTTTCAAAACATCATTGTGTCACCTTTGTTTTTTATCACGGTCTCAAAATGGGTTTGAAAGTCATTTTAGGATTTGGTTAAGAGTAGGTTAGAGTTTTTATAAGTTTTAAGGTCATCATTGAATTCAAATAAAGTTTTTTAAAGGTTTGTTCCATGATCAAATACTCACATTTTCCATTTAGGAGTCATTCCATAAGGTTTCGGGTTAAATTTATGCAATTAGCCAAGAATCCTCCATTTTGTAGCGCCGCTAGTTCAAAAAAGTGGAATTTCCCTACGAAAGCACTAATAATTTTGTAGCACAAACTGGGAAAAATACGTTGTGGGCACTACGAAAGTGCGGTTTCTTAACCGTCTTGTCAATTGAGCTGAGATTTTTCAGAATCCGTTAGGAAATGATAGGATAATGGTATGGTGAGTCAATTAGTGATAAAATTCAACATACTTACCTGTTTCACAGTCATGATTGTCATGATATGGCATCAATGAGGCATCATTCAGTTATGAGATGACATTTCAAATTCAAAATCTTGCCTAATTTGGTCATTCTCGTTTTCATTTTCTTCCATATGAGTGTCTAAGCTCTAAAGCAGTCAAGCGAGATTGTTCATATCCTAATCAAGCGAGGTTGTTTTATAGATTCAAGAGAGGCTAACATGATTTTCTAAGAACCATGGAAGAGGAAAAGAAATTCCACAGAGGAGGACATTTCTTAAGATATGAGCCTGCAAATATAAAGGCTATAATTGAAGATCAAACATTAATGGAGGCTTTTAGCAAAGTAGGTTGTCTCCAGTTTTGTGAAAAGCTGCAAGGTTGCCACACACAGGTGTCTAAATAATTTGCCTTAGAGTTTAGTGGAACAACTACCAAAGTTGGGATGTTAAATGTGCCAATTACTCCTGAGATTATTTCTTCTGTGACAGAAATACCAAGGGTGCAAGATACTTGGTTTAAAGGTTTTAAATTTGATATGGAACCATGCAAGGAATTCATGAAACATGAGTATGCAAATATGGACCTCAATAATGCAATACCTAGAAGTTGCATCAAAGACACCTATGCAAAGTTATTTTTCAACATTCAAAGATATTTTACAAGTGAAGGCAGATACCATAAGGTCTACACATATCATTTCAAGCTGCTTCTGCATTTCGCAGGTATGATTTCACTAGATTTTTCCTTTTATTTGCATAAGAGCCTTGCCAAAATGGCTGATAAAGTACAAGCCAAATCTGATGGTTGTGAAACATCTTTGTTTCACCATGGTTTGATAAAGTTATTGGTTTTGAATGAGCTTTATAAAATAAGCAGGGATTGGTCTTCCTTTTTGTTTATGAATGGTTTTGAGCTGGAAACCCTAAGCCCAACTAGAAACCCTAAAAATAAAGGAATTCCTTCACCACGAGTAGCAGAGTCTATTCAGCCTGTGGTTGCAAAATCAAAGAGGTTTGTAAAGTTTAAACCAAGGAAACAAGTTGAGAAAAGGACAGAGAAGACACAAGTGCTTGTGGCACCAAATCCATCACCTGCAAAACAGAGGTTAAAATGTGTCAAAGAGTCAAAACAAAAACAAGTTTCCAGCAAGCAGAAAATCAAGAGAGCGACAAGAAGCCAAGCTGTGGCATTAAAGGGAAAGACAGTTGTTTCAGTTTCAGAAGATAGCCCAGTAATTAAGGTAAATTTAGATGACATCCTTCATGAAATTGATATAGAAGAGACACCCATTGTGGAAGCTGATTTCATTGGAGTAGATGAACGCAAACAGAAAAAGGCTAAGTCAGCAAAGAAACTTGAATTTGAGGGTGAAAATGCAGCCTTTATCTTTCAAGCAAGAAAACCTTTAACTAGGCATGCTAAGAAGCTCAAGGAAGGAAGAAAAGAGGTCTAAGAAACTATTGAAATAGCTAAATTCCCTGAAGAGGTGGTTGATCTCTCATCACCAACAATGGAGCATGCAGCTAGTAGGACAATGAAGGGAAAAGAACACATGACAAAGTGTCAACTTCTTGAGGAGAAATTGAGGTTAGAAAATCAAGAGATTACAATGACGAGAAAGAGGGCTAGAAAGAAAAGTATTGAAAAAACAGAGTTCAAAAGAATGAAGGCACTTTGGGAGGGTCAAACTGGCTCTAGGTCTGAAATTCCAAGCAGTGCAGAATAGTTTTTCACATGGACAATTCTAGCCATCAAAGAAGCTAAATTTGCCAGAGTAATCAATACTCACTTCAGAGCTAGTAATATAAGACTAAGATATCAAGTGGAGGACTTGGAGAAGCAGCTGAAATTGACCCAGGATGAGCTAAAAAACAGAGGTGAAGAATGACAATCATTAAAGAAGTCAAAAGCTAAATCAAGTGAAAATTAAGAAGGAACCTCATGAAAAAGGTGTTTTTCAATTCATTTGAATTTTTTTTTATGAAACCAGTGGTATTTCGAGTATTGGTACATTTTTGGTTTTCATTTTGAAAAAATCTGGAAAAAATTGCTCACTCAGCAGTTTCGTAGCCTAAACAATGTAAAAAGAGTGAAAAGCGCTACGAAAATGTTGTAGTAGCTGTTTTCACTCTTTCTCATAAATTTTTAAAGGGAAAATATATGGATTATGACTTGAAATTGCTAGAAAATTTGTGTTAAAGGATAATGAAGATAATCCCAGAGAAAAGAAACCAAAATTTTGAAGGCAAAAGGGTAAAAAGGCTGCGCTACAAAAAGTGCTACGAAACTGTGTTGTTTTCGTAGCGCAAGTCTATTTTAGCTATTTTGAATAGTTTGATGGTGGTTTCAGACAACTGAGACTTAAGAATAATTTTGGGAAGGTATTAATTAAGTTTCAAACATTAATTAACCTCGAAGTGATGGTTTCATGATGGTCAGAGTGTCTCAAGAATGCAAAGAATCCTATGCCTAAAAACAGGGGACAGATTCCTAGTTTAATGGAGATCAGTATTGAGGTCATAAAGAGTTAGAGCTTATCATCTGGATTCGACCTTATGTCAATACACTTGGAAAATGATGAAGACTAGTTTAGATAAGGTTTTTATGAGTAAATTTAAGGAGTTTGAATCCTATTTGTAATAGGATTGTTTATTAGATTTGCAGCTATCATTTTGTAATAAATACCATGTCATATGGTTAGGCAAGGTGTCAAAAAGTAGGAAATCGATGTATCTAGCTCAGGATAAGGTTATCCTATGTTGTAAATGATCTATAAAATACCAAGAAGTCAAATATGCATGGATTGGACATTTTTGGCCAAACTGGTGCATATTGTAAAAATATTGTTTCAGCTAATGCAGAGAGCTTCTACTTGACCAACTTGAGATTCAGAAGGGGTTTTTAGTGTTTTCCTATTCTATCAGTGTTTCTTATATATCTTATTTGCAGTGGTGTTCTATCAGTGTTTTCCTGTTCTATTCTCTGACTTCCTTTATAGGTGAACTGACTGTGTTTTTACATGTCCATGTGTGTGTGACCTATGACTAAAAACTCTGATATGCCTCAACTTCCATGTCAATTAGATTCACTGATTTACTGAAATTTTTTGACTCCATAAGCCCAATGTATACATCTTGATATTATTTTCAATCTACAAGGTTGGAAAATGTTATCTGAGAAAACTACTTTTGTAAAGCTTTGGATTGACTAATATATATAGTAATAATATAACTTTTCTTCACCTGAGATTCTTAGTGTATTTCAATGAGTTTTATGTCCTATCTTTGAAATGTTTTTCTTCCATTGCCTTGATGTCTCATTACTCAGAATTCATGTATTACATGCTCTGACTTCCTTTGAACTTCGAGTTATTGGGATTTTCCTGAATGTGTTACTCTTTCATTGAAATATATACAAGCCTCAGCTTCCACAAGGAGAGCCATTGTTATCTTTATCCTTGTCACTGACTCCATAGCCCAATGATAGCAAGCCTTCATCTTTTCAACCTACAAACATACAAAATCAAGACACAAACAATAGAGTTAGCCATATATCTACATCTTTATTCAATATCATTAACCCTTGAGAGAGCCCTCTTAGATTGAGGAGGCTAAGCCTCAGTCACAAGATTGGTTTGAAATAGTTACACTAAAGTTGTCTGATCAGCAGCCAATCAAGTACGATTTTGGTGATAACATCAGTTACGACCTCCTATTTTTTGAGATTGTCAGAAGTCATTTGGTCGTGTTTTTAGTGTCGGGTGGTGTCTTTATTCATCGGGGAGGTTCTGAATAAAGTTTCATCTCTGTTCCAAGTCCTATTACCACCTTGTCAAAGGTTGTAACCATTATTGTTTATTCTTGTCATCTTCTTGAGTGCCTTTTGCCAGAAGGATAGGGCATGTCTGATGGTTTGAATTTTTGGCACTAAGGGTAATGAGAAAGAGTTTTTTGATGTGGAACCCATGGCAGAGGATATCCTGTCCGTTTGGGGTTTGGAACTGACTAAACAAAACCTGGCCAAGGTTTCCCTTCCGACCCGGTCTCACAATGAGTGAGTTGGGGTGGATAAGCTAAGGTGGAACCCTGTGGAAGGGCTTGCCTCCCTGGGAGGGGTAGACCTCAAAACCCTAACCCTGTGAGTCAATGAAATTCCACCTCTCCTCCAATGTCAAAATGGTCGATGGTTGATATATGCGGTTTGGTTATTGCCTCGGCGAAGTTTGAAGGTCCTTAAAATCCTTGCTCTCCCTCTACTAAGTTTTTGTCTGGTGGGGTGGAGGACATCGTGCTTAGGGTGGGTGGCGAAGGAAGTTTGAGTGTTGGTTCAAATCCAAGAATCAGGGTACAAATTTTTCCTGAAGAGAAAGGTAGAGGGTCTACCTGGCAAGAAAATACTAAAAATTTTGTCTCCAATTTGGGAAAGGATACTCTTTATCCAGGTGGTTTATCTGTGAATGAAATTTTTGGTCAGAATGGCTCTGAGTGGGGAACCCAAGAGGGTTTTAGAAGTTTTACCCTTGGAGGCTTGAGCGGTGGTCTCTCAGTTCATCCGGGGTTTATTAGCGAAAGGCAAGGTGAGAATTTTGCGAAGGATTGTCCAGGTATTTGGGCAGGTGGCATTTGGGTCCCGTCTTCTGGCTTTTTTGTACCACTCTTGAGACTGGAGGGGGACGAGTTAGTTCTAGGTGGGGGGGAGGGAAATCCATCTACTAGCACAAAGGAAAGGGAGGCCTTAGGAGGGCGCTCCAAATTTTCAAAGTTTTTGGTAGAACTTGATGGTCAGGCTGGGGTGAAGAGAAACAAGGGGAAAGTGATAAGGACAGCTCAAAATGCCCAGATTTGGTTTTTTGGGTAGATATCCATTTTGACTAGGTGATGGTTGCTTCTGAATCCATTTTGGTGGGTAGAGCCAGAGGAAAGTTCTTCCCTGCGGAATACATTTCGAAATGGATTAAGCGGAGTGGGGCTAAAGCTCCAGACAAGGATGTGGAGGTTATTACCTTGTCAAAAGGTTGGTTTATGGTGAATTTCAAGAACCCAAAAACCCTGGAATGGATTCTTAAGAGACAATGGGGATTTGGCATTGCCCTAATACTTTTCAGGAAGTGGACTCCTTTATTTGATGCTAACAGAGAAAGGGTGGATTAGATACCTGTATGGGTCAGACTTCCTGCACTCCCTCTACACTTATGGACCATGGAGATATTTCGGGAAATCAGAGACAGTCTTGGGACTTTCCTGGAGCCGGATATGTCTTTTATGGAAACTTGATCAAAGAAAATTGCTCGAATTCTAGTAAAATTGGCCCCGAGAGAAGGACTAATTGCTAAGATTATACTAAATGCAGATGGTCATGCAATTGAACAACTGATCGACTATGAAAATTTACCTTTCAGATGCCACATATGTCATCAGTCATGAACACCTAGCACAGGATTTTCCTCTTGGATTTCGCAAAAGTAGGAGACAAAAAAGTGGGGTTACCCATGGCCATCACATTAGATATGAGGCCCCTCAACAGGAGGCGGTGGATGAAAGAGTGGGAGGGGAGAAAATGGTGGATATCACACATTCGAGGGAAGAGCTTCCCAGGGAGGTCTCGGCTCCTATAGATGTAGTGGCAATGCAGGATGCAGTTTTGGAGCCCAGTCAGGAGTGGACAGTGCCCACCCTTGTTGATCTGGCGTCAGATTTAGCGGCTAATTCCCCTTGCCCCTCATCTCCTGCTTTAAAATATTTTGATATATTTTTAAATTGTATTAGATTTACTGGTACCTCCAGGCAGGATTCAAATTCTTCCCTCTATGCTAGCAATATCTCTTTGGATATGGATATCATTATAACCACTATTCCAAAGCTCTATAGATATTTTTCCCTACAACCTGAGACTTAGAGATAAGAAACTGTTGGATAAGGAAGTACACTGAGGGTTAGGAAAATCATCACCTATTGATAAAGTTAAGAGAATGAGGGGGATAAAGTATGATCTCTCCAAAGCCCAATTAAAGGTAATAATTGATATAGTCTATGGCAGACAACTATCCCTCAAAGGGGCATTTAGAGTAGCAGGATCCTCAGCTTTGGTGACAAAATGATTGTGTTATCCTTTAATTGTAGGGGCTTGGCTAGTGCCCCCAAAAAAATAGCTTTTAAAAGTCTGATATTCCATTACAAACTTGACATCTTAATAATCCAAGAGACTTTGGGAATGGGAGACCATATTACTACTTTTCTCTCTTATTTCCTCCCTATGTGGACTTTTGTTACCTTTGATGCGAAGGGGCGATAGGGACGTTTAAATACATGAATAAAAAATGGCACTGTTAAACTCACCAATTGTTGGACCTCAGAACTTGGGGTGGAGGTTTCTTCTCTGGAACTTGTCACAAATATCACTTTAGTCAACATTTATGATCCCTCTTTGGACAGAGTGGGATTATGGAATACTCTATTTGATAAATCCTTCATGAAAGCCCCGAATCTGATTGTGGGAGGTGACTTAAATTTCTCTCTGGGAAGATCGGAGGCCTGGGGTCCGAATGTTAGGACTGACCCCCTTGCGGATTTTTTCCTTAAAAAATTGAGGGATGGCAACATGATTGATACAAAATTGATCAAGTTTGTCCCCACGTGGAGAAACAACCTGGTGGGAGAGGCCAGGCTTACCAAAATATTGGATCTGTTTATCTTGAGTGATGATTTTTCCTACATGGTTGATAGCTTCTGCCAATGGGTTCGCACGGGGGGTGAATCAAACCACTCCCCGATTCTTCTTGAGCTGAAGGGCCCGCATAAAAAACCTGCCTCCCCCTTTAAATTTAATCCGGGATGGCTAAAAGAGGGGGACTATCACAAAATGGTGCTTGATACTTGGAGCTCTATCAGTGTTGCTGAGAATGGCTCATATGCTCAAGCCCTGATCAACAATCTGAAAAAAATTAATAAGGTTACCATAAGTTGGGCAAAAGAGAAGGAGGAAAAACATTCAAAAGACATGTAGGAAATTTCTCACTCTCTAGAATAGTTGTATGGGAATGTCGATGAGGGCTTCCTTGATGAAGCCTTGAGAGGTAGGATCAAAGAGCTAGAAATTAGGAAACGGGACTTACTGAGGGACATTGAAGAAATATGGAGGCTAAAGAGCAGATCCATTTGGCTTAAGGCTGGTGTTGAGAACACAAAGTTTTTCCACAATTATGCCATGGGCTGAAAGAAGTCAAATATCATCTGGGAACTTACTTCCCTAGAGGGAGACATGGAAAAATCCCTTAAAGACCTTTCTCATTTGAGAAAATCATATTTCATGAACCTTTATGATGACCAGAGTGTGGTCTTGATAAGGGAAGTCATCCGGGTAGCTCAACTTTTACCTAGATATGCCAACGAGGAGTAAAATGACTATCTCTTGGCTCCAGTGGAGAAAAAAGAAGTTGAACTTATTATAAAATCCATGAAAATAGACTAAAGCCCTGCCCTGGATGGTTGAAAGGTGAAATTATTCCAACACTTCTTTGATCTAATGGGGGACACAATTATGAATGTTGTGGAAGAGACCAGAATCTGAGGTCACGTCCATGAAGCTCTCAAGATGACTTTCCTGGCTCTCATCCCGAAGAAGGAATCTCCAAAATATTTCGGTGATTTTAGACCCATTACCCTTTGTAAGTGTATTCACAAAGTCATTGCTAAAACAATTTCTAAGAGGCTAAAACCAATTTTAGCTAATTCTATATCTAAAGAATAGTTTGGTTTCCTGGATTGCAGAAAAATTCATGAAGCCATTGGTGTAGCTCAAGAGACTCTTCACATTATTAAATTGTCCCAGAAAAAATGTATGATTCTGAAGATTGACCCTTCAAAGGCTTATGATCGTATCAACTAGATTTACCTGAGGCTTTTTTTTAGGCATCTAGGCTTTCACATTGATTTTATTAACTGGATTATGAGTTGTATTACAAATGTGTCCTTTGTTGTGCTTATTAATGGGGTTGTCTCCCCTTTTGTCCTCAATAAAAGAGGGTTGAGATAAGGTTTTCCACTCTCTCTGTTGTTGTTCCTCCTAGCGGCTAAAGGCCTTAATCAATGGCTTCATCAGGCCAGGAGGGTCGAGGATTTTGGGGAGGTTGAAGTGGCTACAAATCTCTTCATTTCTCATCTCTTGTTTGTTGATGGCAATCTTTTGTTCTGCAATGGGAACAGGCAGGAGATCCAGTGCCTTAAAAATATGCTGGATTTGTTTATGAAGGCTACTAGTATGTCTATTAACTTTCAAAAGTCCACTTTCACACATGAAGGCTTTCAGGAGGATGATCTGGTTTGAACTTTCAACATTCTCCCTTTCATCCAGTCCCTTTTTGGCTCTTGCATTAAATACCTGGGGTTCTCTTTCAAACCAAACTCCTACTAAAAATGAGACTAGTTTTGGTTGGTTTCTAAGATTGAAAAGCGGATAAATGTCTGGAGTCATAAGTGGCTCTCTAGAGCTAGGCTTTTGGTTCTTATTAAATATTTTCGTATGGCTATTCTGGTTTACAAGATCGCTCTGGCTTGGGTTCCCTTAGAAATTATCAACAAAATTAGAAGTATCTGCAAAAATTTTCTTTGGTCTCATAAAGAAGAAAAGCAGACTCTCCCTTGGGTGGCCTGGGGAAAAAACACAAAATCAAAGGAATGGGGAGGATGGGGTATCAAAAACCTCAGACATTTTTCTACATCTGTGGTGGAAAAATTTGGTTGGCGAGTTATCACTGCAAATAACCTTTGGACCTCTATGGTAAGGAGGAAATATATTGACCCTATCCATGTTGATGACTGGATTCGGATCCCGAAAAAATCCACCTGCAAACTTTCCTCGATTTGGAAGGATACGTTGTCATCGATGGGGTTGGTGGAAAAGGGGTTGGCTTGGAAAATTGGAAATGGTGAGAGGTGCAGCATCGTTCTAGATCCTTAGGTGGGCTGCAACAATAGGCTTTTACTTTTAGAAGGCATAATGGATTCCCTACATAGCAGAGGGTTTAAAACACTGAATCAGATCAGTGATCCCGAGGGCACTACTATTAGGGCACAGGCCTGGAAAAATGCAGAGGACATGGGCCTTGAAGACCAGTGGAAGTAGGAATGACAGGGTTATATCTTGGAGCTGGAGCGTTCTGGTGCTCGCCTTAAAGATTCTGAATATTCCTTGTGCTGGGTCCACTCAAAATCAGGCATCTACTCCCCTAAATAAGCGTATGCTCAAATCATGAAAACAAATGAGAGGGGGAAATTAGAATGGTGGTTCAAGGCTCTTTGGAAACTGGAAGGTCTGGCTAAATCAAAAATCTTCTTCTGCTGCATTACTTCAAAAGAGATTCATGATTGGCCCGGGTTGGTGTTGTCTTTACAAAGAGGTTGAGGAAACTATTGACCATATTTTCCTCTCTTTTCATTTCTCCATAAAGGTTTGGGAACAAACTCGGGCCCTTTGTAATAATGATGCAAGTTGGAGAGGGGAAACTGCAGCGATGTGTGGACAAATTGGTGGGATAATTGTAAAAATCAAGCTCTCAGATGTATGCCCCTTATTGTCTCTTGGGGTATTTGGCTCACCAGAAATAAAGGTGTCTTTAGGGATACTGTTTCTCTTCCTGATCATGTGGCGTCTAAATGTGCTGCCATTATCTCCTCCTCGCCCCCGTCCAATACCCCAACTAACCCACGAAGGGTACAAACAAAAAATATTGATTATGATTCTCCTTGGGCGTACTTTGATGGGGCTACGGACCATGTTACTTATGGTGTTGGGATGATTATTCACAAAAATCAAAACACTTCACTGACCGCGTCCATGGGTCTTGGTGATGGCACAAATAATTTTATTGAACTTCAAACATTGAAACTTCTCCTTTGTTGGCTTATTCATCTAGGCATTGACACAATCCAAATCTGTGCGGATTCTCTGAATGACATAAATTGGTTTAACAACACTCAGAGATGTCAAAACATTTTATTGCTACCTATTCTAGAAGAAATAGAGGCTCTAAAATCTCATTTCATTTTGATTTATGTATGCCATATTTACAAGGAACGCAACTGGGAGGCTGACTGTTTGTCTATGATCAGTCTACAACATTATCTGAGTGCGAGGAATATAGAGGAGAGAGATGGTATGGTTTTCCGTCTATCGAACACCAGACCATACTGATTGCTGCACTTTTTCTCCTCATCATATGTTGTTTTATTTTTATTTTTCCCTAGCCATGTTATATCTCCTGGAGGCTTACTGTACAAAGCCTAATTTTTTTGTGAACTCAAAAATACTTTTATATCACTATGTTTATATTATTTTGGACATATAATTCTCCTGATGGATTATTCATTTGAGGTTGTTTTCTCTTTTGAGAAGCCTGTGTAATATTTCTCCTAGTGGTCATTTTTGCAGGGTGTTTCTGTGCACTTGGAGGCCCTTCTGGATTATTTTTTTGATATGACCTCTTGCTCTTTGACTATTTCTATCATGTTGCTCTGGCCTTGCTGGTTTTTTTTGGGAGGTGGCACATGTGCAGTTGCTTGACCTTGGTATTCTGTTTTTTTTTGCGGAACGTCCTGTTTTGTCTCGACCCTACCTCTTTTAGGGCATGTAACTTTTCATGAAATATTTATAAAAACATATACGATGTAAATTTTTGTGAAATATTTATAAAAAGTTCAATTTTTTCTGTGGGGAAAAAAAAATTATAATCTTAAATTAAGTTTTAAGTTGTAGTTTTGGTATTTAAATGAGAATATTTTTTTACTTATAAAAGTGAAATAGTTAAATGAGAAATTTGTAACGAATATTTGTTTTCTAATTTTAATTTTAATATTTAATAAAATTTTGACTCAAAATAAAAAAAATTAAATGTCTCTAATATATAAATTTATTTATTATTTAATTTTATCTTATATATTAAATTTTTATATTATAAATATTTACATAATTGCAATTTTGATTCAAATGAATTATATATATATATATATATATATTATTTAATTTAATTTTATATTAAATATCATTTTTGGAATTCAAGTGTGTTAAGTAAGTCATTCATTTATGATCATTTGCATGAGAGGTAGTCATAACTCACTAATTTCTTATGATTTTTGAATAGTCTACTTAGTTTCATTTTGTTTATTTTTTAATATAGTATTAGGTTCATGTATTTGGCTATAATGACTTTTCTCCTTGATTATCATGTATTTTTTTTGTTCAGTGATGTTTCATAACTTTTTTAATATACTAAATTGTAAATATTTATTCTAAAAATATTTAGCACAATAATCAAATTTATATAATAATTAGAAAAAAACCATTTATTTATATATTCAAAAATAAATTTTATATATACTAAATTGTAAATATTTTTAGTATAATAATTTAATTTAGATAGAAAATATTTCAGATTAATCACATCATTGGGATTTGGTCAATGATTAATAACAACTAGTTTTAACAGCTAACTCCGGGCAATGAGATCACTTTCCTTCTTCACCTTGTCGTGAGGATGAACCACATTAGATGGTTAGAAATGTCTTTTTGACCAAATTCCAATGATATGATTAATCTGAAAGGTTTTCTATCTAAATCTAATTTATATAATAGTTTGAAAAAAAATTATTTAAATATTCAAAATTAAATTTTAAATAATGAAAAATTACAATTTGGTGAACCAAATTTAAATTTTCACAATAATTTAAAAAATATTAGTCATCAAATCTCATCTTATGAATTGTTCTTCTTCCATCCAATGTGATTTTATTGTGAGTGGATCAACCTAGCTAAAATATTTACTGCAAGTAGATCAGCTTAACTAAAATATTTAAAAGAAAAAAAAAATTAGAAGGAAAAAAAAAATAACAAGCTCAAAAAATATATAAATATTTAAAATATAAAAAAAATATTTACATTTAAAACGGAAAAAGTGGAAGAACATGAATGACGAGGTCCAATGATTTGTTTGTGATAGCCGACCATTGTCGAAAACTTAATGGGAAGTCTTCATATTAATATCGGGTTTGCTCTTCATATTACAGTATCACCTTTCTCTTGGATTGAACTTCCATATTCTAATCTATTCTCATCTACTGGATATGACAAACCAGAGGGGGAGGTCTGTGTCGCACTGGCTGAAATATCACAACAGGGACCATTTGAGAGTGAATGTACCTCATCACTGTCTCAAAAAAATTAAGATCTCTAAAATCTTGAATATAAAATTAAAATTAAATTGTAATATTGTAAATTTGAATGAATAATTGTAAATTTGAATGAATAACTATAATGTGATATTGTTCAAATATAGCTTGAGTGGGCCTAATGGTTAAGAGCATATATTTCTTCCTAAGAGGTCACAATTTCAAAGCTAGAAGGAGGTAAAAAATTGTAATGCATGGATTCCATCATAAATAATCCATCAACATAATTATTCATAAGTGAGTGCATTACATCATTGCATTACACATTCCTCATTGTATTGGATTTTCAATGGTTAAACATGAATGACAACCATAAATACTAATAGAATTGATTACCATTATGTTCTTGAATCATCTAGTGATCATCAGTTCAACAAAAAACTGAAGTTGTATGATGATATGTCATGATCAAGATAGGCCCCTAGAATATTTCCAATACATTTAAAAATGTTCTCAAACCATAGGAGTTGTATGATGATCTGTCATGATCAAGATAGGCCCCCAGAATATTTCCAATACATTTAAAAATGTCTTCAGACCATAGGTGTAATGGTAATCCAGGAAGTCTGACCCAAATGGGGCCTCCACCTAGTTGTTCTCTCTAAGTTAAAAAAAGGGGACTCCATCTCTTGAGAAACACGAGCACCATTTCAATGTGCCAATACTTAGAGAGGACCCAATGACCATGTTTTTTCCTGTGGAATTGAATAGAAAACCACCCTTTCATCATAGAGACCACAGAAGGAAGGGTCTCCATGATTTGATCCCAAATCTCTGAGATCCACTTCCGCAACTGCGGGGCAGAGTAATTCCTACCACACACTTAGCCTACCAATACCCTGTCAATCGTGTTGATGAATTTTTCCATGTGAATAACCTTCCCGAGAATAAGATGACTAAATTTGTTGCTGACCTTGATGCACTTTTATTTTTTCCCTCATTTCTTATGGGATCTTGCTTGTGAAGTGTCGACATCTACCGAAGGTCCATCTGATGAGGTACTAACCCTAGCCGCAGCAACAAGACTTTCAGGATGAGGGATCGGTCCACCAGCAAAGCAACCAGACGAGGGGCGAATAGATGTCGGGGTAGTCTATGGAGGAAGTGAAGATGGTACTGATGTAGCAATAGATGATGGGGATACAATCCTAGATGAAAGTGGCCTGAGATAGTGTTCAAGAAAATTAAGCGAGGACGATGAAGGGGACGGTTAATCCTGGGAGCAAGGAAATACAAGTCGGAGAGGGAGCTGAGAAAGGGATTGGCCACAAATATAAGACTGTCCACTAGATAGGAGTTGAAATCCAGAGGGTTAGGACCAGCAAGGATATATTTCGATGAAACCCTAATTGCATCTTCGAGAGAATGCAGGAGATCTGACAACATTGAAAAATCCATAGTTGTTGAAATACGTGGAGGTGCATTCCAAATGGATGCGGAGTCATAGGGGTCGTCAGATTAGTCGATGAGTTCTTTGTTCATTTCAACAACCGTTGATGATGGAGCTTAATCATAACTGCAAGCTGACCACGATAGATGTCAATCCCCACGGAATATCCGCCCAAACTCCCAGAATGAGAAGTCACCACAAGGAATGAGTGAGTGAGGAAATAAAGGATGGTATAATGGTGGAGATGTAGGAAAGCGGTGATCCTCAGCTGTATTCAAGCACAGGTTGCAGGGTCAAAATTGTGGAAGCATTTAGAACCATTTTTTTACAATTTTATTTTATCGGATCATAAAATGATGCATATTAGATATACCATATAATTAAATAGTATAATAAATCACATGAAAGTAATATTGATCAAATAATTTTCTCTAATTCTACCTTTCTTAGAAATGGAAGACATAAGTTCTAGGATAACCACATGAGATATATCATTGTAGAGTTCTAGTGTACTTGAAAATCATAATGTCCACAAGCATAATAAGCTCCCAAATTTTTTGAACTTGTAACAACCCTTGATTAAAAGTTCATGTAATAAATTTGGTTATATGTTGGTTATAAGCATGGTTTAGGACAGAATTGAGTTATGACTCTCATCATGTTTTGATTACTAAATGAATGTATGACGTAATAGATGATATTGCAACTATTATGAGAGGGCATTAAACCTTCTTTCTGATTTTTAGATAAGTATGAATTCCCTATTCTCAGATGTGTTTATATGATCTGTAGATTACATGTTCATGATGTGTTTGACGAAATGTATGTTATGTCTAAGCCTTGTTAGGTTATGTCCTTGTTCAAGTTCTTCGTCAAAGGCCTTGTCATCTTGTTATTAATCATTTTTAAGATTTTCATTAAGTTCTAGGTAGAGGCTTGAGTCTTGGCCATGAAATAGTGGCTCAAAATCTAGGGTCATGTCATAGAACTACCTGAAAAGTATACAGTCACATGGATCTCCTTTCTGTGCATGTGACTGGAGGGTTTTTGTCACTTTTTATGGGTGTGACTAGGGGTCTAGTTGACTCAGAAAGCAAGACACCTCAGGGGTTTGGCACTTGGAGTGTTTGGTTAGCCCTTGGCGATCTTCTAACTCCCAAGGAAGGTCAGTTTGGTTTTGGTTTGTCGATTCCACTTCCTTAACTATACTAGGGGATTTGAATCATATCATAGTAACTCTTCGTCACATTTTTACATGATGTCGAATCAAATGGTATTTTTTATTGATGTTCTTCGTTCGATCATGGAACTTTGGTTTCTTGGCCAATTTTATTGCAGGAGTGTTGTCAATCATGAGAGGAGATGAATTCACTTGTTTCTCCTATGAATCTTCCAAAATTTTCATGAGCCACACAATTTCCTTTGTTGCTTCAACTGTTGCCACATATTCTACCTCAGTTGTGGAATCTTCTAGAATTTATTGTTTGCGTGACCTCCAGGGGACAACTCCTGATCCAAGAATCATAGCATAACCTAAAGTAGATACCCAATTTCTTTATCTCCATCGAATTCAGAATCAAAGTATCCATTCATGTTGAAGTCGCCCACCTGTGTATACTTAAGTCCAAAGTCCTGAGTTCTCTTCAAGTACTTTAGAACTCTTTTTATAGTATACCAATGTACCTCACAAATATTCTTCATAAACCTGGAGAGGATTCCAACAACAAATGAAATGTTTGGTCTGGTAGTAGTGAGGTAGTTGAGACTTCCTACAAGTTGTCTATACTTTGTTGCATCCTCAAATTTATTTCCTTCAATGGATGTGAGTTTTAAGTTTCATTCCATTGGAGTAGTCAAAGGATTGCAATCAGCCATGCCAAACATGTTCAACAAATCTCCAATGTAATTCTTCTAAGTGAGGAATATAAACTTTGGATGTTGAGATACTTCAATACCAAGATAGTAGTGAACATATCCCAAGTCATTCATTTCAAAACCTTTTCTCAATTCCTTATTTATGGATGCAATGTAGCTCTCATTGTTCCTTGTCACCAAAAGATCATATACATACACCACAAGATATACAATTTTTTTTCCAACTTTCTTGACAAACAAAGTTGCATCATCAAGATCCTAATGTATGAAGTTGAGTTTTAGAATATGCTCAGTTAACTTATCAGTGATTGCGTGATGCCATACAAGGATTTTACAAGATTGTATACTTTGTGTTCTTTACCCTTCAAAAAAAATCCTTATGGTTGGGACAAAAAAAAATTCCCTTTCAGATATCCATTCAAGAAAGAATTTCCTACATCCATTTGATGGACTTTCCAACCATTCTGAGCTTCCAAGGAAAAGAGTGTCTGGATGGTAGCCTTCTTTTTGTGGGGGAAAAAGCTCCTCATAGTCGACCTCTTCCTTTTGTAAAATACCTTTTTCCACAAACCTGGATTTGTGTTTTTCAATTGAGCCATCAACTTTATACTTATTCTTGTAGACCCACTTGTAGCCTATTGGTTTGGTTCCCAATGGAGGATCAACCGACTTCCAGGTGCCATTCTTTATCAAGGCATCATATTTTTTTTTTCATCACTTCTTTCCATTCATCATGAGATGTGGATTTTGAAGGAATTTGGTTCAAAATATATATACAAATTCAATTCACAATCATAAGAAACGTCCATATCAATCGATGAATCAGGATTTTCTACATCACCTCCATTCTGTCTGGTTGTGCTTCTTGTTCCTATCTTTCCAACCTCATTATGACAAATAATTTCAAGTGTGTTTGTCAACCATTTTGGAGGACCTTTCTGAGATGGACTGGGCTGCTTAGTTGACTAAGTTGGAGATGAATCAAGATTTATTCTCCAAATTCTATCAATCACATCACTCAAAGTGTCATCAGTGGTTGGAGCTTCATCTTGGGGAGAGAATCCAATATAGGAACCCCCCCTTCAACATGTGTAATCTCATTATTAAATTCTTTAAAATACTTTGCATGTCTGAAAATATCTAAGTGATCAAGTTTCCGCTCAACAACATTGTCAGTATTGGAAGATTCAATAAATATCACATCTCTAGATATTTCAAACTTCTTATTAACTTCATCATAGAGATGGTATGCTTTGGATGTATTTGAATACCCCAAGAAGATACACTTGCGACTCCTTGCACCAAGTTTGTTTATTTTTTTCTCATGTATCAATGCATAACAGGTGGAACGAAAGACCCTGAGATGCTTTACTGAAGGAATGTGGCCATAACATATTTCATAAGGAGTCTTGTTTCTAATAGCAATATATGGAAACCTATTCTCTATATACACAACACGTGAACTGAATCAACTCAAAACATCAGTTTAACATTCTTGAAAAACATCATGGAGCGTACCATATTTAAGATTGTCATGCTCATTCTTTCAGCTACTCTGTTCTGTTGTGGATTATAGGCACAATTGTTTGATGTTTGATCCCATGCCAGCGAAGATAGTTTTAAAATTAATTTGAAGTGTACTCTTTTCCATTATGATATGCGAATAAAGACAATATAATATTGTGCATCATTTTCAATCCATGCATGGAAGTTCTTGAATGTTTGAAAATCATTATATTTGTTCTTCAATAAATAAACCTAACACATTCTTGTGTAATCATCAATAAATATAATCATATATTTATTACAATTTGTATAAGGAATGGGCATTGGGCCATATAAGTTTGAATCAACAAGTTCAAGTTTTCTATGTGCTCTAGAATGAGAATTGCTTAAGTTTCCTAGGAATTGTAGCAAAACCAATAACACCATTTTTCTTCAAAAAACTAATGTTTTCATACTTCAAGTGTCCAAATATATCATGCCATACAAGACTTGATGGAAATGTACCTTCATCATAGTGAGAAATGCATGAAATTTTTTGTGCACAAGCAGAGGTACCTTGCAGCTTCATAATATTTCTTCTTCTATCCCTTTCATGACAAGTGAGTGATATAATTCTTTTATAACCTCAAAATTTCCATCAAATATATGTATGGAGTGTCCTTGATGGTGGATGTGGAAAAAAGACAATAATTTTCTCCTCAACTCTAGGAGGTATAGAACATCATGTATAAGAAATTCTGGAAGACCAACCAGTTTGAGCCTCATGGCTTAAGTTTTAAATTATCTACAAAATATACTGCTCCATCAACATTTTTACTGAATTATTCAAAAAATTCTCTCCTAAAATTCATGTGGCAAGTTTCTCCTGAATCAAGCAACCAATCATATTTTCATGAAGCAAGTGAAGTATTGAATAAGTCTTTAGTTACTCCAATGTTGCAGTGTGCCACAACACAGTGAGTGGATTTCGGTGCTTTACCTTTCCCTTTGTCATTGGTTTTACCTTTGCCTTCATTTCTTTTCTACTCAATTATGTCCCAAGGACACTTACATGTGGATGCATCATGTCCATCTCTATTGCATCGTGTGCAATGAAGATCAAACTTTTCTCCTTGGAACTTTCTGCCCCCCCTCCCTCTAAAATTCCTTCTTCCTCTTCGTCCACCTCTTCCTTTAGAATAATATTTTGCATGCTTCTTCTATCAATGTGCAATACACATAACTTCTTTAGAAGACTAAGGAGTTGTATTCTTCCCAAAATGTTCTCTCTCTCAACAAATTTCTTCTCAAGGTAGTCAAAGGTAATCTCCTTAAGGTTTCCACTTGCTTGCAATGAATCAAGATAATGTGAATAGGTGAGATATAGGGCATTGACATAAGATATGAGAGGAATGTTTATTTAAACACCAATGATTTTTATATCATGTATAATGGATCTTACTTTTGATGCTAAAGCAAGAGGGTCATCATTTTTCAATTCAAGACTTAACAATTTAATCATCAATTGGAAAAATTCAAGTTTAGAATGAGTCATACAATTCCTTCAACTTCTTTAAGGTGTCAAAATCATTTGATAATAGTGAAATATGGCGACTTGCCTCTTCATTTACTGTAATATCCCAAAATCGGGACTGCTTAGCAAGCCTGCACTAAAAACGCATTTCTAGCAATTTGTGCTATAAAATAATGAAATGAACTCTTGGATCCTATAGATCAGTAAATATAAAACCTAAATCCAATAATAGAGCTGAAACAAAGCAAACTAGGTGGGTTAAACAAATCTCCCACACCTAGGATTACCAGAGACAGCTAAAACCCCAAACACTACAACATAATAAATTTTGCATAAAAGTGACTGTGCAGTCTAAAAGAGGGTTTATACACATGAATGGTAGAGACAAATAGATCTGAAATTATATTAGACAATATTCTCAGAAAAATGAGATCTAGTCTCCTTCATACAAATACAAGAGAACTCGGCAAGGGTTTCTTGTCAAATACTCTGCATACAAAAGGTGATATTCAGAAATTTACTGAATCATCACTGCAACACTAAAGCACATGAGTGTACAAGGCTGTAAGAAAGAATATCTAATGCATATCTGAACAAGGTTTTTCCCCCATGGAAGAATCCATCCTCCAATCACAAGAAAACTCCCCGAAAGAGCCATAAGAGTCACTGCTAAAACTGCCTTGCAGAAATAATGCAATTCCTGAGTGGAATAATGTTGGAAGTGATGATAATGTGTTGGCCTAGTGAAAAATATCTGATATCAGCCCAGTAATGCTCCAAACTAATCCTCCAATGGAAGGGAAATTCCCTCCTGTGAAAAACCAATTCAGAAAATGGGTTTCTCAACCCTCCCCTGCAACACTCTACCACTCAGCTTAACCTCCTGCAGAAACTACACTGAAACTGTAGACTGAAGCTTAGCACCAATGCTGGATATGAGGAATGATGGATCATATCTCTCCCAAGAGTTGCTCAAAGGGAAGAGAAGAAATTCCTGAACAGGAATCCCTTAGTGTTGAGCAGCACTGGCAATCTGAGCTAAACATCTAAGAGAGCAAAAGTCTAAGAAGACATGAAAATGTAATACATAAGCTAACCTCCAAATGCTTCCATCCTCTCCCTTATAAACTAAGTGAGCCTTATCACCTTGGGTCCCACTCAATAGGGTTTCCACCATCATACAAGCAATCTCCCTCCAAAACTGTGTTGTGCCTTCATTAGAACCACTCCTCTAAACTGTGCTATTTTATTTGGTCAAAGTTGACCACCTCAATTTGCTTCAACGCTTTTCACACCTAAGGGTCTTCAATCTAGATCACATATAGATATCTAGGCTGAACCATATGCACATTGAGCTCTTTTATTTTTTGAACTACTCCTCCTACATTTATGTCATTGACTAGGTCAAACTTGGCCTTGTCCACATGCAAAATATCCATGTTCACACATGAGAGTGTAAAATCCAGCTGGCATTATGATCCCCTTTCACACCATGAGGGATTTGATCCTTATTTCTGAAATTTATGGGCCTCCTTACCCAATTATTCATCTCCTAAGTGGCATTATCAAAATTTAATATTCCAATTTGCTGCAAGCAAATTTTGGAATATTACAGTCCTCCCCTCCCAAATGTTGCTTGTCCTCAAGCAACTGCGAGGATAGAATTGAAGAGCACCCTCTTCTTCCCTTGTAGAAAAATCATAGGATAAAATCCCCCCAATGATCAAGGTATTACCTCATCAATATGCCTCCAAGCTATCATCCATGCAAAATGAGTTGCCTCCCAACATGGCAACTGCTAAAAATCCCCCTCCACCTTGAGCTCCTGCAAAGTAGGTGGGCTGAAATGTTGAACTTAGTAGACAAAGTGGCCTACCCCACACTGTCTTCCTCTCCACTTAAGATAAGTGCAGAGAATCTTCTGATCCTGGGCTGCAATAATGTTGCCCTCAAATGGCAAGAAGGAAACTAGATCTCCAAAGATCCCTTTTCCAACGTTGTTAACCAAGTTGGCCCAAACCATCTCATACATGATGGATAAGAAATCATTTCCATAGGGCACCCCATCCATCTCATGGCCCTCCTCATAAAGAAACAAATATTTTGTTGTAGTGGCCATATCTCCCTCCATGCTCCCCTTAGAACATGTAATGTAGCAAGTGTGGGGATCCTCCTCCCCAAAGATCACATCCTCCCAATGTGATTCTCCCCCGATCATGCTCCCCATGAAGGCAAGAAAAACATTAGAAAATGAGCTCATGATCAACATCGAAATGTAATAAATACTGAAGGTTGCATGTGGTGCTGGAAGGTACCAATAGTCTCCCAAGTGATTGTTGAGTCTCAAAAATGTTCTCCATATTCATACATATTTCCATTATGTCATAACCATTTAGCTCTTATTTCATAGCGATTTGACCTAAAACCCTACATCAAATAACCATTTACATAAATATATGGGTTAGGATCCTTGTTTTCCAAAGTTATTTATTTTATGTATTTTAAGTGAATTTATGATTAGAAACTAGAAAATTAACATAGTTTCATATATCTATATATGTGTTATGATTTTTGTGACATGTGTAGGTCAAAAGGAGACTTATAGAAGACCCTTATGTGGCACTCTAAGGCCAAATTCGAATTTGGTTGGAGAAGATTATGGGATCAAGAGGATATGTGTCTCACTTCCTTGTTGTATTGAAACTCTAAGAGGATATGTGTCTCATTCCTCGAGTTGTGTTGAAACTCTAGAAAGACATGTGTCTTATCATTTCCTATTTTGATTGTAACTCTAGAGATGGAGGGAGAGATTCATGGACTCCCATTAATGAGATGTCTCCTCATATTTTGTATAAATAGGAGAAGCTTTCTCCTATCATGTTAATGAGAAAGTAATGAGAGAGTAATGAAGAAGTAATGAGAAAGTAATGAGGAAGTAGATTTGTAACAAAGTTCAAGATGGAATGGGATGTAGATTTATGAGTTTTTGAATAAAGAAGCTTAGTTCTTTGATGATATTGTGATCTTATCTTTAAGGAGCTGAAGGACTTCACCAAATTGGTAGCAGAGGGCCCCTGCTATCCAAGGAGGCTTTTACATGTTTTCTAGATAAGTTGCTTTCAATTTTGTTTTGTCATATTTCCTTACTTAGATTGCTTTATGAAATCATAGCTTTTAGCATAATTTTTCATGGCAGCCCGGGCATTTGCATATCTTTTGACTAATGACATGGAATCAATATTGTTCTGCTGCTAATTTATTTTTCTTAGTTTTTGTTTAATTCCAGTACTGCTTTGTTTATTTCGGTCTTGCACATTTGTTTCAGTAGTTAGATTTAAATATATTAAACTGCTCATGTCATTTTCAGTTACCTCCGAAAGCCACAGCTGGACTGATGGTGAGGGATTGAAGTATGAGTGTGTAGTTTGATATTAGTTTACTTTATGCAAGTTAGATATATTAAATTGCTCATGTCATTTTCAGTTACCTCCGAAAGCCACAGCTGGACTGATGGTGAGGGATTGAAGTATGAATGTGTGGTTTGATATTAGTTTACTTTCTGCAAGTTAGATATCAGTTACTCAAGTTGTTTATGGTTACTTCCGAAAATCATAGCTGGACTAATGATGAGGGATCAGAAGACAAGTTGATGTAATTTGATTTAGATTTACTTTATTGCAACTTTTGGATTTCTTTCGGCATAGTTTCTTTTGTGTTTAGACAGCAGCAAGAATAATTTGGTTTCATGCTCACTAGTTCACTGTTTTGATTTATTAGATTAGCAGCACCTTTTTCATTTCAGTAGCACATTTTCATTTCCTTTCAAGTTTTGTCATTGTATGTTTCAAATTCCTTTTTTCAGTTTCAAGTTGGTAAATCATTATAAAGGACATCATTGCCTTGAATATCCATAACCATACTTGTCTTTTAGAATTTCATAAAAATCGAAAAACGACAAAAAGTAAGAGATAGGTTATCTTGCACATATAGTGCGCCACACTTCGTCAGCTTACGAATCCCTGGTTGATAATTTATGTTAGCAATTTAGGACACACTAAATTGACCAAACAGTGATCACAGCGCAGTCTTCCCTACTGTAGCTTCAAAAAATAGCCCGACAAGTTGTCTCTTGACAAATGGCTTGTTGCGTGAGTTATCACATCCACTAGTAAATAGTAGATGGTTGAATGTATCAAATGAGCATACAATGAGTAACCAAACACTTTCCCTAGGTCATATAGTAGATGGTTTTCACCATCACAATAGTTGGCCAAAAATGGTCCATGGAACCTAAAGAAAAACTTACCCCTTTGTAGAGCAATGCACTGCAAGGAAATGGTAATAGCATGCAAATATTGTGTTTAACAATCAATAAATGCAAAAATATAATTCTTACCATGTAATGAAAGTAAGATGGTGACATGATCCATAAATGAGCCCTCCATAGTGGTATGACATACTCCTATGAAGAGGAATGAACCACATGCTGCATGAAAATCCCCCCTCTCATGCTTGAAAGTCCAAGTCAAGAAGAGCATCCTACAGTAACAAATGAATCCATCCATTGCTCCATCAGTCTCACATCCTCCAAGTCCACCAAGTGCATCAAAATTAAAGTGATCCTGGGAACACTCCATCCACAAGTCCCTTCTCCAAATTGACATCATTGTTGGCCTATGCAAATAGGCTCCTATCAAATCATAAATCCATTATTTGACATGTTCAATTTCAAATACTCCTCCCATAATGTTGCCATATCCTCCTCCTGCAACATCATGCAAAATGGTAGCAAATCTCCCCTTGCTCTCTCTCAATCCTCCAAAGCAACAAAAGCCTTTGTTGCCTCCTCATACCTCCATCACACAAGTCATGTGGTGTAAACACAATGGTCACATCATCATAATTCATCCACACTCCTTGCTTCTCAATGATGCAAGTACCCTGCCAAGTCCATTCCATCCTCATACCCTTGGAAAAAGGATATGTCCCATGGTGGCCAAACTCTTTCAAGAGCAGCCAACGCAGCCAAGCCTCTTGCTGCCCAGTGTCATATATCTGCAAGTAGCCTACTAGCCTCTTTCTCTCCATCCACTCCCATTTCTCCCGATGTGAGTGCCTCCCATCAAGATCAATATTGGTACCCTTCCAAAGAATACTACCCTCCTCCCAATTCAGATTTTGCTTCTTTCATTCCATGGGATGCTGAAATGCCACTCCTTGGAGATCTCCTAGAAAATATCCCACACCAATGATCATCTTGAATATATAAGGGTCCAAGTGGACTAAAGGCAAAGCCCCCTCACTGCTATCTCTTGACAGTGTTGTAACTCTCCTTCATGGTTTTCTCGCTGTCTCATGTCTCAACCCCAAGATGAACATATGGTTCTACATAAATTTGTTTGGAGAAAAGTTCACCCAATCCTCCAAGAATTCACACCCCATCCTCACATGTGGTGTGCAACCCCTCAGTGACCCATTAGGATGGTGTTTCATCCCTTCCTTGATCAAATCAAGGTGGCACAGCACAGTGCAATCATGTGGTTCCAATTGAGTAGTATGCAATGGTATACAATCCTCCATATGATTTGCTGAAACAATAGGAGATGAAAATTTTGGCATACCTTGATGAAATTTGGGAGTATCTGGTATGGCTGTCAGGGCTTCTCCCTCCAATAGGTTGGCTCCTCCAACTGAAGATGTTGAGGACTGCTCCCCCATAATTGTGATAGTGCTGGTACAATTCTCCTCCACCAGTGGTGAGGGCTTCTTCTCCTATGATCTTCCTTCACCAAATTTTCCCATCAACCTTCGAGTAAATTCAGAAAAATTGACTACTCCTGTATGGCTCAAATGAATGATCCAAAAAATCTATGCTTCACCCTCTAGATGCTGCGCTACAATCTCCACAGCCTCCTCCTCTACCACCGGATGTAGTAGGAAGAATGCATCAAGTCTCCTTGCCCAAACCCTTGCTGCAGATGACCCATCATAAGTAGACAATAGAAACCTATTTCCCTTGATGCTCCCTTGGCCACAAGGTCTTCTTCCTTCCTCCAAATGAATGAACCGAGGAAAAGATAGAGTCTCCTTGAAGGCTCTAGGTTGGGACTTGTACCCAGCAAGGTATTCACTTAGAACCATGTGATCCAAATGTCCTCCGGAAAATTGTCCTTCCTATCAAAAGTAAAGGATATTTCCCAATGCTCTGGAGCTCTCTACAACATTAGTCTTTTCTCCTAATCATAGGAAGTGCATGGCTCTTCCTACTCTTGAAACTCTCTAGGAGTTCCACTGCTCCTCTTCCCTTCTTCTTGTTCAACCTCCTCGAAGAGGTTCTTACTGGGTCTGAAAAGTGATGAGAGTAAACCCATCCTCTTCATAATTCTAGCCTTTCTCTTTCCTTTATAGAACTTTGGTTTGAATTCCACAGGCTGAGCCAAAGATCTTGCTCTGATACCACTGTAATATCCCAAAATCGGGACTGCTCAGCAAGCCTGCACTAAAAATGCATTTCCAGTAATTTTTGATATAAAATAATGAAATTAACTCTTGGATCCTATATATAATTCAATATACAACCTAAATCCAAGAATAGAGCTGAAAAAAAACAAACTAGGTGGGTTAAACATATCTCCCACACCTAGGATTGCCAAAGAGAGCTAAAACCCCAAACACTGCAACACAATAAATTCTGCATAAAAGTGACTGCGCAGTCTAAAATAGGGTTTATACACATGAATGGTAGATACAAATATAACTAAAATTATATTAGACAATATGCTCAGAAAAATGAGATCTAATCTCCTTCATACAAATACAAGAGAACCCGGCAAGGGTTTCTTGTTAAACACTCTGCATACAAAAGGTGATATTCAGAATTTACTGAATCATCACTGCAACACTGAAGAAAATGAGTGTAGAAGGCTGTAAAAATTAATATCTAATGCATATCTGAACAAGGTTCTTCCCCCATGGAAGAATCCATCCTCCAATCACAGGAAAACTCCCAGAAAGAGCCACAAGAGCCACTGCTAAAACTGCCTTGCAGAAATAACACAATTCCTAAGTGGAATAACGCTAGAAGTGATGGTAATGTGTTGGCCTACTTCCAAATATCTGATATCAACCCAGGAATGCTCCAAACAGATCCTCCAATGGAAGGGAACTTCCCTCCTGTGCAAAACCAATTCAGAAAATGGGTTTCTCAACCCTCCCCTGCAACACCCTGCAACTCAGCTCAAACTCCTGCAGAAACTGTGCTGACATTGTAGACTGAAGCTTGGCACCAATTCCATATATGAAAAATGATGGATCAGATCTCTCCCAAGAGTTACTCAAAGGGAAGAGAAGGAATTCCTGAACAGGAATCCCTTAGTGTTGAGCAGCACCAGCAATCTCAGCTAAACAGCTAAGAGAGAAAAAGTCTAAGTAGACATGAAAATGTAATACATAAGCTAACCTCCAAATGTTTCCATCCTCTCCCTTATAAACTAAGTGAGCCTTATCACCTTGGGTCCCACTCAATAGGATTTCCACCATCACACAAGCAATCTCCCTCCAAAATTGTGTTGTGCCTTCATTAGAGCCACTCCTCTAAACTGCGTTGTTTGATTTGGTCAAAGTTGACCACCTCAATTTGCTTCAGCCCTTTTCACACCTAAGGGTCTTCAATCCAGCTCACATATAGCTATCTAGGCTAAACCATATTCACATTGAGCTCTTTTATATGCTGAACCACTCCTCCTACATTTATGCTATTGACTAGGTCAAACTTGGCCTTGTCCACATGCAAAATGTCCCTGTTCACACATGACAGTGTAAAATCCAGCTAGCATTATGACCCTCTTTCACACCATGAGGGATTTTATCCTTATTTCTGAAATGTATGGGCCTCCTTACCCAATTATTCATCTCCTAAGTGGCATTAGCAAAATTTAATATTCCAATTTGCTGCAAGCAAATTTTGGAATATTACATTTACAGATGCTACAATCAAGGTATAGGAATTGTTATTCTTATTTTCCCAAATGGAAATCTCCTTATCTGAAGTGGGCTTTGCAGGTGCATTATCTCCGCCTTCACAAAATCGTCTCCACAACTCATTAAAAATGAGAGTGTGTTTTATCTTCCTTGACCATTCAGGATATTTCTCTTTTCCAGAGAGAACTACAACAATTGATATCAATGAATGCATTTAAAAATATGTGTACAGTGTAAAAAAAATTGCACTTATGGTGGCCAAATTTGTTTAACATTGGAAAAAAAAAATAGTGAGGAATAATATCTTAGAGTTATTACTGTTGGGTATGTGTTATATTATTTCCATGATTAGTCAAGTGTGGGGGCGTCACAGGGGGGCGATAGCCCTCCCTGTATGTTGCGCCGAGCACAGCAGGGGGGGGGGGGGGCGACATCCCCCCCGGGAAAAAAAAAGGACCCTATTATTCGATGGGCAGACCCGCCCATGGTTTTGTGCATGGATTTGCACATGGTTCTAGGGCATGATGGTTTTCAGCCCTTGGTAATTTGTAGATTCGGTCAAAGGAACTATGGTTATGTTCTAATCCAGGGTTAATGGATTGAGGTTGATTTATGCTTCGACATGTATATATATGTGTTGTAACACTAAAAGGAATATAATGAAAATCAAGCTGATCGTCCCGATTTGGGATCCAGGGGAAAATCTCTATGTATATCTGTTTTATGTTTTATGCTCTTACTATTATTATTTTTTTTTTTTAAGATTCATTTGAAGATAATTTCTGTACAGGGTTAAAACCTACATTTGGTATCAGAGCTGTTTTGACTTCAAGGGGATGCCTTTGCTGCTAATGAGTTTTTTTTCTCGGGCCTGTGGTAGACCCCGTTTAGTGGGAGATCTGTGGGATCGATTCTTGCTATGAAAGAATATGGTGAGCAGTGGAAAGATAGAGATTGAGAAATTTAATGGTCATAGTTTTGAGTTTTGGAAGCTCAATATGTAGGATCTGCTGGTGGATAAAGACCAGTTGATCGCGATAAATCTGGGTACTAAACCAACGGAAATGTCAGATGAAGACTGGAAAAAGTTGGATCGGAAGGTGAAGAGCACAACACGGTTGTGTGTCTCAGATTCGGTATTGTTGAATGTATCTAGGGAAGCTATGGCAAAGAATTTTTGGGACAAACTTGGGACTTTGTACCAATCTAAGTCTCTGGTGAATAAAGTGTTCCTCCAAAAAAATTTGTATAACCTGAGGATGAAGGATGGAGACTCAGTGACAGATCATTTGAACGCCTTCAATACTGTGGTAAGTCAACTGTCATCTGTTGATATTAAAATCTTAGATGAAGATAAGTGCATCAGTTTGTTTTGTTCTCTACTAGACTCGTGGGACAGTTTGGTTATTTCAATAGGTAGCAATACAACTACCTTGAATTTTGATAGCATTGCCTTAGCTTTGCTGTCGGAGGAAATGAGACAGAGAAATATGGAGGGTCAGAATGGAGATGCCTTATCTGTATGAGGAAGGTCCCAGAACAAAAACAAGAATAAGGTTTCGAGTGGGAGATCTAAATCTAGAGTGAGATATAAATCTTCTGGAAAGTTTGTAAAGGTGTGTTGGAAATGCGAAAAGGAAGGGCACTACAAAAAGGAATGCAGATCTAGAGCTCCTGAGAAAGGAAAGGGATCTGATGATGCTCATTTTGCAAAGGAAAAAACCACCTTTGATGAAGGTGGGGATGTGTATTTGGCTTATTCTTCAAATACATATGTAGATCATGAGTCATGGTTGATTGACTCGAGTGCATCCTTTCACTTCACTCCCCATAGGGAGTGGTTCTGCGAGTATGATAAATATGATGGCGGTGATGTCTTCTTAGGTGATGATAGGCCAGAATCGTCAGACATGGAAAATTCAAGCTAAAGCTGCAAGGTGGAAGGATTAGAACACTTCCTAGTGTTCTGCACATTCCTGCATTGGCCAAAAGTCGAATTTCTGTAAGAAAGATGGATGATGCAAGTGTAAAAACATTGTTCGAGAAAGATACCTGTAAGATGGTTCGGGGAGCACTAGTATTAATGGGAGGAGTTCAGATTGGAACTCTGTACAAGCTTCAGGGAAGCACTATTATTGATGGGTGCAACAATTCTGTGGTTCTCGAAAGTGGAGCAAAAAGCCTAGCGGTCTCTAGAGAAAATACCATGCTATCGCATCAAAGGCTTGGACATATTGGAGAGAAGGGCCTTCGGATACTGCATCTAAATGGTATGGTAGAAGGTATGTCTAATAGCTCTATGGATTTCAATTTCTATGAACATTGTGTATATGGGAAGCAGAATCAGGTGAGTTTTCCTTCTAGTGCTAAGAGGGCGAACAAGATATTAGAGCTTGTGCACAGTGATGTGTTTGGACCTGTGTCGGTTCCATGACTGGGTAAGTTTGTGTACTATGTTTCATTCATAGATGAATTCTCAAGTATTACATGGATATATTTCTTGAGGAATAAATTTGAAGTCTTTGACAGATTTAAAGAATTTAAGACTTTGGTGGAAAACCAGACAGAGAAGAAGATAAAGGTGTTGTGGACAGATAATGGTGGGGAGTTCTGCAAGAAGGAATTTGAAGAGTTCTGTAAGAAGTGTGGTATAGCACGGTAGAAGACTACTCCATACACACCTTAGCAAAACAGAGTTTCAGAAAGAATGAACAGAACATTGATGGAAAAGGCAAGAAGCATGCTCAGTGGTATCAGGTTAGGACAAGAATTCTAGGCAGAGGCAGTGGAGAAAGCATGTTACTTGGTTAAGAGATCACCTTCATCAGTGTTGGAGGATAAGACTCCACATGAGGTATGGACTGGTAAGAAACCCTCTATTTCACATCTGAGGGTATTTGGATGTGATGCATATGTACATGTTCCAAAGGAGAAAAGGACCAATTTGGATAATAAATCTAAAAGGTGCATCTTTATTGGGTATAAGGATGGTTTAAAGGGTTACAAGCTTTGGAACCCGAAAACAAGGAAGGTTGTGTACAGCCAAGATGTGGTGTTTAGAGAAGTGAATGATGTTTTTAAACATGAAGTCATACGAAAGGAACCTGAGAAGATAGAGTTTGAGCTAAAGGAGGATGAATCAGACTCTACATAAGAAGAAGACTTAGAAGAGGAAGAGCCACAAACTCCAGCTGTGAGAAGATCAGTTCGAGAAAGAAGACAACCATAAAGGTATAGTCCATCTACTTTCTATTCAAATTTTTCTTTAACTATAACTGATGATGATCCCAGAACCATCAGTCAGTCAGTAGATTCAGAGGATGGAAAACTCTGGAAGGAGGCCATGGTTGATGAAATGGAATCCTTGCATAGAAATGAGGCATGGGATCTAGTGGAGTTGCCAGCTGGAAGGAAGCTCATCAGGAGGAAATGGGTGTTTAAGAAGAAGATGAATGTAGAAGGAAAGGTGTAGAAATACAAAGCTCGGTTGGTAGAAAAAGGTTGTTCCTAGGTGCCAAGAATTGATTTTGGTGATATTCTTTCTCCTATTGCCAAAGTTACTTCTATCATTTTACTTTTATCTGTTGTTGTTGCATTTGATTTTGAGGTATAACAGATGGATGTGAAGACAACATTTCTTCATGGGGATATAGAAGAGGAGATCTACATGAAACAACCTAAAGGCTTTATGGTGAAGGGGAAGAAAGAACCAATACGTAGGTTAAAGAAGTCTCTCTATGGGTTAAAACAGTCACCAAGGACGTGGTATCAAAAATTTGATACCTATATATGGGGACTTGGCTTCACCAGAAGCAAGAAGGATCACTGTGTTTATTTTAAATTAATTGGTGACCGTGTTATTTATTTGGTATTGTATGTGGATGATATGTTGTTGATTGGAAATGACAAAGAAATTATCCAAGATTTGAAGACCCAACTGTTCTCCAAATTCTACATGAAGGATCTTGGTGCTACAAACTATATTTTGGGCATGGAAATTAAGAGAGATCGAGAAAAGAGGAAGATCTGGTTAAACTAGAGGAGGTATGTCAAGACTATATTGCAGAGGTTCAATATGCAGGATAGTAAGCCGGTGAATGTTCCGATTCCTGTAGGTGTAAAGCTATCTACTGAACAATGTCCCAAGACACAAGAAGAAGAGGAGGATATATCCCATGTTCCATATGCAAGTCCAGTGAGTAGCTTGATGTATGCAATGGTCTGTACTAGACCATACATTGCACATGTAGTGGGAGAATTGAGCAGGTTTATGTCAAACCCAGGGAAGGAGCATTGGACAACAGTGAAGCGGTTTTTCAGATATTTGCGTGGCACTAGTGATTATGGATTTTGCTACTAGGGAAGACCAGGATTCGAAAGAGTGTTGGACATTCATGGTTTTGTTAATGAAGACTGGGCTGGAGATATGGACCAAAGAATATCTACAAGTGGGTATGTGTTTAGCCTATTTGGAGGTGCAGTCATTTGGATGAGTAAACAACAGTCTGTAGTGGCTCTTTCAACTATAGAGGCAAGATACATGGTAGCCACTCATGCAAGAAAGGAAACAGTTTGGTATCAGAGATTGTGTTCAAGTATGGGGTTGGTGCAGCAAGATATAAGGATATAATATGATAGCCAAAGTGCAATTTTTTTGGATAAGAACCTTGCTTATCATTCAAAGATAAAGCACATTGATGTCCAATATCACTTTCTGAGATATATGGTTGAGGCTAAAAGGGTGTTGCTGGTAAAGGTGGAAACTTTGAAGAATGTTGCAGATGCATTGAGGAAGTCTGTGAACACTTAGAAGTTACCTTTGTGTAGAGAAACAATGGGTGTTACAAAGTTGGGCTAATGACTAAGCTCTCCTGTGGCTCCCTGCGGAAAGAAAACAACAAGTGGGGGAATTTTTGGTATGTGTTATATTCTTTCCACGACTAGTCACACGTAGGGGAGTCACAGGGGGGGCAAGGGCCCTCCCTGTACGTTGCACTGGGTGCAGCAAGGAGGTCATAGGGGGGCGGAAGCCCCTTCGGAAAAAAAAAAATTGGACCCTATTTTTCGGTGGGCGGACCCGCCCATGGTTTTTTGCATGGGTTTGCACATGGTTTTAGGGCATGATGGTTTTTGGCCCCTTGTATTTTGTATATCCAGTCAAGGGAACTACGGTTATGTTCTAATCCAGGGTTAATAGATTGGGGTTTATGTATGCTTCGTCATGTATATATATGTGTTGTAACACTAAAAGGAATATAATGAAAAATCAAGCTAGTCGTCCTGATTTGGGATCCATGGGAAAATCTTTGTGTATATATGTTTTATGTTTTATGCTCTTGCTATTGTTTATTTTCTGTTTTTAAGATTCATTTGCAAATAATTTATGTACACTGGTTAAACCTACAATTACTGGGAGAGAGGTTATATGGGGGAGGTGGTATGTGGGGAGGGTGTATATGGGGAAGGGTCAAAGGCGTCAAACTAGCGACGTTTGGAGGCAAGGACCAGCAACTTTTCAAGGCATCGGATGAGCAATGCTTTATATCATTGGAACTGTGATGATTCAATAAACGTCAGAACTACGACACTAATGTAAAATGTCGGATCTACTGTCGCTATACCGACGTTTAAGTCAAGTGTCGGAAGTCTAAAGTTAGGAGAAGCCACATTTTGGCACACCTCAAAACGTCGCTCTTGGGATGCCTATGTGTCGCAAGAATGACATTTCCGCTGTCGGAATTTGGGGAAAATGTGCTAGTGATATGGGGAAGGTGGTATATGAAAAAGGTATTAACTGTGTGGGGTATTAATAGTCAACACGCTGGGAAGGATGTAATATTCCAAAATTTTCACATCATATTTGGAATATTAGAGTCCTTGATTTTCTTAATGAATTAAGTAAATAAAAGGGTGGAGGGACCACAATCCTCAATAAGAATAAATATCCACTTTGTGTGTGTGAATGTGGATTAATTTAGACTAGATCTGCAAAAAGAGGTAGTTGAGCAACTACTAATGTGAATGAGATTGGAGATTATGTCTCATTTAATGGGAAATATCATGGAGGGTTGATTTAGTCAACTAAGTTCTTGGAGATGTCAAACAAAGGGTCATTGAGCATTAATGATCAAGTGGTGGAGGATCATGTGCAAATGAAGCACACATGATGGAGGAGGTGTACATTGCACCTAGACTGTTTGGTTGATTTGTTCAAACAACACAATCCCACTTGGAGAATATTATCCACATGAGATTGCACAGTTGAGATTAGGGCCAAGGCTCTGGATGGCTCAATCATTATAAAGGAGATGAAGGAAAAGGTGAAAGACATCTTGGATTATTTTATGTATGATCATTTAGATCTGGAATTGTCAAGTGACATTCCACTACATTCTTAGGCTATTTAGCAGAGATTGCAGGTGTTGTTTAGCACAGGGTGTTCCCAAGCGGGAATACCTCCTCTTTCTCTGAGTGATCTCTAAGGAAGAGGTTTTTACTTCATTATACAGTAGGCTCTAAGTGCCATTTCCTTTTTCTACTTTATGCAGAACATTCATATTCAGAAATCTGCAGATTTCTGAAGATCAATTTGGAAGGTGGAAGTTGTCTTCAGTACTTCAGCTGGAGAACAAGGTAAGGGATTATTCCCATCACTTGAGCTTATAGATCAGAACTCCTAGAGCCACATTGTAGATCTGGCATCAGGCCAAATTTTATTGACCTCCTAGCAGTAGTATTCTCTCAAAGAATATTGTTGTCCATATTGCAGATATTAAAGGAGGAATGAAGTTGCTAGTACTTGAGCTAGCAATCCAGTGGAGGATTATTCCTTCACATTTCCATCAGTCTCACCATTAGCCTAGAGCTTATTGCATCATTTTTCAGTAGGCAGAAGGCCTCTCTTTCCCTCACAACATAGTTTCTGTTGGCAGCTATGTTGCAGGAGCTGAATTCCTTATTGGAGGATTGAGAAGGTAGATCTAGAGCTCTCAGGTCATAGATCTGATGAAGGGATCAACCCTTCAATCATAGATCTTATCTGAGTATACATTTCAGCCATCTATTCTTCAGATCTAGCTTCAAATCTGTATTTCCTAGTAGATCAAGGATTAAACCTTGGGGAGGTGATTTTTCCAAAGTTGCAGATCTGGAAAATCCTTTCTGGGTTATTTTGGGAATCCATCATATTGGCCGGATCTTGAATCTTGGCATCATCAAAGCTCCATTTTTTAGTAGATCTGAATTTCTCTTTTCAGCCTACAACCCCATGTTTATGTCTTGCTGAAGAGACAATGTAGTATTTGCTGCAGAGCCTCAACAGTTATGTTGTACCTCTTGACACATGTTTTTAGGGTGATCCTAGCTCATCTTTTGGCTAGATCTACCTATATCTTGTACTTGTGTAACTGATTCATCTCCAATATAATAAAATGGCTCAACTCTTTCTGCATATTCTGATTTGTACTTAGATTTATTGTTTATCTTGCTGTAAGTTCTTATATTGTGGGAAGTATTACTGCATTCTCTCTTTTGGGATATTACAATGGTATCAGAGCATGATCTTCAGCTCAACTTGTGGACACTTCATTTTTTTACATTGAAGGAAGAACAGGTAGATGAGATCATGGAGGAGGGAAAATATGTCACTCTTTTCTTTAGATCCATGCAAGATCTATCCAAAGAGGTCTATCAGATGAAGAAGGAAGAACATAAAGAAGATCTAAGAAGCAGATCTGATGAGGAAATCACTTCCTACCAGCAGCAAAGAAGACCGGAGAATCCTAGATCTCCTCGTAGATCCACTATGCCCACTTTATTTGAAGAAGGTGAGAGGTATAGAAGTGAAGAAAGGAATGAACCTAAGACTCATGAGACTCTCAATATATATCTTGAAGAGTACAAAGCACAGTCTAGAGCTTTCAAGGAGAAGCTAACCCTCCAACAATTCTTCCAACTTAGAGAAGAAAGAGGATCCTATAGCAGCAATAGAAGAAAGAGGCATAATAGATTCTATTTGCCTACATTTGATGGATCTTCCACAAGCAATGTTAAGGCTTGGAGGAGGGAGTTAGATTCATTTTTCAAGCTACATCTTGTGGTTGAAGAAGAGGCTGTAAACATTGTAGCACTTCATCTCTTGGATGAAGCAGAATATTGGTGGTTTGGGCACCTAGAGCATGCAAAGGTGACCAAGTATTTAGATTTCTTTCACAAGTTGAGGGAGAGGCTTGATGTGGAGAGGTCACTACTTTCACCACCTACTACAAAAGTACTTTTATCTAGAGAAGAAGCACTTGCATCTTTGCAAGGTAGTCTTGAGCTCTTGACATGTGGAGTCCCATGCATGGATCAGGAGATGCATGAGGAGAAGGAGGAAGATACCAACGTTGGTGCACTTGAGGGAAGGAGGCCATCACTCTTACTAGCAGTTGGAGATACTATTGTCCCAGTTGGAGGAACTCTTGTGTTCTGTCAAGAGGTTCCCACATATCAGTTGATCCAAGGTATGCATAAAATTTTAGCTCATATTGTTTCAAGATCAATGCATGACCAAGGATTAGAACAAAGTGCCAATTTGAAGCAGAGACATATCATAATGCAGAGGACCCCTGATCTAATCAAGGAGGAGACTGAAAACTATCCCAGCTCTTCATTGTTGACCTGCATTCAACCCCTTGAGTTGAGATATAGAATTTCAGAAAATGGGATTAGCATTATCCTATGTACAAGGGCTGATCATGAGATCAGTATTGTGCCTTACTTTGAGACAGCATATGTATTACCCTGCAGATATATAGTGATGTCACTTAGTAGCTGTGACAAAGAAAGGGCTTCATTATTCTTGGAGCATTCTAGAGGTAGCTTCACTCATGAAGCAATGGAAGAAAATATGATAAATGGTAGACATCTTGAAATGAGAAATCTTTTCTCCCTTCTAGATGACCCTTTCTCAATGGACCTCTCACTGCTCAAAGAGAAACTTCTACTTGCATTAAATCCAAAACTTCTTTGGTTTTGGAGGGCCTTTGATGGAGAGAGAATCTCATTAAGAGATATTATTAGAGATGCATTTCAACATTACATGAAATGCAAAGGTCTTCAACAATTTGGGAAGGGTGGAATTCTACAAAGGGAGGATGCCATGATTCTGCAGTACCTCATTCATCATCCCCATGGGAGTGAATGGGTAAAGATGATAAGCAAAGGGTTGCAAAGCCACTTTCATATTTGTATGGGCTAGCATGCTTGGTTACGTTGGTTTCCACTGGGATATTTCTGTCACTCTCCAAAGATACCTATTTTTCTGATACATGCCTTGAAAAACATGTATGAAATGAAGGAGGCATGGTTGCGCTGGCTACTCTTGGGTGAGTATGGATACCACCCAATAGATCATCATTTTATAAATCATGCCTTGTCTTTTAATGATAAATTGTAGCAAGGGAAGGCATGTTCATTTTTGTTTCACTTGAGAGGGTTTGGCCACCACATGACATCTCCTATGTCTATGTGTTTTGTATTGTGTAAAACTTGGCATAATGATCTCAAGATGTGCATTGATGATGTTTCTTTGTATGTGGCTGATGTGACATCTCATATGTGCAATAGTATGCTTTTGCTTCATGATGCACATGAGGAGGAGAGAAAGCAGCAAGATATCTTGTTGCTTGGATTGCTTTTGGGGGAGTTTCGTTTGTCCATCTTACATGGAGGAGATGGAGGATGACAGCAAAGGGCCTTACTCCGGTGCTTATTGTTAGGAGAATATGGTTTGACATCTTTGTTTACCCATATTACTTCTTCCCTTATTCTTTTGCATAACCTTGAAATGATTGAGTTTGAATCCAACAAGGCCAACAGGGCTAAGTATGGGAGCATATTAATGCTCAATCTAGTTCATGAAACATGGGATGAAGGAGTGTATTGTATGATGAAGCTTTTCCTTTGTGAAAAGAGCTACTTTATTTTATGTCTCTCATGTATTGTTGATGATATTGGACATCATATGGTTGTCACTTGGTACTTCATGATGGAAGGAAGACATCTAACCAAACAATTGGAGGTCATTCTTTATGTTTTAAAAAGACAACCTTGGAACCAAACATACATAACCTATTGCCAAAAATGGAGGAAGCCTTCCTTATGTGGATGCCATTTGGAGGGGAATAGATGGCTTTGCATCTAATTTTGGATTTTCTTGAGGAAAAGCAACATTTTTCTAGGGGGGACTGTAATATTCCCAAATTTTCACATCATATTTGGACTATTAGAGTCCTTGGTTTTCTTAATGAATTAAGTAAATAAAAGGGTGGAGGGACCCACAATCCTCAATAGGAATAAATATCCACTTTGTGTGTGTGAATGTGGATTAATTTATACTAGATCTGCAAAAAGAGGTAGTTGAGCAACTACTAATGTGAATGAGATTGGAGATTATGTCTCATTTAATGAGAAATATCATGGAGGGTTGATTTAGTCAACTAAGATCTTGAAGATGTCAAACAAAGGGTCATTGAGCATTAATGATCAAGTGGTGGAGGATCATGTGAAAATGAAGCACACATGATGGAGGAGGTGTACATTGCACCTAGACTGTTTGGTTGATTTGGTCAAACAACGCAGTTCCACTTGGAGAATCTTATCCACATGAGACTGTGCAGTTGATATTAGAGCCAAGGCTTGGGATGTCTCAATCATTATAAAGGAGATGAAGGCAAAGGTGAAAGGCATCTTGGATTATTTGATGTATGACCTTTTAGATCTAGAATTGTCAAGTGACATTCCACTACATTCTTGGGTTGTTTAGCAGAGATTGTAGGTGTTGTTTAGCACAGGGTGTTCCCGGGCGAGAATCCCTCCTCTTTCTCTGAGTGATCTCTAAGGAAGAGGTTCTTACTTCATTAAACATCAGGCTTTAAGTGCCATTTCCTTTTTCTACTTTCTGCAGAACATTCATATTCAAAAATCTGCAGATCTCTGAAGATCAGTTTGGAAGGTGGAAGTTGTCTTCAGTACTTCAACTGGAGAACAAGGTAAGGGATTATTCCCATCACTTGGGCTTATATATCAGCACTCCCAGAGCCACATTGCAGATCTGGCATCAGGCCAAATGTTATTGACCTCCTAGCAGCATTATTCTCTCCAAGAATAACGCTGTCCATATTGCAGATCTGAAAGGAGGAAGGAAGTTGCTAGTACTTCAACTAGCAATCCAATGGAGGATCATTCCTTCACATTGCCATCAGTCTCACCATCAACCTGGACCTTATTGCATCATTTTTCAGTGGGAATAAGGCCTCTCTTTCACTCACAGTGCAGTTTCTGTTGGCAGCTATGTTGCAGCAGCTGGATTCTTTATTGGAGGATTGAGAAGGTAGATCTAGAGCTCTCAGCTCATAGATCTGATGAAGGGATCAGCCCTGCAAGCATAGATCTAATCTGAGTATAAATTTTAGCCATCTATTCTTTAGATATAGCTTCAGATCTATATTTCCCAGCAGATCAAGGATCAAACCCTGGGGAGGTGATTTTTCCAAAGTTGCAGATCTGAAAAATCATTTCTGGGTTATCTTGGGAATCCATCATATTGGCCGGATTTTGAATATTGGCATCATCAGAGCTCCAGTTTTGAGTAGATCTTCATTTCTCTTTTCAGCCTACAACTCCATGTTTATGTCTTGATGAAGAGACAACGCATTATTTGTTGCAGAGACTCAATAGTTACGCTGTACCTGCTTGACACATGTTTTCAAGGTGATCCTAGCTCATCTTTTGGCTAGATCTACCTATATCTTGTACTTGTGTAACTAATTCATCTCCAATATAATAAAATGGCTCAACTCTTTTTGTATATTATGATTTGTACTTAGATATATTGTTTATCTTGCTGTAATTTCTTATATTGTGTGAAGTATTACTGCATTCTCCCTTTTGGGATATTACAGAGGATTATACAGTGTGGTATGGTATACGAGGGGGAGGATTATACATACCAAGAGTTATATTAATATGCACGAGGATTAAATGTATGGAATATATTACAAATGTGAGTGTGGAGTGTTATAAAGGGCAGTTTGTGGAGCCACGAAGGGTGGTTTAAAACGAGTGGTGGTATGCTCTAGTGGAGCGGTGGTATGGTGTGATACCACATGATGATGTTGCAACATGAAGAGGGTTGTATGACTATTGAGAGTTATGGTAATTAGTATGGTGGTATGCAGAGTGGAGGACCGATGGTATGGGAAAAACTAGGCTGTGAGAGGACCAGTGGTATGGGAGAAACTATTCGGCGGAGTAAAAAGTGATCACACTGTTGGGATGTGTTTGGTTCATGTATGTATAAAACCACATCAACTTAAGGGGTGTGGTCTACCCACTTAAGTTATTGGTAACAGGTAGAAAAATAAGTTGATTCAAGCAATTTAGTGGAACAAGCTAGAATCATAAGCATACTAGATAGAGAAATAGAATGCATATATAAACTAAAACTAAACTAAAAACTAAAACAAATAAACACGAGCTCTGAAAATATTCAAACGACAACAATAATATGAACGGTGGCTCTAGGCCCCTCTTATTGAGCGCTGGTAGTAATAAGAGTGAAACTTTAACATCTTGCCAAAGGGCCCCTAGAACATGGGTTCTAAGTCCCGATGCAAGGATGTTTTTATCCCAAGCTTGCCTCGGTGTAGTCTCCCTCTCTCTCTATTGTGTTGGATTGAACTTGTTGGATGGCCAAAAATTGAGTCCCCGCTATATTCAGCTCTGAATCACACACTGTTGGTATTGCTTGGGCAATTCTGGATAGCATAACAATGTGTTCACCCATTCTTCATCTCATGGTGACCTTATATTCTTGCTGCTCTTAGCTTGGGGAGGTGTACACATTTAATTGTATGGTGTAAGTGTGAACAAATCTTGAAATAGGTGCGCGTGATATTCTCTTGATTAGAAAGAAGTTTCTGAGGGAGAGAAGAGACTATGCGAAGACTATTTGCAAGGGGCTTCAATCCTCTACACTGGTTGACTCGGTGATCATTTAGGTTGCATAGTCCTCATGTTATACTCGGCTTAGCTTGGGTGATGTTTGGTTGGTTTGTCATCCTGGTTTGCCCCCCAAGCCCTTGTGGGGGTGGGGATGTTGACCTGGCGATGTACCTTCTATACCACTTACGGAGGTCATCCTCGTATGAATCATATCGATGGTAGGACAAAGTTGTGAGGCATAAGTACAGTGTTGCTCGTAATGATTTCCTTGACATATTAGGAATAATATCCGTGATATGGGGCTTCCATCATGCTCAGTTTGAGGTCTAGGAGGGAACCAGTTTCGTAACGCTGCTAAATCAAGAGAAGTGGCAACCGCATGATTGGGAATTTTGCATAACATGCATGCTGGTCTTCTCTGTAGACAACGGTTAGGGGTAGTTAGGGGTTCCTTGAATGGTTTCTTTTCGACTGACAAGAACATGATGGATCTGCTCGTCACATCTTCTTGGGTTGTGGAGCTGTCTATGGACTCCACATCCTTGTCGTCTTCTTGAGAGAGGTGGACTATGGCAGAGCGTAAGCTAGTGATGGCTAGTCGGAACCGAGGGATATAGTGACAATTCTCCAAAAGGTGATTTTCGGCGCATAACGGACATGTGAATTGCGCTACTGACAATCCAACTTAGTACACACTTTCTATAGGATACCATCTATGGATGAGTTCGAAGGATGTGCACTCTTTGAGGAAGTCACCATGTTCATCGCATAGCGTGCAATGTATAATGTGCATGACTGGGGGTCTTTCTTGTGCCCTTCGTTGTTCCTGTAGGTATAGGATGGTACGAGGTTCATTTCTGGATACT